>LPNX010897682.1:1505-97336 GCA_001517045.1 Pseudotsuga menziesii
GCATTACATTGTAATTGATCAACAATCCAAATTGATACCTGCAAAACAATCTACAATGCTAAATTTGTATTACAAAACAAACATTTTTTCAAAGAAATTAGCCAATTTTGAAGGATAGAGTTAGCTTAGTATGAATTATGTTTATATAGAGTTTCATCAAAAATTCGGGTGGGAAAGATGGTTGGGTGTGTAGTTGGAGTGTCATTAATGTTTGAATTCACTCCCGGGCTTTTGCTCCAAAGGAGTTTACATGACTAGGACCTCGACCGAGCTCATAGCTCGGTCGAGGTCTTAACGAAACCTCGACCGAGGGTTTGTTAAACCCTTGGTCGAGGTTTCATTAAGACCTCGATTGAGGTATTTAAATACCTCGGTCGAGGTTCATACCTCAGTCAAGGGCTTAAGAAAATAGACTTAGCCCACATTCAAACAAATGAAAAATTTTATGTGCCTTGCAGAGGTGTACACCCTGCCATTCCTAGCACATAACTGAGCGGAGTTGATACCAATAAATGCACCAACGAATCTTCTATCCATTGAGGTATCATACACGCATTTTGACATTCATATGAAATTTATTTTTTAATTACTTCTAAAACTTATACTTAGAAAACCACACTGCAACTTCGAAGCAGCTCAAAGAAAAATCCGCAGAGTTAAAAATACACAGCCAAAAAATTCTTAAAAATGCACACATCACATATCGACGTGTCCTCTTCAAAAGGGTATCTTTGGTTTTTCAATTTTTGAAAAAATAGAAAAAATTGCTTTACATGGACAAATATGTGTTTAAAACTATGCTGAAATCGAATGTGGTCACTTTCGAAAAATAATAAATAATTGTATAATGCGAAAAAAATCAACAAAAAAATATGCACATCACACTGCATTTTATGTAGATCATGCTCATATATATATATTTTTAAAAGATAAGGCATATTTGGGCTATTTTCGGTTTCATGGTGATAAATTCCTTGATGCTACGATAAAAAACTTGTCAGGTGGTCTCACATTCAGAATTGATAAACCTAGTTTCCACATAACAAGGCTCTTCTCTGCGATGCGAGTAAAGTGTATTACACTAAGATCAACAACCACTTTCGGTGGACGAATTGACCTAGTTCAAGATTCGATTTAAGCTGGCGGAGGGTAGTTTTCCTCAAAAAATTTCGAGAGCGTTTCAGGTTTGTGTTTTGTTGCTATTTTAATGCAAAATTGAATTAAGCCATCATTCATTGCTGCATGGTAGTGACACCTTTTGATGTTCGTAGGTGGAATTTTGACTTAACATTTAAGTATATTTTTTTGGAAGTTCAAAAGCATAACTATAATACTTTAGCAAATTTGATTATTGATACATGTATGTATTTGTACTTGGGTTTCTCCACATGGAGACAACGCATTTTGTCAAATTTGATAATATAATACATCTTTTGATTTGGTTTTGTTAGTGTGTTAATGTCATACAGAGTGGAAAATTTGTCTGTTTTATTTTAAAGTAGTGACTTGTATAAGTAGATTGATTTGTAATTATTTTTTAAGATAAAACAATAAGTGAAATAATGATATCTATTCATAAAACTAATAATTAATGAGAGGCTCGTTAATAGTAATTTTAATGTAAATCATTATGCACAATGTCATTATAACCTGTACATCTTTGACAACAAAGAAACACAACATGTCCATGTCTCAGTAGGCAATATGCAGTTGAACCAAAAATTCTAACGCAACAATGAATGAGCCCTATAGACATGTAGGCCAGGAAAACACAAGAATGGAAAATTGTTATGGCATGCAGGAAAACATTAAACATTGAAGAAAATACACATCAATACAATAAGGGCCACCAACAAGGACATATGGTAGTTGCATGTGTCATATCATCTACAGGAAACCATGGATGTCCACAAATTGATTACCAAACTCGGGACGACAGTGAATAAGGGAAGATGAATTTTTTAGTAGAATCCTAACACCAAGTAACAGACAGTAGTTCACAATGGAGTAAGCTATCTACTTGACGATTTGCATATGGGTCAACCTGGGGCCGTCAAGTAGACCTCGGTGCAAATCGTCAAATAGATAGCTTACTTCATCTACTCCATCTAGTGGAGACCACCATTAGAGGAAATTTCAACTCAAAATGGGCCTCCTAAAATGAACTAATAAAATAATAGTTAAAATAATAAAATAATATTTATTAATTTTGGAGGAAGAAAAGAAAAAAACTACTTTTTCGTTTGTATTTTTGACATATCTCCCTGTATTTTTACTCAAATTTCGATTGGGAGAGCTCGTTGGATGCAAAATTAAATTATGAATCCAACGAGTACCCACTTGGAATACTTTTGACGGACCCTGCTACCCCAAAAACAAGAAATACCTGAAAAAATGGAATGATGACATCATCATTCCATTTTTTCAGGTATTTCTTGTTTTTGGGGTAGTGGGGTCTGTCAAAAGTATGCCGAGTGGGTACTCATTGGATGTAGAATTTAATTCTGCATCCAACGAGCTCTCCCGATCGAAATTTGATTTAAAACACAGGGAGATATGTCAAAAATACAAACAAAAAAAGTAGTTTTTTTTATGATACCTATCCCCAAATTTATATTAAAAAAGTGTTTAAGACCTATACGGTATTTCAAATTTAAAGCAATTTCATTGGCTACACATGATGACATGGAATTTGAATAAAACTTAAAAGGCCCATTTTGAGTTGAAATTTCCTCTAATGCCCCTGTCGACTAGTCAACTGACTGCACCCTCCTTGATGGAAAAATTCTCCACCCCATTGTCCCTGTTAGGACCCAACCTCTCATTATCCATGCAGTTAATGCATGGATTTTCAGTTTGTTTGAACGTAGCGCCTCCCTTGCATCGTGAATGAACTCTCATCCAAGGAGAGTGTATGGAAAGCTTGACAATAATCCACCAGTTCGTGATTTCAGCAAGAGTGTGTCACTCCCCTGAATCCCTTCAAGGATCAATCTAGGTGTTCATACTAGTGTATGGAGTTTATATGGAGATTCTTTCATATTTTTTAACTGCACTACTTATGCATTTCCTAGCACTATTCCTTGGGAATTTTCCACCAATATTTTGCTCCAAACCCTTTTTCGAGAAAAAAAGGGCTCTCAGTCTTGTATATCTTCCTTAAAACTCATCATTCCAAAAATTCTACCTAAACAAGTGGCTTCCCTCACTACTTTTGGGCCTTTTTCTCACCAAGACTACAAATTCCATCAGTGTTTTCCTTGCATCCACAATTTTTACTGTTGAACTGTTAGTTGAATATGGTGTGTTTGTTTCTCAATACTTTGTTGCCAATTTTCCTCCTACTATGAAACACTGTTCCAAACAACACTACAAACATGCTCTTTAGTTTTTACTTTTCTACTCTATTTTCATAAATTAGGAGCTATCCCCTCTTCTGTAAGGTTCTTTATGATTTCAGATGGATTCTCTTTAAATTTTTTAGATTAGTTGGTACTTCTAGGATTGTTGTGGGTGTTTCCTTAAGTTAAAAAAATTGTTGGAAACTATATCATGGAAGTGTTTCCTGGATGATTTCTAGGGTCTAGAGGCACTACAAAAACTAGAAAACAATTCCATGATTAATAGATTTCACATAGTCAACAATTATTGTCCATTTCCTTTTCAAATTTTAATGATGTATTATCCCATATGGTGGAAGTGGACACTGGATGGCAGGATTTGCACAGGTGAAGGAATATACCTTCGGGTTTAATATTTTAAATAAAAAAAGTCTTCATGATATTTTTGTTGGATTTAGATTTGGAAAGAATGAAACTGACTTAAAGACAAGGATTTTGAAGTGACTTGTGGAATTCATAGAGTTATGTGAATCACAAACATTCCACTAGTCACTTCAAATTCTTTGTTTTTAATTCAGTTTCATCCTTGCCAAATCTATGTCATCAATGTGACTAATGGAACTCAAAGAGTTATATGAATCACATGTTTGAGGAAAAAAAGGTGTTGATCATATGATTACTCAAGCATACAGGTAAGACCTGGTAGCTTAAATTAAACATGAATAAGAATGAAGAAATAAACACGAAATTTCCATTTCCTGAGAATAACATGCATTCATGTTGTCATTAACTACATAGTTGGAATGGAGAACTAATGGCAAGGATGGCCATTTAGATTGAAATGTTCTTTCCACATGTAGACTTCATGTAAGAATGGGGAATATAATTATGATCAATGTGTTGCAGCTGCAACTTTTTTCTCAAGTTTTTTAAAATTTTGGACCCTCCTTTTAATTTTATCTTGCCAATATTTGTTTGGAATTGCTGAACTTTGTTGTTCCTCTGCTACAAGTTTGGATCTTTTGAGGATGGATTGAGGTCAACTGTTTTCATGCTTTTCGGAAAACTACTTTTGTCTGCCAATGCTTTGGACTGTGGGGTTTAAATTTGATTTGAAAATGATGTCCTTTTGATCCAAATGATTTCCTTCATTGCTATCGAAAGTCTATTTATGTTTGAATCGAAAATTTAGTTCTCTTTGTCGTCGCAGTTTCAGAAGTGACACAAACTTTTTATTGCTGCCTAGCCAAAGGTCTTTCGGAACTTAATTTTTTTTACTTGGTTTTTCGGAGGTCAGTTGAACAATAAATCGAGGCCGTAGTTCTCTACGCAGCTGCCATTGTAGAAACTAAATTATGAATGTCCCGACGGACAATCATGTTTTTCGCCGATGTTTTTATCTCCTTTGTTTATTTCTTCAAAACTTTTGACTATCGACGTTTTCTATTTTATCACTATCGGAGCTTTAGTCCTATGCATTGCCGTTGTTTCGGATGGAAGATTGCAAGAACCCCGAAGAAAGCCCATATATTTGTCGATTCTGCAAGTTTTTTGTTTTAAATGATTTGCTTTCTTTCACTATCGGGATTGAGTTTGACATTTGATCGAAAGCCTAGTCCTTTGCTTCGTCAATTCACGGTCCTCTGAGTTTTCCGTTTGCTGATGGTTTGTTCTGATTTTTCGTCGACGTTTATTTTGCCACGGAACCCTTAGTCCATGTGATTTTCGTCGTTACAGCTCCTCATTGAACTAGTCATCCGATGCTGTAGTGGTTCCGATGTCCGATGCTGCAGTTTTTTAGAGTTTATTTCGTCGACGTTTATTTTTCCGTGGACCCCTTAGGTTGTTTGACTCCCGCCATTGCGGTGGCTTAGTGATTTGGTCATCCATTGCTATAATGCTTCCACCCATCGGTGAGGAGTTAACCCGATGCTTNACCCTTAGGTTGTTTGACTCCCGCCATTGCGGTGGCTTAGTGATTTGGTCATCCATTGCTATAATGCTTCCACCCATCGGTGAGGAGTTAACCCGATGCTTATTTTTTCCCGTCGGTAAGGATGTCCCGCCATTTTTATGAGCTTTTATCTTATTTCATGGGTGGTGAAAGTTTTTTATTCAAGTTAAGGTTTTCGCGATGGAAACGCAGTACCAAGTTTCATTTTTTATGCTTATTTTTATTGATAGTATGGTTTACGTTTTATTGAAATTTAGATGATCTTGGATGCAATCCGAATTAATGATGAGTTTTTCTTTTTAATTGTAGACAGACCTAGAGAATTTTTCAGACCTAGTTTGATGATTGCTGCTTCAAAGAAGACATATATAAAAGAAAAAGCATAATCGATAGCAGCAAAGGCCCAGGCTTGGAAAAGGTTCATCAGTTACCGAGCCGGTCTCTTTTATGAAGTACTCATAAGTCTTCATCTGAAATGTAATGCATTGTATGAATCATGAGTACTCACAAAAGGATAAAATTGTGAGATTAAACGGTTGGGGGAATCCAAAGGTTGCCTGGGGGTATGGCAACCCAAAGGTTTTGTTTTTTTGTATAAGTATAGGAGAGTTAGATGTAGTATGCACTTTTTCATAGATAGATTTGTGAGAGTATGATGTAAGAAGAACTATTTCCTTTTGCATAAATAAATTACAAGTTTCCTGTTGGAGAAAGCTTTGTGTAAGGTTTCAAATGGTGTGCAATGGATTTGTTGAATGTGAACTATTTCGTTTTCAGCTGTTATCCACTAACTGTGAGATCATTTTAACTCTTTGAACCTATGTTCTTGTTATGAATGAGCTCTAGTTTATTCTATGAAATTTCCACTATGAGTAATGAATGCTGTTCATAAACAATTAGCTATCTGGTTGTTCATATATCTATAAATGTTCATGTGTTTTGAAAGGAGTAACAGCTATCTATGATTTTTCTTAATGCATTCGCAAAATACATTACTCATTGATAAATGATAATCTTGCTCCCTAGGGATAGGTTAGATAGTTAGTTTTAGTTGTTTCTTGCTGTGTGTGATTTAGATGCGAGAGAGTTGAGATGAGAGGTAAGAACCTATGCATCACATTGTGACAGCCACTCATATTCTCTATCAATCTGCATTTTTAGATAGGCACTTGCATCTCATACTTAAATACAAAAAACTAAAAAACATACATGGTGGACCGGGCCGTAACCGGTAAAACCTTTTATTTGTGTTACTTGACCTACGGTAGCCAGACCGTAAATCGGACAGATTCCCCATACCAAACAGTAACAGGCTATTTGGGAACATTTACTTAGGAGAATCCCTAACTGTTGTTGCCTACGATTTTCTAGGCCTCAACAATTTTTGGCACTAGAAGGAGGGCTGCCAGTGCATGGCTGGCCGAGGAAACTTATTTTCTCGAGATTATTCCACCGATGATAGTTCTGAAAGCAGTTTGTTTCCCAATCCAATTCCTGAAGAGAAGGGTAAAGAGCATCTGTATTCTGTCGATAATGAAGTAGTTAATGATCTGAGAAGACATACTAGGGAATATGTGAAGAAGATTGGAGGATTACCAATTATTGTTGACTTTCCCATAAGAAAATATAAGAAGAAAGACCGTCCTATATTGGAAGACGCAGTGTTGGTTGGAGATTTTGAAAAATTTGTAGAAACAACCTTACAGGAAGTTGTTGAGCCTTTGAATCAAGTGGGCCCAAATACACCTTACTATTCACCTATTCATACCCCTGTTCACTCACCACCTCATTCTCCACCCAAACTCATGGCAAACGTGAATTCAAATCAGCCACCCAAACCACCGAATCCACCACCTGCTTGGAGGGCTAGGTCACCTTTAAACCTGGCACCCCCTTTACATGCCTTACCTCAGGCTTTTGAGAAAATGCTTCCCAAGTTTGACCCAAGTGAAAAGATTTTAGTTGATGATCATTTGCAAATATTTTACTTGGCTATAGAAGGACTAAGGGCTAGAGAACATGAAGATGTAGTTTGCAAATTATTTCTGCATACCCTCAAAGGAGCAACAGCCTCATGGTATTTTGCTCTGCCTGCAAACTCAATCACAGATTGGGACACATTTGAAAGGATATTTAGAAGTAAATTTGCAGCCCATAAAACTCATGTAGCATTAATGAAAGGGTTGTGCGCTTTAAAGAAAGAAAGAAAAAAAAAGTGCATAGTTTCACACAAAGCTTTGCTGCTTATCTTAAAAAAAAATCTGCAACTGATAAACCATCTGATAAGGTTCTGATCGAATACTATGCTTCAGCTCTAGGGCCTGACTTGGCCATGTTTGCTATGATGCAAGTCAAACCTACGTTGTCAGAAACTTATGAAGAAGCCGAGAGAGTAGAAGCTAAAAAAGAGAGCATAGAAGATTATCCTGAGCAGTCGGGAGAAAAAACTTTTGGTAAGAAAGCCTTATTATTTACTAAGCCTAAGGAGGAGCATTCACATGACTTTAAGGGAATGTTGAAAATGATGCAGAAAATATCTAACAGAGTGATAGATCTGGAAAAAAAAAGGAGGCCCATAAAGCATTTAAGCCTTACTATAAAAAGAGAGAAGACAACAATCAATCGAAACCTCCTCCACACAGTCTTGCATCAATGAACTTAATAGAGGTAGGTATGGATAACTTTTGTACCTTTCATCAGCAGCCCCATTCTGAAAAAAATTGTCCTCAATGGATCAATTCAATGACATTAGTAATGAATCAGCTATTGGACTCTAAACTAACAGAAGCTGATGATGAAGAGGAAAAGGGAAATAAATCCACAGAAAATCAAGAAGAGGATGCTTTGGTTTTATGGGACTATGTCTCGATGTTTGATACCGAAAAACAAGGCTATGTGAAACAGGAGGAGATATCGAAAACAAACGTGACAACAAGAAGGCAAGGTTTGATAAAAGAGGACGGATCAGTACTCCCGTAAATCAAGAGACTTCAAAAGAATGTAAAGAAAATTCAGAAGAGAACCACAGCTGATAAAATACCAGAATTCACCATTACGAGTCAAAATCCAAATCAAATCAACATGCCTGTTAAGCCCATTGAGGAGAAGAATGATGATGTAAAAAAGGATCTCAAAGAACATAAGATGGAGTATGCTATTGTGGAAGATATTAAGAGGGATAAGGCAAATATCTCGCTGTTTGAAATGTGTAATGTGCCTCAACAAAAAGAAATATCGTTAAAGGCACTTGAAGTACTAGAGGAAAAGCTTCCCACTGACAATCAACCTAAAGAAGAAGAAATTGGTGAGGTAAGTGTGGGAGGTAAGTCTAAAAGCAAAACCCCGCCATTTCTCCTAACTTTTGAAATTTTCAACCATAACATGTACAATTGTTTAGTAGACTCAGGGGCATCAGTCAATGCTGTGCCACTTTCAGTCTGTAAGAAGATAAATGGACAACCTAAACCAACTACTTGGAAGGTCATTCAGTTAGACAGAACAACTGTGAAGGTAATTGGGGAAATGGAGGATGTTTTGATTCAACTATCTTCAAATGAAAAGGTATGTCAATTCATCGATATTGTAGTAGCAGACATACCTGAGGCTTATGGACTTGTTTTGAGTCAGGATTGGTCAGCAAAGCTAAATGGATATTTTGCATCAGATTGGTCACATCTGTGGTTTCCTTATAAGGGAAGTCCCAACCAAATAAAAGTATTAAGAGAGCCCCATATGAAGCACAATGTTACTCAGTTGGAGGGTAAGAATGAACCAGTGAATTCTATGTTGGGAAATTACTTCATTGAGCTTGAACTGGGAAATTACCAAGCAGAAGAATCCAGTGGTACACCAGACACACAGCCCAATCTCCTTCAATTTTCACGGGCTGATGAATTTGACTGTAAAATAGTAGACTTAGTTTCAGATGTAGTTGTTGATTCAAGTACAATAGAAGTAGATAGTTTTTGGACACTTTTTTTTTATGGATCTAAAACTTTGGAAGGATCAAGAGTTGGTTGTATCTTGATTGATCCAAAGAAAAATAAACATTTTCTTTCATGTAGACTAGAGTTTGAATGTACCAATAACACAACCGAATATCAAGCATTAGTTCAAGGACTAAGAAAAGCAATTGAACTAAAAGTAGAAAATCTAAAAGTGTATGGGGATTCTGAAATAATTGTAAAGCGAATTCGAAAATAGATACATTGCATCTCACCTCATTTAAAAGCTTATCAGAATGAAGTGTGGGATTTGTTGACCAATTTTTATGCATTTAATAATGTATCCATTCCTAGACTTAAGAATACAGCAGCTGACTTGTTGGCTACCTCAGCTGCAAGCCTTGTACCTTCAAGTAAAAAATGTTCTATTGAATTACTTTTCAGGCCTTCGGTTCCAGACATTATTACTAATCTACGAGTTTTTGATGATGATTAACAAATCTTGGAATGTTTGATGAATGATGAAACTTTCAAAGGGGCAATTATCGATGACGAGGAACACCAAGCTGAGTTAAAATTCGACAACTTCATTCCTAAAGGGGTCAGGACCTTATAGCGGATGTTTGATTTAGACAACAAATTCAGAAGACCAGCAAATGTCAAGACTCATAGCTCATCTTTGCAATTTGAGCTAATAAATTTGGGAACTGAAGTTAAACCCAAATATGTAAATTTGGGGAAGTGTCGTTCCCCGGGTGAAAGAAATAAGTTCATTAGTTTGTTCAAATAGTACAAAGATGTATTTTCTTGGACATATGAAGAGCTTAAAACCTATGACACCAAGATTATACGGCATGCCATCCCTATTAGATCTGGAGTCAAGCCTTATCAACAGCTGTTGAGAAAAATGCATCCAAAACTGGAACCGTTAATTCAAAATGAAGTGAAGAAATTATTGGATGCTAAAATTATATTCAAAGTCAGACACTCGAAATGGGTATCGAATCTGGTACTAGTAAGGAAGAAATTTGGAGAAATTAGACGGTGCGTGGATTTCAGAAACCTAAATCACGCTTCGGATAAAGACAACAACCCAGTCCCACCCATGGAACAGATACTACAGATGGTTTCATGTTCTAAGTTATTTTCATTATTAGATGGATTCTCTGGCTATAATCAAGTATTAATAGCTGAAGAAGACAGACTAAAAACTACATTCAACACAAAATGGGGAACTTTTGCTTACAGAAGGATGCCCTTTGGACTCATTAACGCTGGAGCTACTTTCCAGAGGGCTATGGATATAGATTTCCGCGGTCTAATTAGCCATAGTGTGGTATTATATCTCGACGATGTCACGATATTTTCAAAGAAGAGAGAAGCACATTCATTCCATCTAAAACAAATTTTCGAGCATTGTTGAAAATATGGCATCTCACTGAATCCAAGGAAATGTGTGTTTGTGGTTATAAAAGGAAAGCTACTGGGTCACGTGGTTTCTAAAAAGGGGATCTCCATAGAACCAGAAAGGATTAAAGCTATCAAACAGATCCCTTTACCCCATAACAAAAAGGGTATGCAATCATTCATGGGGACAATAAATTTCGTGCGAAGTTTTGTGCCATATTTCGCTCAAATTGTTAAACCTTTGCAGAAAATGGTGAAATAAAGTGTACAATTCAAGTGGACTGATGTAGAGAAGAATGAATTTAGTAAAATAAAGACATCTATTGCTCATGCACCTTAGAATTTTGAGAAATATTTTATTTTGTACACTTTCGCATCTGACGATTCATTAGCAGCGGTGCTTACTCAGAAGGAAGATGGGGGAGATGAGTACCCCATATCATTTATGAACACTGGTCTGCAAGGGGGCGAATTGAATTACCCAGCTGTGGATAAACAAGCTTATGCATTCTTCAAAGCGATAAAACAATTTAGGCCATACATACTTAAGAACCAGACGAAGGTAATAGTTTCACACCTAGCTGTAAGGTCTCTTTTCGTGCAAAAGGAATTAGGAGAAAGAAGAGGCAACTGGGTAACACCTTTACAAGAATATGACCTTGAATTCAAACTAGCATCCATAGTTAAAGGGAAAGGACTGTGCAAAATAATGGATAAAGGTAAAAACAATGAAGAAAACGATTGGGAAAATGAAGCTGAATTACATATGATGGATGTATGTCCTCTTTTCATAGCTCCAGATTCCTTGTACCGAGACCTTGTTCATTACCTTCAGGAAGGATTGTTTCCAGAACATTGGAATTCCAAACAGTGAAGAGATTTGCGCCTTAAATCAGCTGCATGATTGTTTCCAGAACATTGGAATTCCAAACAGTGAAGAGATTTGCGCCTTAAATCAGCTGCATATCAGATCATTGATGGAATTTTATTCAAGAAGAGTTATGATGGAGTCCTTCTCAGATTCTTAGAGAAAGAAGATGCAAAAAGGGTCATAACAGAGTTACATGATGGGCCTGCTGGAGGTCATTTTTCTAGAGATATGACAGCCCACAAGATTCTCAGAGCTGAATACTATTGGCCCACACTATTCAAAGATGCACATGCCCATGTTATAAAGTGTGATATCTGCCAGAGGTGTGGGGGAAGACAAGCCAAAGCAGCAGGACCATTGAAGCCTGTGATGATAACAGAACCATTTGAGCAAAGGGGGATTGATATCATTGGAGAGATCAAACCAAATTATTCCTTGCAACACAAATACATTTTGACAGCAACTGACTACTTCACCAGATGGGTCGAGGCAGTTCCATTACGTAAAGTGAATGATGATGCGGTCATGGATTTCTTGCAAGATCATATTATGACCAGGTTTGGGGTTCCAATTTTCTTTGTTTTCGATAATGCTACTTATTTTTCTTCTATTAGATTAACTACTTTTTCTCATGAAAGAGGAATTAAGTTGCACTATTCTGCAAACTACTACCCACAAGGGAATGGTTTGCCCGAATCTAAAAACAAGAATTCGATTAGGATATTAAAAAAGATTGTGATAGAAAACCAGAGAAGTTGGCATTTAGCATTACCGAATGCTATTTGGGCTGATAGGGTCACACCCAAGAATTCTTTAGGTGTGTCACCGTATACCCTTGTTTATGGAAAAAAAGCTATCCTTCCTCCTAACATTATGCTACCATCTTCCATAATAGCCCAAGAGTCTAGAGGCACAGATAACGAAATCCTGCAAATTAGAATCTATAATCTTTTGAAGGCGGAGGAGTCTAGATCTAGATCCAAAGAACATTTTAAGCATTAATAGGAAGTAGTGAAACGGTGGTTTGACAAACATAAAGCTGGAAAAAAGCGAATTTGAAGTGGGAGACCTAGTTCTTAAGTGGGATCACCCGCATGATGAAAAGGGGAAGCACACAAAGTTTCAACAGTTATGGGTATTCCCTTTTCAAATTGCTGCAAAACTTGGCCTCTCAACCTATAAATTGCAAGATTTACAGGGGTGGGAGGAGAACTTACCAGTTAATGGTTTAGTTCTCAAACCTTATTTTTCCTTATTTTTGTTTTTGTTTTGTACATAAATAAATTGATTTGGTTGTTTATGTTTGATTTATTTTATTTCTGTTTGTTTTTAGTTTATATTTTGATTGATTTCAATAAAAAGAGACAAAATTTCGGTTGCATGGAGAGCATCAGAATTCTGGATTAACTAAAATCCTTGACTATAAGATTGTGTACTTTTGTTTTATCTAAAAGAATTTCTTTTTGTTAGCATTTTTTCCTAAATGGTTATGAACACATTGAAGTCCTACTTAATCCTTGTAAAATAACTCAGGATCAAAAGGTCTGGAATACTATTTCGAGGCTCCATCCATCTCACATTCAAAAAATGTCCTAGGGAGTGACAACAAAAGACCCATGGAGAGGAAGCAAGGTAAATAGTATATTATATATAAATGATCCCACGTGAAGAATTGAAAGCCAAAAGGAAAATAAGAGTCAAGAATCTCCTGAGAAAGCAATATGTATCAAAACAGATTACTAAATCATATGAGTACAAAATTGCCAAATTTCTTCTCCGTCCGTGAGCTGAAAATTAATACATCTCTCACACAAAAGGACACTATGGATAGAGGAGCCTGAATAAAAAAATTAAGAAAGAAAGGCATGCAGGAGGACTCAAAAGAAAGGACAAAAGTCCAAAAGCACAAAAAGTGAAAAATGGCATGGGAATGAGGAACAAATGAATATTTCTGTTTACCATATGTTACAATCATGTGGTGTCCTAGCTGGAAACTACCCAAAGATAGAGGTAAAAAATGAAATTCATAATCTTGGCCTCAAAAAAGTTATCTGGACTTTTAAAATCTTGGTTTCCATGATCCCTAAATTGGACTGATATCAATGATTAAAGTACATACATTTGTCATTTGGAAAATCCAGAAATCTAGAGGAAGTCAACATGTTAGTATTTATTGTCAAAACAGTCTGTTGTTCAAAGAAGAAGTTTTCCAGAGATCTGGGTTCACTAGATAGTCGCCAATTGTTGTAGCTGCAACTTTTTTTCCAAATTTTTTAAAATTTTGGACCCTCCTTTTAATTTTATCTTTCTTGGATCTGTTTGGGATTCCTGAATAGTGTTGTTCCTCTACTACAAGTTTGGATCTTTTGAGGATGGATTTAGGTCAATTGTTTTCATGCTTTTCGGAAAACTGCTTTTGTCTGCCAATGCTTTGGACTATGGGGTTTAAAGTTGATTTGAAAATGATGTCCTTTTGATCTGAATGATTTCCTTCATTGCTATCGGAAGTCTATTTATGTTTGAATCGAAACTTTAGTTCTCTTTGCCGCCACTATTTCAGAAGTGACACAAATTTTTTATTGCTGCCCAGCCGAAGGTCTTTCGGAACTTAACTTTTTTTTTTTTCTTTCGGAGGTCAGTTGAGCAGTAAATCGGGGCCGTAGTTCTCTACATAGCCACTGTTGCGGAAGCTAAATTATGAATGTCCCGATGGACAGTCATGTTTTTTGTGATGTTTTTATCTCCTTTGTTTATTTCTTCAAAACTTTTGAATATCGACGTTTTCTGTTTTATCACTATCGGAGCTTTAGTCCTGTGCGTTGCCACCGTTTCGAATCACAGATTGCAAGCACCCCGAAGAAAGGCTATATATTTGTCAATTCCACAGGTTTTTTGTTTTAAATGATTTGCTTTCTTTCGCTATTGGGATTGATTTTGACATTTGATCGAAAGCCTAGTCCTTTTCTTCGTCGATTCATGGTCCTCCGAGTTTTCCATTCGCTGATGATTTGTTCTGATTTTTCTCCGACGTTTATTTTGCCGTGAAAACCTTAGTCCATGTGATTTCCATCATTACGAATCCTCATTGAACTAGTCATCCGATGCTGTAGTGGTTCCGAGGTCTGATGCTACAGTTTTTTAGATTTTATTTCACTAATGTTTATTTTTCTGCGGAACCCTTAGGTTGTTTGGCTCCCGCTGTTGCGGCGGCTTAGTGATTTGGTCATCCGATGTTATAATGCTTCAGCCTTCCGATGAGGATTTTGTCAACCCGATGCTTAGTTTTTCCCGCTGGTAAGGATGTCTCGTCGTTTTTATGAGCTTTTATCTTATTTCATGGGTGACGAAAGTTTTCTGTTCAAGTTAAGGTTTTTGCGATGGAAACGTAGTACCGGGTTTCATTTTTTATGCTTATTTTTATTGATAGTATGGTTTACGTTTTATTGAAAGTTAGATGATCTTGGATGCAATCCGAATTAATGATGAGTTTTTCTTTTTAATTGCAGACAGACCTAGAGAATTTTTCAGACCCAGTTTGATGATTGCTGCTTTAAATAAGACATATATAAAAGACAAAGCAGAATCGATAGCAGCAAAGGTTGAGGCTTGGAAAAGGTTCATCAGTTACCGAGTTGGTCTCTTTTATGAAGTACCCATAAGTCTTCATCTAAAATGTAACGCATTGTATGAATCATGAGCACTCACAAAAGGACAAAATTGTGAGATTAAACGGTTGGGGGAGTCCAAAGGTCGCCTGGGGGGGTGGCAACCCAAAGGTTTTGCTGTTTTGTATAAGTATAGGAGAGTTAGATGTAGTATGCACTTTTTCCCAGATAGATTTGTGAGAGTATGATGTAAGAAATACTATTTCCTTTTGCATAAATAAATTACAAGTTTCCTATTGAAGAAATATTTGTGGAAGGTTTCAAATGTTGTGCAATGGATTTGTTGAATGTGAAATATTTCGTTTTCAGCTGTTATCCACTAACTGTGAGATTGTTCTAACTCTTTGAACCTATGTTCTTGTTATGAATGAGCTCTAGTTTATTCTATGAAATTTCCACTATGAGTAATGAATGCTGTTCATAAACAATTAGCTATCTGGTTGTTCATATATCTATAAATGTTGATGTGTTTTGAAATGAGTAACAACTATCTGTGATTTTTCTTAATGCATGCACAAAATACATTACTCATTGATAAATGATAATCTTGCTCCCTAGGGATAGGTTAGATAGTTAATTTTAGTTTTTTCTTGTTGTGTGTGATTTAGATGCGAGAGAGTTAAGATGAGAGGTAAGAACCTGCGCATCACATTGTGACAGCCACTCGTATTCTCTATCAATCTACATTTTTAGATAGGCACTTGCATCTCATACTTAATTACAAAAAACTAAAAAACATACACGGTGGACCGGGCCATAACTAGTAAAACCCTTTATTTTTGTTACTTGACCTACGGTAGCTGGACCGTAAACCGGACGGATTCTTTATACCAAATAGTAATGGGCTAGTTGGGAACATTTACTGGGGAGAATCCCTAACTGTTGTTACCTGCGATTTTCCAGGCCTCAACACAATGTTACAAATATCGATTCATGGAATATATTTCCTAGGGTCAAGAAAAAACTTTATAACAAATATTGGGAAAATAACAATAATCATAAACTTGATCCTAAATAACTTAGATAAATCGACAACCTCAAAAGCTCCAAAAAAAAATTAGAAAAACCTGGAAAAATCAAAGATATTTGCAACACTGATTATGATCAAAATTAATATATTACTAAAAAATGAAAAAAAATAAAATAAATAGAAAGAGCATTCATAAAAAAAAGCACACACACGCAAGTCCTCTTTGTTCCAATATTGAATGCTTCATAACATTCTCCCTAGACCGAGATACAATAAGGTCAAGAATCTTACAAGTCTACAGGGTGTACAAATATTGTAATTGATTCTTTGGTATTAAACCATACTATTAATTGATAAAAGATCAACTATGAAACACAGAATCTCTTAAAACTACGCCACTTAAGCTAAAACATATGAATTATTTGTAATATATAATAAAGCTTTCCCTACGCCACTTAAGCTAAAACATATGAATTATTTGTAATATATAATAAAGCTTTCCCTATTTTGTAACTTGCATAACAACATTTTTATATAACAAAACCAAATATAGTTAACACTAATCACATTTCCAACAAATGTGATATCCACACTACATCACGTTGCATGAAACAAAAAGCATAATCTCATGCAACAGAATAGGACGTTCACATTTAATATCCCTAAAAAGGGAAATGCATACAAAAGACTCAAAGATAAAATATGTCCCCATGATAAACAAAAATGACCTTACGACCAACTTATCATATATGGATTTAATATGTAAATGCATATCACTTTACAAAGTTCATTGAATCCTAACACTTCTTTTATTTTAGCAGCACCTTAGGATTAGCCATTAATGTTCCCACTCCCAGTGTAGACATGTTTTGGATTACAATTTTTCAAGGCATTCACTCATAAATATAACAATGATGTAGAGCTGGTTTGGATGACAATTTTTCAATGCATTCGCTGATAAATATAGAAATTGACAAAGCTCTTGGAGTTGGACACCTTAGTTGTTATAACGTTCCTATTTATCATGCTTTTTAGTATGTATTTCTGATAGAAAATGAGATGCTTTGGTTGTGCATATTGTTGTACACAGTTTTAGTGCCCATTTTGGTTCAACTCAGATTACATGATTTCTTTTAGATTTATCTCATAGATATTTCTTTGGATATGTTGAAGGATGTAGAAACTTTCCTATTTCCTTAAGTTTATATGCATAGTACTTCATCAATTATCTCACCTCTTTTAAATTTTTGTTTCACAAGTCTAACATGTGATCAGTGTAAACCCATTTGATTTCAACTTTTAGAATCTTCTTTCTTTTTTAATTTTGAAGAAAATGACTCATTGTTCGAGCCCTACAACTAGCATTAGGAGATTGGATTATGGTATATTGCTTTATATGTTCATAGTCCAACGATAAAACTTTTTGTCTATTGTTTAGCAATGTTTCAAGTGATATGGTCTCAAAGACTGATAATAGTGTATTAAATGTACGAGGATTTTTATTTTTATTTTTTTGTAAAAATCTTCTTCTTTTGATATATTCCCTTCATATCTTCATTCATATTTATTGGGAAGCTGGACATAAATTGATCTATGTTGATTTATTGGTAAGTTGGACATTGGCTGATGTATTTTTCAATGCTTGCCTAGTGTTGACAATTTAACTTTCAAGATGAATGGATGAAGAATACCCAGCGACAACGAACATGTTTTACAAAGTCCAATTATATTATTTGGTTGGTTTGTATTCTTCGAGCATTCTTTTGTACATGTTTACAAGTTTACTTATTTTCTACTTACTTGTAGGTGGAGAATTTGAAGAAGGCGTTGTCCAAAAAAAAGTAGAAGTAGCACAGTTACAAAATATGAAAGAATCTCAATATAAACTCGTATAAACTCCATAAACCAATGCAAACTCGTAGATTGAGCCTTGAAGGGATGCAGGAGAGGAGCACACTCCTACTGAAACCACAAACTAGTAGATTATTATCGAGATTTCCATACACTTACTCCTTGGATGAGAGTTCAGTTAGGATGCATGGGAGGCAATGATACATTCAAATAAGTTTAAAATCCATGCATTAACTTAATGGATCATGAGTGGCTAGGTCTTGACAAGGACGACATGGTGTACCCATGTTTAGAACTGAAGTTAAAGTTTTCCGTCAAGAAGGGTACAGCCAGCTGACCGACTGGAGGAGGGTATCTACTGGATGGAGTAGACATAGTAAGATAATGAAGAAAGATATCTACTCAACGAACCCGGGTGCAAATCGTCAAGTAGATAGTTTACTTCGTTTGTTCACAATAAAATATGCTTATAGATTTTTCTTTTTACAAGGCATTTTATAATAATAATAATAATAATATGTTCATTGCAAGTTATGTTAAATTATTGAACCATTGATCTGCAGGGAAATGAGAGTAATGAGAAGTAGAATTGTGTGGTGGAATATCAAGAACAATGTACACTGGACAAGACAAATTTGAGACAAATCTGATAAGAACTGATCAGTTAATTACAACATTAATCTTCATTATCCCAACAATAATATAATGGTGTTACAATAAGAAGAATTCAAATAATGTGGATAAGATCTGAATCTACCAACTAAACCTGACTGACTGGCTAACTCAATGTGTCTAAATCACTGCATGGGAGCCACTAGTCTAACTCTTGATGTCCAAATCAATCTACAATCAGTTAACCGCTAGGGTAGGGCGGAAAATGGTGCCACTAACCATGCATACATGCAAAAATGGCGCTAGACTAACTAAGAGTGATCTAACTTATTGTAATTTTAGGTTGACTCAACATAACTTCCTACCTACCACAACCAAGTGATGGAGGTTGCTAGTGGCACTCATAGTGGCTCCTAGAATGTAGGGATTGGAACCGGTGGAACCAAATGGCATCGGTGGCACCAATATCATGGTGGAACCAAACTCTCACAAATGACTCC
Organism: Pseudotsuga menziesii; assembly: GCA_001517045.1. Classification (NCBI taxonomy): domain Eukaryota; kingdom Viridiplantae; phylum Streptophyta; class Pinopsida; order Pinales; family Pinaceae; genus Pseudotsuga; species Pseudotsuga menziesii. The sequence continues at coordinate 20,621 of LPNX010897682.1, forward strand.
TAAGTTAGGAAAGATGATCAAGTAGACTATATATGGACAAGGGAGGATTACTTAATCCTAACACACCCCCTTAATCCTGACTTGGACAAATTTGGGCAATGGCAACTAGGCCAAAAGTCACCCATACAATCTAATGAAAAATAAAATTGCTTAATAAACTAAGGAAAATGGGGAAAACCTCATGGGACACCCCCCTCAAAATAAGAAGGAATCAAGAAAACAAGCTCTACTTAAGAGAAAATTTTCCTCTTTGGGTAATAACTTGTAAAAATTTTGCTACAATTTGCAACACTATGCAGCAACAATGCAATGTCATGGTTCTTCTGTGCATTAGCATCATGAAACAATGCATGTGAACCTATCAATGTTCTTTTGATCTGATGAATGTTGTATGTGTTTCTTCTTTCTGGAGGAGGAATGGAGTGATCAATTTTGTTCTTCTATGGGCCAAATGGTTGATCATTCACTATCATCAAGTAGCACTTTCCCAGAATTTTGTTGCACCACTCTGTAAATAGCGAAGTTGTGTGAGAGAGTGCAACATACTCATTTTGATACTGGGACCGTGTTCTTCTTCTATAATCTGGATTTCCAGCACCATTCCCAGTTGCTTCAATGAGATTTTTGGCCCATTTAGGCTTAGGCTAGTGATTTGGGATGGGAGATGGATTTGATCTAGATTCTCATGAGGTATAGCCTCAATACCAATATCATGCTGATATTGATCCTCATCATCTGAATCTGAAACATGTGATAAAATATCATCATCAAAAGGAAATGGAAGAGTGTTTATACATCTTTGTGCTTTGGATTGTGGTAGATCAAGCAACTAATCTTCTTCAAACTGAACATTGCGCTCTATGAAGCACTTCCTAGTTGAAAGTTCCATAAATTTACATGCTTTTACATATGTTGGCATTTTTTCCCCTGTGACCCAGGTTCAGTCCTCTCTCTCTGGTCAGCACAACAAAGCCCAAGATATCGTCCCGAAGAATCAGATCCCAACCGGCAGCACCTGCGACATAGATTATGTCTCACCTAAGATATATCAATTCTTATGGGTAACTGCCAAAACCATGTTTCCACAGTTTGTGTGGGAGGGTGTGTGAGTCCTTGGCCTTGTGCCAAGGTTTCCAATGAATATCGGGAAGGTGGTTTGGTGGTTTTCACTTTAGATATCAATACTTAAGTATTACATGCCCTTATTTATGCAATCTTAGGCAAAAGCATAGTGAAGAATCATCATAGATACATTCATTACTTGAAATATAGCATTCATACAATCATCTCTTTAAATAAAAAGAACCAATCAATCATTAACACAGTAAATATGGACTTGTCTAAGCTATTCAACATTCATACACATACACAACATGTAACATGGAAACCCGTCTGGGAAAAAACCACAAGGTGCTCTTGATTTGGCATTGGCATGAGAAAATAGATGCACCTTCTGTCTATACATAAAGCTACAAACTTTGTTCAATATCTTCTCTTCTATCTCCATAGACCTCTTTTCCCTCTCATGCTCTCTGTTCTTCTCTATCTATCTGTGCACTCCGCTGTGACTCAGTTGCAGATCCACTTACTCTGATGCACTCAGTGATCCATAGTTACCTAATCAAAAATTGTTGTATCCTATACTCAGCTCAAAAAGAGTCTAATAAGAACTATCTAATAGGCTATTGATTGACAGAATAAACCATGTACAACTTGGTTTTCTCTTTTTATAGCCTTATTATAGACTCGATGTATCCCCATACATGCTTGTTACAGATTCAATGATGACTTGATACAGAATCTAACAGACTCAACTACAGTCACTATCTCAGTCGACTTACTATCATCAGCCCATGGGATGTCTTTCCTATTCTAGAAAAAAATGACCAGAGAGGCGCTATCGGCTTGACTTAAAAAAAATAATTTATGCGTGTGGTTTATGTCGGCTCCAATCAAGCTCGTACCCATGATCGCTAAGGGTTGATGCTTCTTCGCATCATGCCTTACTATCACTTTCTGGTCGTTACCTTATTTGCAAGCCTACTTCCACTAATATTTTGCCACATGATCACATCTACTGCTCTGTACTTTCATCGTAGCTTACAAAACTGGTGTAGCTTCCTCGTCCTATGCCTTCTATTTTACTTTCTCCTATTCATCCTTCTTCTGTCGCAACATCCTTCTGCTTTTTCTTTGATATTGTTTCCTATGTCGCAAATCCTTCTTCTTATTCCTTGTACTCTTTTCCCCCTTACTTAGGATAAATTCCATATGAATTCTACCCTTCTATCCTTGGCCCAACAGGCCCCCAACACTCATCTGTGGCTCATCCCAAACCACGTGAGCTATTTCTCCATGAAATGACTTGTGTGAATTTTTGCTTGAAAATCCTCCATGGTTTTCAGTAGCTTCTCTTTTTCTGCGCGCACTTCTTCCTCAACTTTCTACATGTGCTGCACCATTTTGGAAGTGACATGTTCCAATATGTTTCTTTCAACTGAGACTGTGACGTCGCTTACCTTCTATGGCATAGGCTGAATTATCCCTATGACTCTTTATGCTTCTTCCTGTAACTCCACTATCTTTTCCTCGCGTTGTTGCTGCTATGTGCGCAACGTATTGGTTCATTGTTGCAGTCTACACATTTCTGTGGTTTTGACCTTTTTCTTCTCCAAGGGAAGCTTCTTTACCTCATTCTGCATCTGTGCGATATTTGCTTCCAGCTCAGTGAGGTCAGCTGCAGTGTTTTGCAATTGCTCATCATCTAGCAGAGTCTCCCAAGTCTGGGAGAGTTGGTCAACAGCTTTAGCACATATCAGATCTGTTTCATGTACCTGTTTTGCAGACTGCATGGCTGCGTCACGTCGGCTTTCTAGCAATTCTAGTAGGGTGTTGGGGATCTGTTGCACATCTAATTCAATTACCTTCTTCTTAATATCAATAACTATCTTGTCCAGCCTAGGGACCTTATCCTCTGATGGAATATCATGTGAGATTTCATCATCACCCACATTTGAACAAATAGTATTAATTACATGGGTAAGCTTCTGCTTACTTTCTTCTTCTTTCTTTTCTTCTTGGGTAGTACTGTGCATTTTGGCCTTCAGCTTGTTGAGAGCCTTGAATGAGTGCTTTACCTGTTTGTCAAGAGTATTTCCTCGTATCTGGATCTCTGTAACCACTGCTCTCTATATGACATGTACATCCTTCAATTGTACCTTTGAAAAATCGGGGAAAATCAGGGAAGCATTATTATGTACCTCACTGGAGTCCGGGGCTCCAAATTCCAACACTTCTTTTCCCAATTCTAACTTGTTGGGGTGGTCTTGTCTGGGACATATGGTTTCCTGTGCTTATGATGTATCAGGGGTGTCGTGTGATGAGGTTACCTACGGTGTGCGCTCTACTGTGAGTTTGATTGCTTCAATTGTTTTTCCAATGTCATTTATCCTATCTGGAATGGGAGTTGTCATAACGCCAAAATTTCATAAAAATTTAAAATTTTTAATATAACATAAAATGTCTAAATACACAGTTTACTAACTGCTAGCGGTTAGCGGAAAATGAAATAGTTTAACAATTAGTATTAATTAGTTTCATAATACAATAACTAATACAGCTTTCATTTTCATAAGGTATATAAGAATGACCTGCATTCAGATTTCTTTTAGCTTTACTAATAATTTTACTTTTTGGCAAGTAGGTGAAATATATCTTTGAAAACTTGGGCTTACTTAGCATTATGCTAACACAGATGGACTGTTGGTTCTTACAGGTTCAACAGGTAACGATCGATCAAGTAGGAGTTTAATTCATAAGGTAGCAAGAAGTATTTCTATTGCATGTTAATATGCTAGTAAATAAACTGATTATTTTAGAAGCAAGCTATGCTAAGGTAAAGTAATTGTCTTCTATAGACTTTGTTTTTAAGACAATATCCAATGTTTAGTCATAAATATTGATAACTTTATCATACTTATCTAAACAAAAGATACTTACTGTGAGCTTAGAGCTCAATCTCTTCGCCATACAATTACTTCTATTTTAACATGCTTATAACGCTAATGTTATATTTAAATGTACTGTCTTTTATTTATGAAAGTACTCTTATCAATATCGAAGGTAAGATTTCCAATAGAGTACATGTTTCTATTTTGTCTCTACCTTAATAGCCATAAAATTATTAACTTGTTATTTGTATGTACAAATGCAATCATCAAGTTATAAACTTCAGCACTTAAATTATCTCCTTGCTGCATTTATTACTGTAACAGCATACAATACCACATTATTTTATAATGTACCAATCTAACTGTTACTTGCATCCTGTAGAGATCTTACTACTTACCACCACTTGTATAAAGTCTAAATTATAGGTAAATACTTTATCAGTGTTATTCCTATACTTTATAAACCTTGTGCATGGTTTACACAAAAATTACTATTATAATGTTGCCTCACTATAATAAGTTGTAGTTTATAATAACTACTATGGTAGATTTCACTACCTAGAAATTTTAATCTAAGGTCTATATCAAATAAACATTATAACAAAGATTCCTATACTATACTAGAACCCTAGTAAGCACAATTGGCTATATAAATAATGATAGGATTCCTTATTATTGTTATTGGCAAGTTGAGCATACAAAACATTATTTGTAAAAGTTTACCCTATGGTTGAGCCTCGTGAATTGTTTATTTGACATGGTTTAAACTCCTTTACTCTATAGTCAAACGATGAATATTAGTTATTAGTAATTGTAACTAATCTTAAACCATCGATTGCAAAAGATATGGTTTATGCTTTAAATAATAAGTAATTATCTTAAAGTTGATTAGTAAAATAAACATACAAATCATTGTTTGGAAAACATTTATTCTATGGACGACCTTGGGATTGTACCAATGGCAAGGTTTTTACATCCTTATTCTATGGTCAACGACATAGAATCATTGTTAACTATTATTACAAACCTTGATACCAGCGATTTCAATGATATAGTCTTATGTTATCATTAGTGATTATATATATAAATACATTCCATAGTCGATTACGTAGTTGGTTTATTGATCATTGCAATAATAAAATGATTATTGGAAATGCAAATGGACTATAGACAAGACCCTTGCATGGTTGAAAAGATTTGGAGGGCACGTGGTTTGCTCTCATCCATGCATTGGTGACTTAAAAGAATTGGAAAACCCTATTCGCTTGTCATTTGCCTCCAAGGGTTTTGTTGGCCTGTGGGCTGCTCTGTGTAGTTTTCAGGGCAGCCATGTGAGGTTGTTCCTCTGCTTGCTTGCTCAGTAGCTTGTGTTTACTGTTGTTGTAGTCTCATTACTTAGTCTTGGTTAGGATTCTTCGTGGTTGTAATCTTTACTGCACGAGTGGTTAATGGTTTATGAGTTTGGCTCTCGGCCTGCCTATAGTTTCAGTTCTATTCTTCTCATGGCTTGTCACGGCTTTGTGAATCTTAAGCTTGTTGTCACTGTCTTCAATCTAGGGTTAGCATAGGGGTTTGGATACTCCTCCGTGTAATTTTCTAAGTTGGTGACAGCTTCTTCGTTGCTCGACAACTCTTCTTCTTGCAGGTAAAGACAACTCAGTTTTTGATATGGAAACTCTCTGTCAAATTATTATTATAGTTAGGGTTTTAAGTTTCAAAGTTGAGCCTTGTGCTAACACTCGGTAATGTATTTGTTACAAGAACCCATGACAGCTCCAATCTTCAGTGGAATTAAAATGATGACTAGCTTCAGTGGACTCGTGGCCCCAACCAGTAAACCTTGAGTTCAAAAATGGGCTTTTCCCTACTTGCAATGAGGGTTGTTGAAGGAGAAACACAGTGTTTTGGAAGTCTGTTTCAGTTTCTTTGTTAGTTAAGAGGTTTTAGTATGATTTTTTCTCCAGTTTACTTTAAAACCCTAGCTATTATGCTCGGTATTACCAATCCTTAAGCCTTGATATGTATTTTTGTTTAGTTTTTGCCTTATGGCCCAACAATGTAATAGAGTTGGTTTTATAAAGAAATGCTTTGTAAATCTTGGAGTTCTGTCTTGTTGATGTATTTGTAACTTCGGAATGTATTCATCTATGTATCTTATGTATTGTAACCTGATGTTTATCCGGGATGTATCTATAATGTAATTAAGTCATGTTGTCATGCCCCGATGTTCCAATTGGGAGAATCAATAATGTAAACAAGTCATGTCAAGTCATAGTGAGTAACCCTCCGATTGTCTAAGGGTTAAAGTCCCCGCAGTTTCGGGGCACTAGGGTTATTAGACTCTCCTAGTAGAGGTCGGCCTTGGTAGGGTTTTAGTCATGTCGGGATTAGTATAAATAGAGAATTGGAGTCTCTATTTATCACACAACTCATCCACACTCAAGTGTAGCACATAGTTGAGGAAGGAGAAGACACTGGGGCTAGATAAGAAAAAGATTACTGCTGTCGGGAGATCACTTATTGTTTTGGTGCTGATTCTATCTCTGAGGAAGTTGTGGGGTTTTCTCCATTTATGGTTTCCCCAAGGATAAACACTGTGTTCATTGTCTCTTGTGTTTGATTGTTGTGCTTGTTATTCTCTTAGTAAAAGATCCTAATATAATGCTAGCTTAAGGATGAAATTCTAACATGGAATCAGAGCTAACCTGAGAAGAAGAAACTGTGCAGTTGCAGGAACTAGGGATTCCTAGTTTGTGGATCTTCCTCCACATATTTTCAGAAAAAGTAAGGGGGAATAAATCTCCTCCCTAGGGCGCATCTTTCTGTCGAAGCAGAATCCAATTCTGAGGTTTTTCAGTTTTGGACCCAACACTACTGCCGAAAATTAGGGCTTTTCACAGAAGAGGAATTTTTCAGTGAGCCCAAGCTTGGATTGTTCTCCTCCCCAAAATCGAAGTTAGCGTCAAATTTCAAGGAATTTGGGTGAACAGATCTTCGAAAAAGAAAAACCCTAATTTGCTAATGAACCAGCACTGCAGGATTTCAGCTCAAGTTTCAAATCCGACATCTTGAACCTGGTAAGATATAAATCTTTTGTATTTCCATTTGAGGTTCTCAATTTAAGATGTCTCATCATACCAAGCTTGATGAAAATCTTGATGGAGCTGATAACTTTCGAGCTTGGAAGTATAGGATCTCCCTGGTCCTAGAAGAGAATGAATTAGACCCCTATATCAATGAGGAGGTTCCAGTTCCAGAGGGAGATGAGGCTAAGGCCTTGCATAAGAATAAGTTGGTTATGGCAAAGAGAATAATTGCTGATTCTATCAAGGATCATCTCATACCACAGGTTTCCTCCCTTAAGACACCTAAAGCTATGTTTGATGCCCTAACCAAATTGTTTGAAGGGAAGAACATTAACAGGAAGATGACCTTGAGAAACCAATTGAAGAATGTGAAGATCTAGAATGTTGAGACTATTTAGTCTTACTTTACAAGGGTTTCTCAAATCAAAGAAGAGCTAGAAGTAGTAGATGAAGAAGTGGAAAATACAGAGATTGTGATGACTGTTGGAGTAGGGTCCCACAGCTATAGGAGAAGCTTCCATTTTGGCGGATAGACAGTTTTGGTGAAGATATAAGAGATAAGGTAAAGATACGATGCCGTAGCATGTTTCTAGCTGCAGATCAGAGCCAAAAACTGTGACTATCGGGACAGAGAAGTCAAAGAAGACGACAATACCTGAGCGGCCAAGAAGACAGAGCTCACCCACTGCACTAAAGGCAGCAGCCGAGAAGAGAGAGCTCACCCACTGCGTTCAAGGAAGCGACGGAAGACAGGAGGGCTCAACTACCCTCATAAAGGAAAAGGGGCAACGAGGCCGAGGTATTGAAGATGAAGGACAGAAAAGGAAGTGGCACCCAGTACCCACGATCAGCACCGGGAAGCATGGAAGACTGCAAAGAGCTGTGGTGTGACGAAAAGTGGCAGTTTGAGTACAGATAGACCGACTCTCATAGTTAGGGTTTTTGGGTTACTATTGGGATAGGCCCACAGTGTTGTAAAGGTGAGACCTTCGGGCCGCCTATAAAGGGATGAAAAATGTATTGTAAAAGGTTAGCTAGTATGATAAACTGTAGCTATTCAGACAATTAGCCAGTCTGAGAGTCCAGTAGTCTGTTAGCTCATAGTTATTTTGTATTGTAATAGAGTCGAGATCTGGTTCTGCTATTCAGTCCATAGTTACCTTACTGTAACCAGTAGCCGATCCCAGGAGTATGTATGTAACAATCCGTAGGGATTGACAGAGAGAGAGAGAGAGAGAGAGAGAGAGAGAGAGAGAGAGAGAATATTGTAAGAAGGAAATATAGAGAAAGAGAAGAGATCTAGGAGAGAAGGGATCCCAACAGTGAGTGCGGAGTTACCCAAAAGATCTCTAGCTGCACAATAGGTTGCAGCAGAACTGTGTACTCTCTCAAGATACAATAAACACAGTTCTGTGGACATAGCTTCTACCATGGAAGTGAACCACGTAAAACCAGTGTGTTATGTGATTATTTCATGTGATTGTGCTTCACTTAGTTGATATCTATTATCTATTACATGAATGTTGTATCTCAGTTAGTAAATGTCTGTATGTCCTCATTCAGTTACAGCATTATTGAAGGTTAAGGGTGGATTTACATGTATCAAGCATCTGCATATGAGTTTATCAGTGCTTGTTTCACACATTAATAAGTCATTCTGTTAAAGTGTTTCCAGTATACTTATTCGGCTAGTTAAGTATAGTTGAGGTAGAGTGTGTTGAACTGTGGAAGTTCAAGTTAGAGTGTTTACTATCTTGTAGAAAGTTAGCCAAGTCATTTCACCCAGTGAGATAGCCTTTGGACCGTGAGGGTCGCAGTGGGCTGTGCTATAGAAGATATCACATTGACAGTAGGCGATATCGCACCGTCAGAGGAGCTGTGGTGTGAGATATCGTAGAGCGTGGATTAAGCGGAAGGGAGAGTTGTACACTGCCTGAGTCACTGCGATGCGATAGGAGTCCTTCCCCTATCAGAACCCGCGAGTAAGAGAGAACCGTACGTCATAGAGAGATATCGCTGGCTAAGAGAAACCGCGAGACCCCAGGATGCTACAGAACCTGGTTGAGGATACCTGAGTCTTCGGCCAACCCATAAGATCACTTCGGGTGAGACTTCAGGCCGTTTTGTGGTCTGTCACCGAAAGGGCCAGTGAACTAGGGGTATTGTTGGTATATGTATATTAGTAAACCCGGGTCTGCCCAGATAGCCAACAAATGGTTCTGTTGCCGGATTTGAACACATTACAGAGCTAATGTTCTGTTGGCATCCTACTAGAGATGAACTCAACTAGTGGCTTGCGTCTAAGGAGAAAGAGTTTGCAAAACAAGAGAACAATTGTCCTAGACTAAGTACAGAGGACTGGTTGCAAAAACATATCTACACAGACCTACATACGATATTTTTTGCGACCTATGGGAATGAGCTGTACCACTGGTTATCAAAGCTGACTGATCAGAATATATTCAGAAAGAAAAGAAACATCATGTGGACACCGGAGCTGATTCACATCGTGAAGAGCATAGACAACCCCATTACACGAGTAGTCGACTTCTGGCTTGCGAGTGTGCTAGAAGGCTTTGTTACAGAGTTTGCAGTTGAACAGACAAAAAGATTCAGCGAGGCTGAGCGGTACTTCTTCAAAGGATATCACGGTAAGTACCTAAAATCTTTAAACTTTTCCATTAAGATGTTATTATATGAAAAAGGAGTAATGGATATAGTTTCAGACCAGTAAGCTAATAAAGTGTGATGTCACAAGAGTTTGAGAGTGATTTTGATGATATTGGATGTACACGTAGTGGCAAGAAATATAAAGTAGATTTCAGCTCTTCCATATTTGAAAACAGTTCAGATAATACTAGACAGCAGAGTCATAGTAATATAGAAAGAACAGAAGGGGGTATCCCTTACCACCCTTATACCCCACAGAAAACAACTGGGACTCAGAACAATCCTGTAGGAACTCCATCTAGTAGTTCACCCACAACACATACTACCGCTACATCACCTACATCTACACCGCCAAGTGGTAGTAACACAACAAATCAGCATCCACCACGTAGAAATAGAATGGGGGATGACATGAAGTTACCTACCTTTAAGGGTACAGGGGCAGAAGACCCAGAGCAGCACTGGTTTCTATGTGAAGCCGTGTGGACCATTAAAGGAATCCACAATGATAATATTAAACTTGTACAGTTGGTCACCACTTAGGGAACAAGCCTTAACATGGTATATGAAGTATACCTCAGCGATACCTAGAACACTTATACAGGTCCGTACTGCCATGATTAAAGAGTTTAAGAAGCCCAAGTTTGAATTGCAGTGTATCACAAAGCTCAAAGACATTAAACAGTTACCTACAGAGTCAGTATGGGACTTTGATCAGAAATTCAAAGCTCTCATAGACCAAGTTAGCTTTGAGTTTGCGCTGGAGCAGCATAAGGAATGGTTCATCGCAGCACTGCTCAAGCATATTAGACATCCACTGATGCAGCAGAGACTCCGTGCGCAGGATGAAGCGTTGGAGATGGAAATGAAACTGGAGGCATCACCTCTAGTGGAGACCAGTACAGGTATGACAAACCTGCAAAACCAATTAGAAAATCTCACGTTACAGATGCATGAGATTAGAAAAGGAAAAGAGATTGCACAAGACATATGGTGTATCAAGTGTAAAGCACAAGGCCATACTAAAGATAACTATCCAGTATTTGTTGAATACTTAGCAAGTGGGGCTCCTAACCCCTTAGCACAAACTCAAGGGCCATGGTGTGAACTATGCAGAACAAGAGGACATCCACCTCAGCAATTCCCTTTACTTCAGAAATATATACAGACACCTAAGAACTTATACTGTACCTTTTGTAAGTCAGTAGGACACGAAGACCATACCTGCAGAGCCTACGATCGCATGGTCAATAGAAAACATGACTTGTATAGAGTCCAATCAGAGACACAGGGTCCAGTAGTAGGACCACAGCATGAACCGGCTCCTATAGGCCATGGAAGAGGATTCAGAGGATGAGGCCATGGAGGAGGCTTTGACCGTGGTGAAGGCTTTGGCTGTGGCCATGGACCGATTACTTGTTACAACTGTGGAGTTGTAGGACATTATGCTAGGGACTGTCAGAGCCCTACTACGACATGTAATTATTGCAAATCTTACGATCACGCTATAGAAGAATGTCCTACCTTGATAGCCAAGATCAGGGAACCTAAGCCAGTAGTACACCAGAACATTCAGCTTATCACTGCTGAGCAGAAAGAGCCAGAACCAAGAGTCAACATTGTGACTCGCAGCGGTGCTTCCACTAGTGGGACATTGCAGGATATTGAAAAGAACACAGGAACGGAGTGGGTGCACAAAGCTACAAATAAATCAACACCACTCGACCTGCAGAAGAATAAAGAAACATTTCAGGAAGCTAAAACTTTCTTTAATGAACCTATACAATCAGGACCCCAAGTATATCCGTCTAGGGGCGTACCGTAGCAAACACCTTGTGGCCTTAGTCCTGTGGAGACAACGCAGGCTACCACATCAGGAAGATGCGATGAGGATGAGTCGACAGGAAGTGTACAATCCTTCCTGCAGAGTTCCTTGAAAGTCGTAAGAAATGAGAAAGCTACCAGAGAGCTTCAGTGCATCATAGATCAGTATCCGCCATCTTCTTCCGTGAGCAGTGCGCAGCGTGCTATTCATAATATTATGGGCCATACAAGAACAGGAAGAGAGATGCGACTCATAGCACAAGTTGGAGAATTTGAAATGGATGAGGTAATCCTAGACTTAGGATCAGAGGTAAATGTTATGACTAAGCAAACATGGGAACATATGGGTAGACCCAAGTTAACCAGATCGCCTATCCATCTGTGACTAGCCAAACAATAGAGGGTATCACCACTAGGTCGATTACCACAAGTGCCAGTTGACATTGACGAAGTTCGCAGTTTTACAGACTTTGAAGTTATAGAAATCATTGGTGATAGTAGATCGTATTCAGCTCTACTAGGTATTGACTGGGCAATTGATAACATGGTTGTTATCGATTTAAAGAAAATACAAATGACCTTTGAGGATACACAGATCCGGGTCATCGCACCGTTGGATCCTTTTCAGGGTCCTAGATATATTCAACCTATCCAAGCAGAGGATGAGGCGCGTAATATGGAGAGCCTCTATCAGATGACAGCCAACCAGAGCAACTACATCAACCCAACCATAGAAGGAAATATCAGTTGGCGATGTGATAACTCATGCGCATCGGATTCGGATGTTGGTCTAGAGAACTGGTAGAACAGACTTTATGAAGTCTCAGCTCGCAGATGTGCATATCTGACTAAGTCACTGCGATGGATCGGAGCAGAACTTAAGGATATTCCATCGTTTGACGGCTTAGCAGATGTCAACGACTTTTTATACCAGTTTGAACAAGAAATTCCTCAAGAGCAGAGGATGTCAGCGATTGACCTTGCAGTAAGAGCGACACCTGCAAGATGGTGGCATGCACACAAGCAACATATTGCGTCATGGGACAACTTCAAGAGATTGACGCCGATCAGGTTTTCTAATGACAAAGAGTGTCTACAGAATAAATATACAGGAGAAAGTGACCCCAGGTCACACATTCAGAGTTGTAAACAGAATTGGTCGGACATTCCTGAGGATGAATGGGTTCACCAATTCATTCACACTTTAGATCAAATTCCAAAGAATTGGTACACTGAGACAGAGTTGTGCAAAGGAACAACTACATGGCCACTTATGATAGACAGCCTTAAACTCACTTTTGCTTTTGAATATGAGTACCCAAGCATTAATCAGGCTTTAGAAGTTATAAAGATTAAGATCTTTGAGTACTGTACCCTATCAGTGTCAGCTCAACCTGATTGGGTTGTCCAATTGGACCAGGCGCTAGAGTGCTATAACTTTGCATCAGAACCAGAGGAGGAGGATGAGGATCCTCGCAACATCAACATCCCAGAGTCAGAAGGAACTCACGATGTTGATGGACCAAAGCTAGAGACTCCAGCTATCACCGAGCCTATCAAGATTAAGAAGATCAACATTGGCACAGACATAGAACCAAAGTTTGCATCCATTGGAGACTATTGGAACGATGAAATGGTAGGACACATTGCAGATCTGTTACATGACTACCAGGACTTATTCCCCACTAAGTTCACAGAGATGAAGGGAATAGTTGGAGACTTAGGAGTAATGAGGATACCATTGAAAGAGGATGCTAGACTAGTTAAGCAACGTCCATACAGATTAAATCCTCGGCACAAAGAAAAAGTTAAGGATGAGATCAATAAGATGCTAGCAACAGGAATCATTGAGCCAGTGGAAGAAAGCGAATGGTTTAGTCCCATGGTCATACAAGAGAAGAAAACCAAAGGAGAAATCAGAATCTGTGTCGATTTGTGCAAACTCAACGATGCATCACTTCATGACCCATTTCCGACACCTTTTACTGATGAAGTTCTAGACAATGTGGGAGGATAGGAGGTCTACTCCTTTACCGATGGATTTTCAGGCTATCACCAGATCAGAATCCATCCAGAAGAATGATCTAAGACCACTTTTGTGACAGAATGGGGCTCGTTCCAGTATACGATAATGCCCTTTGGTATTAAAAATGCACCAACTATCTTTTCAAGAGTAGTAGTTGCTGTATTTAAAGAATACATCAATAAATTCCTAGAGGTTTATTTTGACGATTGGAATGTATTTGGATTAATCGACAAACATATAGGTGATTTAAGACTGATGTTAGAGAAATGTAGGCAATACCAGATTTCTATAAACTTAAAGAAATGTATATTCTGTGCGCCATTTGGTATTTTGTTGGATCACATTGTTTGCAGACAAGGCTTGATGGTAGATCCCACAAAGATTGCCATCATTGTAAACCTCCCAGCACCTAACTCAGTTAAGCAGTTGAGGACAGTGCTCAGTCATACTGGGTACTATAGAAAATTTATCAAAGGTTATGCAAAGATCACAGCATCTATGGAAAATCTGTTAAAGAAAGATGTAAAATTCCTATGGAATGAGGAATGCCAGAAAAGTCTAAACACCCTTAAAGAGAAGATGGTTACAACACCCATATTAGTATTCCCAGACTGGACCAAGCCATTTCATGTTCATGTGGATGCATCTGGCATCGCACTGGGGATCGTCTTAACGTAGCTAGGAAAAGGAGGTATCGATCACCCTATCGCATACTCAAGCATAAAACTATCCACCGCAGAAAAGAACTACACCACTATGGAAAGAGAAGGATTAGCCATGGTGTATGCTCTACAGAAATTTAGGCACTACCTTCTAGGTGCCTCATTCAAGATGTTCACTGACCACTCCGCTTTGAAGTACTTGGTCAATAAGCCAGTGTTAGGGGGAGGAATCTTTAGATGGTTACTCCTATTTCAGGAGTATGATTTTGAAATTATTTTCAAACTAGGGAGATTAAATGCCAGACCAGATCATCTATCCAGGATAGACTCAGGAGAAGAGCCAAGTAACCTAGAGGACAACTTGCCCGATGCGCAGTTTTTTTCTATTCAGATCGCAGACGAGTACTATGCTGATATTATTCACTTTCTCACTACAGGATGGGCACCTGTTGATTTTACCAAGCAGCAAAAGAAACAGCTAGCTATCAAATCAGTAGACTTCACTTTTATTGCGGGACAATTATATAAGTTAGGGCCAGATGAAGTCCTGTGCAGATGCTTCATGCTGCACGAGAAAGAGGCCATTATCAGAGAAGCACATTCTGGTACCGTAGGAGGTCATTTCGCAGGAAAACCGACTGTACAGAAAATCCTGACCGTAAGATTATGGTGGCCTACTTTGCATAAGGATACTAAGGAATTTTGCAGATGCTGTGACATCTGCCAGAGGGTAGGAAAACCTTCGTGGAGAGATGAAATTCCGTTGCGACCATAGTATGCTGCGGGAATTTGACAAGTGGGATATAGATTTTGTGGGTCCTATCAACCCACCAGGAAAACGAATTGGTGCGATATACATCATCACAGGAATAGAATACCTCACCAGATGGGCGGAGGCTAAAGCAGTAAGGAATTGTGATGCTGCTACAGCTGCACAGTTCCTCTTTGAGAACATCATCAGTAGATTTGGATGTCCAGTAATTTTGATGAGCGATCAAGGCACCCATTTCTTGAACCACACTATTGAGGCCTTGACGGAGGAATTCCAGATACAGCACCATAAGAGCACTCCCTACCACCCACAAGCTAATGGTACGGTGGAGGCCTTTAACAAGATTCTAGAAAATGCTCTTACTAAGATATGCAACAACCAAAGAAACGATTGGGACCTCAGGGTTAATGCTATGTGATGGGCTTATAGGACTACATGCAAGAAACTCATGGAACATACACCTTTCAGCTTAGTGTATGGACAAGAGGCTGTTATGCCTATGGAATATATTATGCCCAGTCTAAGAATTACTCAGATCATCGGGATAATAGACATAGATACGATGAATGAAAGGATAGCGCAGCTACTTGCCTTAGAGGAAGACAGGCCTTCTGCAGGATTCCATCAGAAAGTGCAAAAGGCACGAGAGAAAGCTTGGCATGATAAGCATGTAAAGAACAAGATTTTTCAGATAGGAGACCTAGTCCTCCTCTACGACAGTAAGTTTGTGAAGTTTCCAGGAAAATTCAAGATGCATTGGTTAGGGCCATACCAGATCCAGCAAGTTACAGATGGAGGTGCCGTTCAACTCAGCAAACTGAATGGGGAGCTTCTTCCCACTTTCATTAATGGCAGTAGGATTAAAATTTACAGTTCTATCCACTCCATATCCCAGCCTTAACTCAGACAGATATGGGAGTGCAGATGTCCAGTGTAGTTGAAAGGAGGCATCGCACCAGTAGTTAGTCTACATCGGCAGGTAAAAAGCATTCACATGAGGAGAGTTTTTCTAAATAAAAAAAAAAACAAAAAAAACAAAAAACAAAAAACAAAAGAAAACAAAAAAACTGTTAAGTTTGTTTTGCACATGCGGTGTGACATTGCGGTAACGCGATGATTCCCCGTGCCGCGTAGACACTTTCAAAAAAAAAAAAAACACAGAGAGCCAGTCAATTCGCCTTCTGGCAGGAAGTTAATGAAGAAATGACCAGTATACCTTACCGTAGATTTGGCAACAACATCATAAATTTTCCAGATCTAGTAAAATCTTCGACGAGACCGACGCCTGCACACAGGTTTCGAGGGAAATTTGATCAAATTTCATCATTTAATGAGGATCGAAATGATGGGTGTGGTATCATCCATGCAATTAATACCACCTACGGGTTTAGCCTAGATGACTGTTGCGTCTGGGATTATAGCCTTCAGCATAAAAGTAGAGATCATTCATTCAGGACGGTTACTTTTGCAAGATCCGAGAGCTATAGAGTAAGTTGTTAAGTTTTCCCTTTGTAGATCTAATTTCGTTATAGAGTGCTGTGATTTCCCTATTTCGTAGCCATTGCCAATCCAGAGTATTACACCGAGTGGGTTCTATCTGAGGAGGAACCTTTAGAAGACATTTTGAGACGATTCGAGCGTGGAGGCCTTGTGTCTGCTATGATGACACCACCCAAGGGTATGAAACCAAGTTCATCACAAGTCAGACAGCCGCCAAGGATGAGAAGCCACTCTCAGATAATAGAAGAATCCAGTCTGGAGCTGTAAGAAGAAGTTCATAGCACACCAGACTACATTGTGCCACGAGTTGAAGGCGCACCAGAGGTA
The DNA here is from genome assembly GCA_001517045.1 of Pseudotsuga menziesii. NCBI lineage: Eukaryota > Viridiplantae > Streptophyta > Pinopsida > Pinales > Pinaceae > Pseudotsuga > Pseudotsuga menziesii. The sequence goes on from LPNX010897682.1 coordinate 37,438, forward strand.
AACATTCCCAAGAGTGCTAAGTTTCCTGTTCCCATACCACCGATTGATTCTCAAGTAAAGGAAGATGGAGATCTATTAGGATATGCCCCTAATGTCAAATTTATAGATTATAACCTTGGGGACAGTAAGACCTATCCTCAGTGTCGATCAGATCAGTATCTTACGATTCAGAAGAACCCAAGGATAGGTACAGATGAATATGTTCCTATGGAACATGTCTAGACTCTTGAGCGCTCAGGCTTGCTCAATTTTTTGAGAATACCACATTTTGGATGGGGTGTAGAGGTTAATGCCGTGGTGCGCGTCCTACTTTCTTATGTACATGGAGGTTACCTCTGGCTAGGTAACAAGGTCGACCTAAACGTCGACCTAATACACCGCATCACCGGGATGTCCAATACTGGTAAGGACCCTAAGACACATATAATAGGCAAGACCAAGGATTCCAAGCTACCACCAGCCCTAGTTACCAAGTATAAGCTATAGAGAGGAGGATGGGCTTATGACATCGCAAGATTAACAGACGATACACTCAGATTTATAGCCAGTCTACTTGCAGGCAAACTGTTAACCAAGGTTCGCCCAAAGGAAGTCACAGGATCAGTAATTCACCTTTCCATACAAGTTGCAGAAGGTGAACAATTCAATTGGTGTTTATTTTTGTTAAATATTTTTCAGCAATATTGTTTGACAGCCCAGGATGAGGCAAACCACCCGTTCCATTTTTCGTGGCTGCTTATACGATGTGCATTCATTGGGTGGAAGGAGCCGCCCCATACCCAGTTTCGACAGCTAGCAAGTAGTGATCCCAGAGGTGTGCGCTATACCAACTTATGGGAGAGCAGCAGCCCAGCCAAGAAAAAGAATAATATGATAGTATTCTATGAATACTATAAACTGTTGAAGAGAATAATCCAAGATACGCCGCGGATCAGCACGGAGACTGTGGACATATATGATAACCGACTTGATTTTATGGCAGACAGCCATAGAATCTACCTGAGGCCAAAAATTTCTAAAAGGGACAATTGGGCTAATGGTTGGTTCAGGATGACAGCGCAGGATGTTGAAGACATCATCAAAGACTTTGACGACGAGTGGAAACAAGCATTAGAGGATACCACATCACTACCATCAGGTACCGCACAAACAAACCCATCGGACAAAGGCAAAGACAAAGTGGGGTCCTAGACGCAAGATACAGTAGAAGTGCCACTATGGGGAGAAAAGAGGAAAGATCCAGAGGAGGCACCACTAGACTCACCAACGAAGAAGAAAAAGAAGAAAGCCACAAAACTACCTTTGAAGACTGCATTGACAGACGATGACTATGAACAAATTGCAGCAAGACTAAAGGACGAAATGGACGACACATTTCAGGCAATGCAGGCATCGCAGGGCAAGCTGCAGGGGGCGATAGAAAAATAGCTTGTGGAGTTAAAAACACTAACCGAGAAGACTGCCACGATCCACACTCAGTTAATCAAGACGCCCGTAGGAGAAATTTCAACATAGTCTATTTCCTGCGAGGAAATCTTGGCAAAGGATCGCATCAATACAGTCTTGATACCACCAGGGAGCATTCGATTACCTGCTTCAATGATGGATGTACAGATACATATTAGGCAACCTGTCGAGGTTAACCTCACAGAGTTTCATGTTGATCATTTACAGATGATCCAGCAGCAGCTAAGCGCAGAGCTCAGAGATAGAGAGCTCGCGACTTATAAACAAAACACACAGCTGAAACAAAAGAATGCAGCACTCACCGCAAGTTTTCAAACAAAGGCAGAGGAGTTAAGAACATATGAAGAAAGAGAACAGGATCTCAATCAGGTCCTACAGAGCATCGCATTGGAGTTACCCCAATGTAACATTGAGTTTTCCTTGCCTCTCACATAGAAGGTAAGAAGAGTTGCAAACAGAGAAAAGGATTTGGAAGAAATAGTAACCAAAATGGAAGAAGACCACAAAGCAAAGATTGCTGAGCTTGAGGCTCGAGCACTGGGCACCCCCCCCGACAAACAAGGAAGTGAGAGTAGAGGCCTTTAGACTCACTTCTGCACAGATGAAATATCGCATAGACGATGCACAGTCAGTGCTAGCTGATGCGACGAACACATGGTTGGGGTTAGATGAGCATCCCGAGAGAGTAGAACTCCAGCAAAGCATTCAGCAGATAGAGAATGCCACAGCAGCAATGAAGGAAGAAATCAAGAGTTTAGGAGCTCTTGCAAAGATGAGAAAGATTACAGAGATGAACCGCTTGCAACAGGAAGCGTAGTGGTTGAGAGCAAAGGAGATACAAATCAATAACCTGCTTCAACCATATTAGGAACAAATCACAGAGCTAGTCAAGGTGGTTGAGAAAAAGGTTAGGGAGTTCACTACCACTAGAAATGAAATTGATGCAACAGAAGACTCCAGTGTTAGTTAATCTATGCTTGAATCAGCACAAGAGTGTGTCAAAATGATGGAGAAAGAAGTCGCAGGACTTCGGCAGAAACTTACTAAGACTTCGCAGGAAGCCAAGGAGAAAGTACAACAGGAGAAGCCCGTTGTTAGTGACTCGAGGATGAGCCACAAGTAAGTGTTAGGGGACTGTTGGAGTAGGGTCCTGCAGCTACAGGAGAAGCTACCATTTTGGCAGATAGACAGTTTTGGTGAAGATATAAGAGATAAGGTAAAGATACGACGTTGTAGCATGTTTCTAGCTGCATATCAGAGCCGAAAACTATGACTATCGGGACAGAGAAGTCAAAGAAGACGACAGTACCTGAGCGGTCGAGAAGAGAGAGCTCACCCATTGCATTAAAGGTAGCGGCCGAGAAGAGAGAGCTCATCCACTGCATTCAAGGCAGCGGTGAAAGACAGGAGGGATCAGCTACCCTCATAAAGGAAAAGGGGCAACGAGGCCGAGGTATTGAAAACGAAGGACAGAAAAGGAAGTAGCACCCAGTACCCAAGATCAGCACCGGGAAGCCTGGAAGACTGCAGAGAGCTGTGGTGTGACGGAAAGTGGCAGTTTGAGTACAGATAGACCAACTGTCACAGTTAGGGTTTTTGGGTTACTATTGGGACTGGCTCATAGTGTTGTAAAGGCGAGACCTTTGGGCCGCCTATAAAGGGATGAAAACTGTATTGTAAAAGGTTAGCTAGTCGGATAAACTGTAGCTATTCAGATAGTTAGCTAGTCTGAGAGTCCAGTAGTCTGTTAGCTCACAGTTATTTTGTATTGTAATAGAGTCGAGCTCTGGTTTTTCTATTCAGTCCATAGTTACCTTACTATAACCAGTAGCCGATCCCAGGAGTATGTATGTAACAATCTGTAGGGATTGACAGAGAGAGAGAGAGAGAGAGAGAGAGAGAGAGAGAGAGAGAGAGAGAGAGAGAATATTGTAAGAAGGGAATATAGAGAAAGAGAAGAGATCTAGGAGAGAAGAGCTCCCAGCAGTGAGTGTGGAGTTACCTAGAAGATCTCTAGCTGCACAATAGGTTGCAGTAGAACTGTGTACTCTCTCAAGATATAATAAACACAGTTCTGTGGACGTAGCTTCTACCCTGGAAGTGAACCACGTAAAACCAATGTGTTATGTGATTATTTCATGTGATTGTGCTTTACTTAGTTGATATCTGTTATCTGTTACACGAATGTTGTATCTCAGTTAGTAAATGTCTGTATTTCCTAATTTAGTTACAGCATTATTGAAGGTTAAGGGTGTATTTACATGTATCAAGCGTCTGCATATGAGTTTATCAGTTCTTGTTTCACACAGTAATAAGTCATTCTATTAAAGTGTTTCCAGTATACTTATTCGACTAGTTAAGTATAGTTGAGGTAGAGTGTGTTGAACTGTGGAAGTTCAAGTCAGAGAGTTTACTATCTTGTAGAAAGTTATCCAATTCATTTCACCCAGTGAGATAGCCTTTGCACTGTGAGGGTCGCAGTGGGATGTACTATAGAAGATATCGTGTTGACAGTAGGCGATATTGCATCGTCAGAGGAGCTGCGGTGTGAGATATCGTAGAGCATGGGTTAAGAGGAAGGGAGAGTTGTGCACCGCTCGAGTCACTGCGATGCGATAGGAGTCCTTCCCCTATCAGAACCCATGAGTAAGAGAGAACCGTGTGTCGCAGAGAGATCTCGCTGGCTAAGAGAAACCGTGAGACCCCAGGATGCTACAGAACCTGGTTGAGGACACCTGAGTCTTCGGCCAACCCATAATATCACTTCGGGTGAGACTTCAGGCCGTTTTGCGGTCTGTCACCGAAAGGGCCAGTGAGCTAGGGGTATTGTTGGTATATGTATATTAGTAAACCTAGGTCTGCCCAGATAGCCAACAATGACCACCTTGAATGGTCTCCCTAGATCATGGGACTCTTTCATTTGAGGAATCTGTGCCAGAAAGAATTTAGTCAAGTACAGCAGGCTATGGGAATAATGCTCTCAAGAAGAATCTAGGATAGTAGCTCAAGAAGAGAAGATGGGTAGTGAAGATAAATCCCTCACAGTTCACTCCAAGAAAAACAGGAGGAGAAATTATCACTCCAATATAGACCTCAACTCTATAAAATATCTAAATACCATTAGATGTTACACATGTGATGAGAAAGGTCATATATCCAAATTCCGTCCTAACAAAAGAAATCTAAGGAAGAAGGGAAAAAAGATAAGACATCATGCCCATGCTGTAGAGGATGATGAACCTTCCATAAATACAATCAGACAAGAGAGTGATGACTCTTCAAGTGAGGATGAATATGTCCTAATCTCTGCTCTCATAGGAACTATTTCACATGGAAGCAATGATTGGCTTATAGATAGTGGTGCTTCCAAGCACATGACGGGATTCAAATAATCATTTGTAAAGCTATCTGAACATGAGTCACCTCACAAGGTGAAACTTGGGGATGACTACCAGTATCCAATAAAAGGTAGTCGTGAATCCCTCTATAAACTAGACTATAGAAAGTCTTTGAAGATGAAGAATGTATTATTTGTGTCAGGATTAAAGAAGAACCTCTTCTCCATATCTACATTGGATGCAAACGGAATGAGGGTTGCTTTTGTAGATGGCCAAGTTCTTATGTGGCCAAAAGGAAAGACTTTTGACGATGCAATTGTGATCGGAGAACAAGAAGGAGGCCTATATAAGTTGAAGGGCCAACCAGATCAAGCTTTGGTTCATGACACAATAGAACCAAATGAACTATGGCATAGAAGGCTTGCACATGTGCATTACAGAGCACTACCACTTGCAAGCAAAGCTGTTGAAGGTCTTCCAGAAATACAAGCAAAACATGAAGGGGTCTGCAAAGGATGTGCGAAAGGAAAGAATACAAAGAAGACATTTCCAAGAAGTGAAAGTAAAGCAAAAGGAATCTTGGAAATCATCCACTTCAATGTATGCAGACCAATGTCATCAAGCTCAATAAGCAGGTATGTGTACTATGTTTATTTTATTGATGACTTTTCTAGGAAGGCATGGATTTACTTCATGAAGAATGAAGATGAAGTGTTTAGCAATTTCAAGGAATTCAAAGCCTTGATCGAGAACCAGACTAAAAAGAAGATCAAGAATTTTCGATCAGACAATGGTGGAGAATTCACTTCAAATGAATTCAAGGAACTATGTAAGGACTCAGGTATTAAGAGGGAGTTTTCCACTCCTTATAATCCACAACAAAATGGGATTGCAGAGAAAATAATAGAACAATCATGGAAGCTGCAAGAGCTATGCTTCATGATCAAGATCTTCCTATGCACCTTTGGGCAGAAGCAGCTAGAACAATAGTGTATGTACAGAACCGTACTCCACACAGAGTACTTAAGAACAAGAATCCTGAAGAAGTATTCTTCAGCAAGAAACCAGAATTCATCCATCTCAAAATATTCAACTATCCTGTGTACATACACGTTCCAAAAGAGAAGAGAACAAAATTAGATCCTTCAGGAAAGAAGGGTATATTTGTGGGATACTCTGAAAGCTTGAAGGTTTACAGAATATACTTCCCAGGATTCAAAAAGATTGACATCAGCAGGGATGTAACATTTGACGAAGATTCAGCCTACATCAAATCCAGAAAGAAACCTGCTGAAGAACCTGAAGAAGTAGAAGCTCCCAGAATTCATGATACAATCATGAACGAAGAAACTCAAGAAGAAGATAGAGAATTTGAAGAACCACAAAGACCTATAGATCCACCACAGGAGAAGAATCCTCACAAGAGGAAACCTGCTTGGGTATGAGAGATTATCCAAGGTGTGGAAAGATATGGGGTTCTAGAAGAGAATATCAGAGAAAGAAAGAGGACCAAATCTTGTTCCATTTACGTAGCCTTACTATGTGACTTCATTGATAAAGAACCTTCCGAGTATGAAGAAGTGGCATAACAAAAATAATGGAAGGATGCGATGATTGAAAAGTATCAATCATTCATGAAGAATGATGTTTGGGATGTTGTCCAAAGACTAGAAGGGAAGTCAGTAGTAAATTCCAAATGGATCTACAAGATCAAGCATGCTGCATACGGTAGAATTGAAAAGTATAAGGCAAGATTTGTGGCTCAGGGTTTCTCCCAGAAAGAAGGAATAGACTATGAAGAAACCTTTGCGCCTATATCCAGATACACTTCCATCAGATCGGTACTTGCTCTGGTTGTAGTGATGAAATGGAAGATACACCAAATGGATGTCACTGGACTGCCTTCTTGAATGGTGTACTAGAAGAGGAAGTGTATGTGGAGCAGCCACTCAGTTTTGAGACACATGACAAGGAGTCTCATGTGTGTAGACTGAAGAAAGCCCTGTATGGTTTGAAACAGGCACCCAGGACATGGTACGACAAAATTTACAGCTTTCTATCTAGTTTGGGCTTTACCAAGAGTAAAGCAGATTCCAACCTTTACTACAAGGTGGAAGGTGGTAACTCGATGATACTTATACTATATGTAGATGATTTGTTTGTGACAGGTATGAATGGTTTGATTGCTAATACGAAGAGAAAGCTTGCTGTTGAGTTTGATATGGACTTGGGAATGATGCACTTTTTCCTAGGTATGGAGGCGTGGCAGACTACAGATGGAATGTTTCTTGGAAAAGGAAAGTATGCAGTAGAGATCCTGAAAATATTTGGGATGATGGACTGCAAGGCATTGACCACACCTATGGCATCAAACCTGAAGCTATTGAGTGATGCTTCATCAGAGACAGTTGATGTCATGATGTATCGTCAGATGATTGGGTCCTTGATGTACCTGACGAACACGAGACTAGATATTTGCTTTGCTGTGAACACCTTGAGCCAATAATTGATAGATCCGAGACATGTTCACTTGACTGCTGCAAAGCATATTCTGAGGTACCTAAAGGGTATGGTTGATTATGGGCTCAAGTACAAGGCTGATCAAAGGATTAACCTAAAGGGTTATGTTGATTCAAATTGGGCAGGCAGTGCCATTGAAAGGAAGAGCACTTCAGGGTGTTTCTTTAGTATGGGATCAGGTGTGATCTCATGGTTTAGCAGGAAGCAATCATGTGTGGCACTGAGTACAGCTTAACCAAAGTATGTTGCAGCCTATTTAGCTAGTTGTGAGGAAGTATGGTTGAGGAAGCTACTATTTGATTTGTTTGATCTCCAATTAGATGCTACTTGTATATACTGTGACAACCAAAGCTGTGTAAAGTTGTCAGAGAATCCAGTATTCCATGACAAGTCGAAGCATATTGAGATCAAATATCACTATATCAGGGATATGGTGTAGAGAGGAGCAGTGAAGCTCCAGTATGTTGCGACAGACGAACATATAGCTGATGTGTTGACTAAGCCATTGGCTAAGGTGAAGTTTGAGTACTTCAGGGAGAAGCTTGGTTTTCTCTAGATCGAGGTTCCTCCTAAGAGGAAGTGATGTGTCCATGCTGTGCCATTCTGACATGGTGAGGGGATTGGTTCCTTCCATGATCAGATGTAAGTGATGTGCCATTCCGACATGGTTAGAGGATTGGTTCCTTCCATGGTCGGATGTAAGAGCTGTGACATGGTGAGAGGATTGGTTCCTTCCATTGTCAGGTATATGCCACATCCAGCATGAAAAAAGGCTAGCTCTGTGAAGACACATCTAGTATGAAAAAGGACTAGCTCTGTGTAGATGACACATCCAGCATGAAAAAGGGTTGGCTCTGTGGAGGCTCATCTAGTATGAAAAAGGACTAGCTCTGTGTAGATGACACATCCAGCATGAAAAAGGGTTGGCTCTGTGGAGGCTCATCTAGTATGAAAAAGGACTAGCTCTGAGTAGCTTCCACATCTGGTATGAAAAAGGACCATCTCTGTGATGCCTCATCTGGTATGAAAAAGGACTAGCTCTATGATTCTTTACCTAGTATGAAAAAGGACTAGCTCTGGGAAGGATTATCTAGTATGAAAAAGGAATAGCTCTGAGTAGCTGCCACATCTGGTATGAAAAAGGACCACCTCTGTGATGCCTCATCTGGTATGAAAAAGGACCAGCTCTATGATGGCCTACATAGTATGAAAAAGGACTAGCTTTGGGAAGGCTCATCTAGTATGAAAAAGGACTAGCTCTGAGTAGCTGCCACATCTGGTATGAAAAAGGACCAGCTTTGTGATGCCCTACCTAGTATGAAAAAGGACTAGCTTTGGGAAGGCTCATCTAGTATGAAAAAGGACTAGCTCTGAGTAGCTGCATCATCTGGTATGAAAAAGGACCAGCTATGAGATGATACATCTAGTATGAAAAAGGACTAGCTCTGTAGAGGTTCCTATGACAGGAAGAATCAAGAGATAGCACTTGTGATGATGCCCAGTGATGATCCAGATCCAGTGATGATGATCTAGATCCAGTGATGATGATCCATCAGTGATGATCCAGATGAAGTGATGATCCAGATCCAGTGATGATAACCAGTGATGATCTAGATCCAGTGATGATGCCTCATGATGATCCAGATCCAGTGATGATGTCCCATGATGATCCAAATCCGATGACTTGAATATGAAGATGACTTGAAGATGAATATGACTTGAAGACGAAGATGACTTGAAGACTCAAAGGACCTAAGATGCAGATGACGAGATGACCTAGTTGATACAGAGAAGAAGACCAGTGTTGAAAATTGTGTCGAAAGAATACCTTCCTATTTAAGAGGGAGTGTTGATGTATTTGTAACTTCGGAATGTATTCATCTATGTATCTTATGTATTGTAACCCGACGTTTATCCGGGATGTATCTATAATGTAATTGAGTCATGTTTTCATGCCCCGATGTTCCAATCGGGAGAATCAATAATGTAAACAAGTCATGTCAAGTCATAGTGAGTAACCCTTCGATTGTCTAAGGGTTAAAGTCCCCGCAGTTCCGGGGCACTAGGGTTATTAGACTCTCCTAGTAGAGGTCAGCCCCGGTAGGGTTTTAGTCATGTCAATATTAGTATAAATAGAGAACTAGAGTCTCTATTTATCATACAAATCATCCACACTCAAGTGTAGCACATAGTTGAGGAAGGAGAAGACACTAGGGCTAGATAAGAAGAAGATTACTGCTGGCGAGAGATCACTTACTATTTTGGGGCTTTTACTGTTTTGGTGTTGATTCTATCTCTGAGGAAGTTGTGGGGTTTTCTCCATTTATGGTTTCCCCGAGGATAAACATTGTGTTCATTGTCTCTTGTGTTTGATTTATGCGCTTGTTATTCTCTTAGTAAAAGATCCTAATATAATGCTAGCTTAATGATGAAATTCTAACATGTCTCGTGTTGTTATAATTTTGTAATCATGTAAATTATATGTATAAAAGATGTTTATTTTTAGATAAAGACTGTAAACAGTCCAAGGCATGATTTATAGTCTTCTTGTTAAGTTTGCTTATACAATTAAAAAAAATATAAATGGTTAAAACTTTAAATAGACTAATTTGTAAAATGGATAAATTAGTTGTTAGGGTTTCGACCCTCTGGTTTTTCTTTCTCAGGTTATAAGCTTGTTTATAGTAATAATTGGCTCCTATATACATAATTCTTAGTTATATTTTATTTAATGTTTATATTTACATTTATTTTTATTTACTATTCCGTATATTAGAATTATTCAGAGCTCTGTAAAGAATGGAACGTTAGCTTCAGAACTCTGTTTATTTTTCAAAATAGAGGGTTTATAAACATAACCCTAATCTGGTTTTTTATTAAGTAATAATTTTAAGATTTAGATAATAGTTTAAAAGATATACTGTGTGGTTAATTTATATACTAAGCTATTATCTTCTATAAAATTTTATTTGTGTCAGTATACTATTACTGCAAGTCTAAGTAGGTTACTATTTTCTTTTCCTGCATTTTTATTTAGTTACTCCAAGTAAACAGTAAACACAATTAAACCATCACATTGTTTTTCATTATATTTAAAACATTGAAATAAATTATACTCTGCTATCTACAGATTCAAATACTAATAACCATTTTCATTCTCTTCAGAATTCTTTCATCTACTTAAAGCATTCTAACTGTGCTAGAGTACAACCTGGTTTCCAGGTGGGGAAAAACACAGTTTAGAAATTTATTTTCATTCTATTTCACTATTCTCTAAACCAATTTCATTTCTATAACAATCTAATAAGAATACTAAATCTAACATTTCACAAACTCTGAACTTTTAACATTCATATAGAAATTACTAATATTTATTTAACTTAAACAGTAAATAAAATAACATAGAACATATTGAGGACAAGACGACAACAGCTTTAGGAGGCCGTTCCTCCCTACCAACTCCTGGAGAGCACTCAAACAACACTTCCTTAGGATCCCTGAGCCTATTCCTAGTCTTCTTGGCTGAGAACTGGTGGATATGCAAACAATAGAACCCTCTATCAACTGACTAGTTCAATACCTTAGTAAAACACTCTGCTCTAAGTAGTATGATCTTCATCTTAAAAGTTGTAACTAGATCAATCAGTAGTTATTCCCTCAAACACTTTCCATATTTCCCTTCCATTGAATTTCTCTGAAGTACATTCATTCACCCTGAATGATCACTTCTCTAGAATGAGCAGCCTCAGCTCTCTTCAATGGGAGTTTTTCTAAATATTGCCTAGGTCTTTTTGGTTAGTTTTCATTAATTGAGCCACTTGCTCTGATTCCACTTTCTTGGGGAATCATGACCACAAATGTAGGGAGGTTTCCACCTACAACAGTTGGAAGTGGTTTGAGGATGCTGCCTCATGTCAATTTTCTCTCCACCCAGTCTCGTCCACCAATTTGACCAGTAAACACTCTTTTAATAGATCTCCTAAGCTATTGTCTCATCCTTTATTTATATATAAATAAAATATTCAGAATTTACATTAAATATTTTTGACCCCACTGGGTCATCAATTACAACTTAGCATCAAATTTAACATATTGTTCCTCAAATAATATAAAATTGTTTTTGCAAAAGTGGGGCATGTGACAAGAGTACTGCACTGGTTCTGCTTCCTGCAATAGTCATCGAGCCACTCCCGTGTATCTTTTTGTATGGCCTCTTCCCAGGCTGTGATTTCTTCCTCATCCATACCATAAGTATTGACCTATTTGTTATCCCTTCACGTTTTCCGCAATGATTTTGGTTGAGCTTTAGCATTCCGAGTCTCTATTTGTTGGGTTTCTAGTGGAGGATCAGGCTGGGGCTAAGTGGTATGAGCATTGTTGGGAATCATTGCATCGGCCTACTGGGTAATCTTCTCTTCAAGAGGTGGTGAGCCCAGTTGTTTGCACTCCTCTGTCCAATCAAGGACAATGGTTTCTAGAGCCTTGGATGTGAGAATATATTGTGTGGGTAACCACTATTTATGGGGGTGTCTGCATGCTTGGATGTACACAAAGTGGGATTCTAATTAGAAATTGACAAAATGTTGAAATCTGGAGATGGTAGTTCTGCTCATTCTTACCTTCTGTTTCACTAAGTTTCTGAAGGATTCATTATGAACAAAGAATTGAGTGTCAGTACTCAGTTTTTGGCCTTCATCAAGAGAGAACCACAAGTTTTGGTATCGCACTCCTCGGCATAGTATAGGTATGTCTACCCGTTGATAATCCATAGGCTCGGACCATACAATAAAGGAGATCAAAATTATCAACCAAGCATAGTGGAAAGGAGTATCACGTCTTATGTTGATGTGGCATCCTTGAGCAGCTCATTCAGTAAAAATTTGGATAGATTGAATTGCACTCCTTCTACACAAAGTGCAGCTAGCATTATTATCCCTACATTACATTGTTGGGGGTTCGAGACACACAAGATTTTGTGTGTCAAAATCGTAGCTGCCATGCGAGTAGCAGGGTCCTCGATGGATGAAATTGGAAATTATTCACCAGAGCTGGGCAGGTTATATTTTTATCGAGTCTATGCAATATTTTTTGGGCACTCGCCGTCCCAAAATGTCTCTTCAGGATCCTTCCCAAGTTGTGGAAATCCCGTGATTGCAGAAATGAGATCAACATCAATTGAGTGGGGCTTGTCTAGCCACAAGAAGCTTGCATGAAAGACTACGAGTAACTGCTTTACATAGGTATCCACTTCTCTAGTTCAACTAAAATGCAGAATGAAGAGGAGTGATAACAACCCCGAATTCTCTAGCCTAATTTCCCATTGCATTGGGATGAATGTTTTTGGAAATTTTGGGGATTCCTAAAGTAGCTTCATATAATTTTTCCTGTCCAATTCTCTGATAATACTGGTGTCTGAGTATTGAAAGGTGAGGTTGGCCATCTGAGGCATGATATTGTGTAGGACCTCCATGTCCTTTGGTTTCTTAGGGTCTACCAGTGTAACATGGCCAACTGCGGGGATGGTAACTAGTGGCTCATCATACCTTCTCGATGGTTGATAAGGAGGTAACAGGTTCCTGGTTTCGAAGTCTTCCTACTCCTCCTAAGCCGATGGTGCTGATAGGGCTTCTTTATTCCTTGGCTTCTTCATTATCTTTTTATCCTTAGGATCTCAGGCTGATTGGGACTCCTGTACTCTTCATTTTTTGTCGGAGCTGGGTGGAACCTGGCCCGGGGCTGGTCATGGTAGGTTCCTTGGGGTTCTATGTCCTACACCACGCTACATTGGAGTGTTGGCTAGAATTGTCACATGAGCGTTAATATTGACTATCGTAAAGGAGTTGAACTTGTTTCTGCTCATTGAGTTTCTCACAATACTTCTTGCTCCGGGTCTAAACTCAATGATTCCGAATATGGAAACAATGTGGATTGTGAAAAAACAACTTTTTGACAATTACCCTTCGCATGAGTGTTTTGTACTTAGAAAGTGTTCTCCCTCTTGAACGACCTGGGGAAACATCTTGAGTATTTAAAGAAATTTTCTCAGCATGCCATTACTGAGATGGTGTTTAGAAAGGTGACCCTTGTTATTTATGGTGGTTATCACTACAAGGAATAACATTCGGTTCTTCGGGTATTTCCAAATTAATAATTGACAACTACGTTGTTAGTGGATTTACTTAATTATCGTGCCAATCATGGTACTGATTTATGATAGTGTGATTTTGGAAGTTTTTTCTATTTTAGACCAAAGTTTCTCCCTTTTTGTTGGCCAACTTCATCTTGTCTTTTCCCTTTTCTACAACTACTGCAACTATATAATATCCCCCTTTTTTTCTTTTTTTAAAAACAATTTTTTATGTCCTTTCTAATAGGGGGCTGTGTATTTTCACACGTACGATCTCTTTCCACTTCACACACCCCTTTTGACACATGGAGATTATGGCGGCTGGTTCACTATCCGTTGGATCTGTCATGATTTTATACCACATCGTGTAGTTATTCCTAGTTATGCTGCATTGATGGAGGTCCTCTTGTTGACAACGATTATCTCCACACGTATTTTCTCCTTTATCACGAGCAACGCAACATCAACTGTTGGATGTTCGCTTGTAAATTCAAATGTTTGGGTAAATTTTAGAGTTAAACTTTCCTGCTTGCTAATTCCTCAAGGAATATCCTCCGATGTGTACCAACTTCTTGGCACCATTTCCAAGGTATGGATGAATCTGTGAATCCATTCCTTTTGCGGATATGATTTCCAAGCCGTACGACAGTGCTCAATATGTTTTCCAGGATTTGTCAATCCTGTGTATGTCTGATAAGCGTAGATGATCTCATCTCCAAATATGATCTCCATCATTATTCTACATTGAAACCAGTCTGAGATAGATTGTTTATGTGTACCCCACCATCTAGCGGGCGTAGATTTCAGCACATAGTCTAGAGTGGAAAGTCACTGCGATTCTATGAACTTTTATTCAAATTATTCCAAGAAGGATGCAAGGTTAGGAAATCCTTCATACATAGGAAATGCACTTGCTTCTACTCCTAGTCTTTAAACAAATTTTGTAATTCTCGCACACCTGTGCATGGAGACTTCGTGCAGCCTATTCTGCCAATTTTCAAGTGCTTCACCTGAGCTAGAAGTACACGAGCTGACACTGCACCAACTCAGGTTTCCATTGGCTGTGGGGTTAATATAATATTCATTCGAAGACATGATGTTATACAACTGGTCCAAATAGTTCTCTTGTCCTTTTCTATGCACAGGCTCAACATAACGCTGCCCTTCAATAGGATCAATGGGCACAACCACTCCCTTTTTGGAATCCTCAAAAGACAGGATCCTTTTCTTGAATTTTATTTGTCTAGTTATCAATAGCCCAATCAATTCCTATAAGTGCAAGGTATGGATTTGTGTCATCAATAATGTAAATGACCTCGAAGTCGGCTAATGTTCTCAAGCCTTCAACATCCATGGGAACTTGGGACATTCTAGTAATTGGTATCACTTTCGACTGGTTTGCAAGTCGTAATTTATAAATAGGAGACCAGTCCAGTCGCAGCTTGTTCATGCTTTCCCATGTATTTCTTATCAATATATTGACATCTAATCCCAAGTTGAGTATGATATAGTCCATATCATAATCTCTTATATACGCAGTCATTCACAATTCTTGGCATGTCTTCCATTTGCTTCTGACTTGATTGACTCTTCTTTTAGGGAGTAGCGCTGTTGTGTTTCCTTCTATGAGTGTTTTCAATTTTGTAAAAACATCTTTTTCATGGATTAGTGCTAAACAAATTTTGAAAAATTCCTTGATCTTACAAACCTTTTTAGTGGGCAATCTTCTGATTAGTTGTTCAAACCTTTCGGGCATAGCTCTCACTTGTCCCAATGTTGACGGTTTATTGGGATCAACAAAGTCTTGTTGTGATTTCAAGAAGAATTCCTTCTCCCGTTGGACCTCTAGCTGAGCTTTATTTTGTGTCGTAGGTTGCACCTGTGGATGTCCTTGTGGTGTATTTTGTTTTGCTCCTATTTCACCACCTCCTCTTGTAACTACAACAAGGTTAGGTTGTCTTGGTTCGATAGAATTCATTTGGATATTTGGATTGGGGTTTGAATTCTGATTCTTCACTGGGTTGGGGTTAATGACACTTCTAGCCTACCATTTCGCAATGAGTTGCAGAAATTGTTCTATAGTGTGATCAAAGTATTTACAATATGTAAAAAAATTTGTGGGACTTTGACAATCTCAGGAAAAGTGTCCTAGATCCCCACAATTATAGCATGCAACTTGGCATATTCCTCAACCAAGTCCTCCTCCTGGTTGTTGTCCTCAACCTATAAAGTTCCCACCCCCCCGCTTTGTGGAGGGTATTGTTGTTGTTGAGGATACTGGTTTGGCTGGTATTTCGGATGAGGATATTGTTGTTGTTAAAACTGCATAGGATGATATTGAGGTTGTCCTCGTTCAACTTGCACTTGTTCTTGATTATTCATTAGGTAGGTATCCATCGTTTTCTCCTAGAGAAGCTGGAAGGATCTGCAATCCTTTTCATCATGCCCTACCTATATACAAAACTTACAATACATACTACAAGGTGCACTTACAATATTTTGTAGGTACAGACATTCCTCGGACTTGTGACCTCTAGGTATCGTAAGATTGGTTAGCTACAACTAAGTTTACTTCATGCCCAAGCCAATGTCTCCAACTAATGAGGCTTATAACTTCATGGCTATCTGCAACACCAATTTTTGTTGCATCAACGATGTTTGGATTTGTGGCAACAAGGAGAAAATGAACCATTCATTGTGTTTCACATCCGACATTTGAAAACTGAACTTGGCCATTAAGGTCTTAAATCTCTGCTCAAAATCCCAAACAGTCTCTGTCAGTAGCTACTTGATATACTTGAACTTAGTGATGCACTATGATTCAGACTTTAGTTTCTTAAATTCATCAATCAATCTGAGTCGAATCTCATTGAGTGTCTTTGGGACCACTCCTAGTGGTACTATTGAAAAATTCATATACCAGTCTAGCGCATGACCTCGTAAAGTCATAATCATTTGCTCTTTCTTAATGTTCTTGTCCTGGATCTATTGTATAGTAAAAATGGAATCACATAGAAACCAATGTTGTTCTAGGTCTTCCATCCCATTCCCATTGAATATTGGGAGCTTAATGTCAGTTCCATCCATAGGGTTGATCGGTACTGTATTAACTGGTGCTACAGTAGCAACAAAATATGGACTAGTCAGACTTTCTTGTCCGCTATTTACAACATTAGTACTACTCGTATTTATGGAAATACTTGGAGAGGGTTCTCACATTATTACCTATGGTATCGTCGGTGAGTTAAGTACACATTCTGGTTCTGGGGCTTCATTGAACTCCTCAGATTCTTCGAATCCTTCCTAGAATGGATGGTACTCTTCTTCCTCATCCCACGAGCCTTAGTCTAGGTACGATGTAAACTCGTATCCTTCTTCTTATTTCTCTATGCTGCAACTGGCTCGTTCGAATAGAGTTTTTCTCCTTTTATCAGACCTAAATCTCCTTCCACTTCTCAAAAAGCCAGAATCTAGTTTAGTTCCACCTTCTCTTGGGAACATCTCACTTTAGGGTTTTTATAAGACATAGACACCCTTTTCTTCTCAATATATCATTCACAAAATGCCTTTTTCACATATGAGCATTTTGATCCATGTCTTCCAAGATGAGAGATATCTACTGCATGGTATTTGAAAAAAAATTCTCTCAGCCTCATTATATGAGGTTATCATATCAACAACGAACTCATCGATATATCCCTCTATCTACCCAGAAGTACACAACCCTTGAAATAGGGTTGTTGATATTTTTCAACCACTCAATCAAGAACGGAGTCCACTCTGTCGGTTCCCCGCCTTGAAAATTCTTTTTCTGTGTTATCAACTTAGACAACCATTCATACAACAGAGTGGGAAAATCAGCAAAGATAATTTCCTAAATGTCTGAATATATGTATTATTCTAACCACTCTGCCGACGTCCACCGAGATCCTTCACTTTCTTTCTATGCAAACTCTAGCTCTATTGCGTCCACCCAACATTGGATCTTTGGTTTCGTGGGATGCCAAAACATATCCCTCAACAAACACTTTTAGGGTCCCAACAATGGAACCATTTGTTGTCATTTTCCCCCCTGCGACCCAGATTCAGTCCTCTCTCTCTGGTCATCGTAGCAAATCCCAAGATATCAAACCGACGGAGTAGAGCCCAACTGACAGCACCTATGACACATATGTTGTCTCACCCAAAATTTCTCAGTTCTTATGGGTAACTGTCAGAACCATGTTTCCGCAATTTGTGCAGGATGGTGTGTAAGTCCTTGGTCTTGTGCCAAGGTTTCCAATGAATATCAGGAAGGTGGGTTGGTGGTTTTCACTTTAGATATCAATACTGAATTATTACTCTCCCTTAGTTATGCAATCTTACACAAATGCATAGTGAAAAGTCATCACATATATATTCATTACTTGAAATATAACATTCATATAGTCATCTCTTTAAATCACAACAACCAATCAATCATTAACACAGTAAATATGCAATTGCCTAAGCTATTCAACACTCACACATATACACAACATGTAATGTGGAAACCCATCTAGGTAAAAACCACAAGGTGCTCTTCATTTGCATTGGAATGAGAAAATAGATGAACCTTTTGTCTATAGATAAAGCTATAGAATATGTTCAAGATCTTCTCTTCTATCTCTACAGACTTATTTTACCTCTCATTCTATCTGTTCTTATCTATCTTTATCACTCTACTCTACTCCTACTCAGCGATCCGTACACAGCCTGGATCGATTCGAACTTCTCTATTTTTCTATGCACTCAGCGGAAAATCCACTTACTTTGATGCACTCAGTGATCTAGAGTTACCTACTCAAACATTGTTGTATCCTCTACTTAGCTCAGAAATCATCTAACAAGAACTAGCTAATAGGCTACTGATTGGCTAGCGAACCCATGTACAGCTTGGGTTTCTCCTTTTATAGCCTTATTACATACTCGATATATTCCCATACATGCTTGTTACATATTCAATCATGACATGATACAGAATCTGACAAACTCAGCTACAGTTGTTATCTTAGCTAACTTGCTATCATCATCCCATAGGATGCCTTTCCTATTATAGAAAAATATGACCAAAGAGGCGCTATCGGCCAGACTTACAAAAATTCCTTTACATGTTTTGTTTCTTCTAGCTCCAACCGAGCTCGTACCCACAATCACTAAGGGTTGTTGCTTCTCTACATCATGCCTTGCTATCACTTTTTGGTCATTACCTTATCTACACACCTGCTTCTATGAATATTCTCTCATGTCACCACATCTCCTTCTCTGTACTTCCATCATAGCTTACAAAACTGGTGCAGCTTCCTTGTCCCATGCCTTCTGATCTTTTCCTTTATCCCGTTCTTCCTTATTCTATCACAACATCCTTCCCCTTTTTCTTTGATGTTTTTTCCTATGTCACAACTCCTTCTTCTCCTTCTTCCTTGTACTCTTTTCCCCCTTACTTAGGTAGAATTCCATATGAATTATGCCCTTTTATCTCGGGCCCAACATCGTCATCAACATATCCCATTAGTATGCATTCACTACTCTGGGCTTGGAAGGCCTTTCTCTTGTCCATGGGTATTCTGGACCAAGCTTTGGAACCAAAAAAATCAAGTGAGAGACATCAGGCTTATGCCCCAATAGTGCTTTGAAAGGAGTTACCCCAATCAGTAATTTTTGAGGCACTCTATTCTGAATGTATAAAGAAAAACTTACAACTTTAGCCCAAAGAGAAGGAGGAAGTTTATTTGCTTGGAGAAGATAAGTTTCCATCTCCTTCAATGATATATTTTTCATTTTGGCCACACCATTATGTTGTGGTGTGTATGTAACCGAGTGTTCCATTAGAATCACCTCTGATTCAGAGAACTGCTGAAAATATCCCTTAATGTATTCACCTCCATTATCTGATCTAATGTATTTGATCTTCTTTCCAAAGCTATTTTCAACCAAACATTTAAAAACTTTGAAAGTTTTGAATACTTCTGATTTATGCTTCATAAAATAAACCCAGCAAAACCTAGAACAATCATCAATAAAAGTAAGAAAATACCTGGATCCATTGATATATGTTGTAGGAATTGGTCCCGAGACATCACTGTGTGTCAGATTAAGTGTAGAGGCCTTCCCAACTTCATGTCTCTTCTCTAGATGCTTACCTACCAAGAAACCAGGGCATACTCCATATTATGTTCGGATGAGAGACAAACCTTCAACCATTTTGTCATTGTGAAGTTGATGGAGATATTTGAAATTGAGATTCCCAAATCTCTCATGCCACATCTTGCTTGTGTTATTGGAATTAGTCAATAGAGATGTTGGATGTGAAGTAGGAAGGAGATGGGAGAACTCATATGCCTTTGAGGCATGGTTAGAAAACCCTTTTGGTATGATATTTCAGTAGATTTTTTGTGATTTCTACCGAATCAGAGTCAAATGTAACTCTCTTAGGAGAGCATGTATGAATCATCTGATAATTGTCCAACATATTTGCTACAAGAGAGAGCACACAGAGTACATTATTGAACTCACCATACTGTATTTTAATAGAACCTCCCCCAAAAGCTAGGATTTGAGATTCATCTCCCATATGAATGCTAGGTACACCTGAAATATTAAGAGTGGTGAAGGATTCACTAGAGGCAACCATGTGGTTGGATGCTCCATAATCTATCAAGTAAGCCTTCGACTAAGTGAAGCATGCCTTCAAGGCATGTAACCTCTCATGATCTTTTGTTGGTTGTCCAACATCAAACTTCTTTGCTCCTTGTGGAAGGGAAAATTCTTTGTTCAAGTGTTGACAACTGGTCGATGGTCTTCTTCATGCACTCGCTCTCTGGATGAAAGCGTCTCATATAGTATGGACATCTAGTCTTCTTGAATTTCTTAATTTTCTTGGAACCCAAGGCTCCATCGAAATATTTCTGATTCTCCTTTGGCTTTGAATAATTTTTTTGGGTCTCAATCCCTTTGCGCTTCCCTCTTTCTTTCACATTGTTTGAGCCTGTCACTAAGAGTGCTTGATTCTTGGAGGTCTAAATCACTATGATTTGAACCAATTTATCTTTCTCTTGTATTAAGGACTCAACAAAATCATCTAGAGAAGGAATCTTCCAATTAGGGATGGAATTTATTCAAGAATGGAATGTAGAGACAAATACTGAGTACTCTGAGCCAGGCTTCCTCAACACCGACATCACAAGGTTTTGATATTTTCTCTGTAATCCACATTGTTTACATTGCAGTACTATTGAATTGTATTTTGTAAATAATTGTTGAATAGATTCGAAACTTCTGGGTTTTAAAGCAATGAGCTCATTCTCCAATATATTCCCTCGAAGCTCATCTTGTTTTCCAAACAATGATTCAAGGTTTTCCCAAGCTTCCTTCGGAGTCCTTAGTCCCTCAAGCAAGAACAAAATATCCTGGGATATATGAGTGCACATGAAGCCGATGGCCTCATCAATCCAATTCAAAAAAAAATTATTCTCAACATATTTTTGGGGCTCATTTTCTCTGCCCATTGTCATCCTAAGTAGATCAAGCTTGCACAAGGCTACCTGCATATCTTCCGTCTAATCAGTGTAGTTGAAGGGTGTAAGGATTTAGGGTATGAGAGCTGAAGAATCCATCTTTCTGTATCATGAACAACCAATTCCTCAAGAATATACATAGGTACCTACAAATAACACTGCAAAAACCAATCCAATTCGCAATCATGTCAGTTTCAAGCCTTTCCACCTTGACAAGTACACTTTATCAGATTCCTTCACACCTGGATAGACTTCTCTGAACAGACTCGAGAGGGAGCAAGGCTATAATTCCAATATTTATGTGGAAACTGAACTGCTTTTGGTGTACAATGGAGATTAGAAAAGACTTGTTGCTAGCTTGAACAAGGCTCTGATACCATATTAAATTATCGAACCATTGATCTATAGGAAAATGAGAGTTGTAGCTGGGTAAAAACCACAACTACGTGCAAATACACCTCCCTTCCGTCAAAGGGACAAAAGGGTAGAGTTCGAAATGGAAGAGCTAGATGAAAAACAAATTATTAGCAAAACAAATAAACACATATAAAGAATATATAAAACTAATAAAAAACAACAAGACTGTTATACCTTCCAGATTTGCTCAAAAGGGGGCCACCGTGCCCTGAATCAGAACGGTACCACTTCTCCATAGGTTTGGGTAGCATGGAGGTTGACTCAACACACAAAATGGGGAGCAAGTGGGGTTAATGGAATGTTTGGTGACTTGAGATGAGTAGTTTGAGAATCGTAGTTTCTCAAAGTACTCATGCAAGTATAATAACGAAGGAAGGAATATGTGATGTTGTGATGGGGACCTCCACCCTTTATTTATAGTTTTTTCTGTCATTTTCTCTCATTTAGGGTTTCTGACCCTAATTAGTGTTTTAAGCCCTTTTTTGTTTTTTTTAGCTCTTTTGTGGTTGTAGCCCCTTTGTGAGCCTTTTAGCTCTTTTGTGGGTTTTTTAAGCCCTGTTTTATATTTTTGAGCTTTTTTAGAGAGAATAAGGTTAAAACATAGGTGTGGAGGTCAAAAATGAGGGAAAAAATGTTATGGAATGGATGTCTGTATGTGGTGTAGGCAGTGTATAGAAAGTTGACCAATTTTTTGTGTTAACAGATTGCCCCCTGATGTGTGAGCGAAGGAGCTCATCGTATGGCCAATAAACATCACAGGATCTTGGTGATAGTGGAGAGACCTACGAAGAAGTGGTGCTTCCTCACTCAAGACACACTGGACTTTGTTTTTTGTATTAATGTTGGTTCCCATCAATGGGTGATATATAAATAATATGTGACATGTATATGGACAAGGCGGGAATACCCTACTTGTAACATTGTCAAAAGAATAAATACTGGGGTCAAGGCTCCTGAATATAGGAGCTGATCATATAGAACTGTTGTTACATAATCATGGCCTCAGTGAGAGGATGAATATAATGATGATCTAAAGAACTGATACATTGGACCCATGGAATTCTCATGGAATGCTATATCTTCACAACTGATGTTCTGTTGGATTTGAAAGTTGACATAACTGTAGGGACTCACTGACTGAGAGTCAGAGTCTCTGTGGGATAATATGTTGCATCAATTATGTATCTATATAGAAGCATTACTCTGGGAGCTTCTGAACACTATCTCCAACAGAACCCAAAAATCACAAGGGACATGAACCTGTCTGGGTCCCTTAATAGGCTCACCAATGTGCTAGATTTGGGTGACAACTGGGGTCTTTGACCAAATACTGTATGGACCAATACCTTGTATGAATCTCAACAATGCGATGACATAGATGAAGTCGAGCATGTGAGACATAAGAATCTCGAGAGGCACTAATGAATCTGCTCAAGTGGTCCAAGGAACTCATCAATAAGGTTAATGAAACAAGGATATAGATACCTCTGGGTCTATCATCTGGAATAGATGTGTTGTCGTCAACCGAGGGAGACTTACAACTAACAAAGGCAATAATGTTTCCTTGACCCAAAGCATGAGGGGGATAACCAAAGATGTGGGAAAATCTGGGGACTGACACATTGAGTGGGCGGAATAGGGGCAGGGAACCATGGGAGACTCACACTTCCTTTGTTCAGAGCAATGATGGCAGGGATTACTTGGAAACAAATGAAATAGAATCATGGGAGAGGGATCATAGCTATTATACCAGGAATTTAACTGCAGATGGGAAATAATTAGGGGAAGGTGACTTAGACTTTTGATATCTAGGGGATCCAAGGAAGACTCGTCGCAGAATACTCTATACAAAGGTGAACCAATGGGGGAATGCTGTCGAACTGTAATGTATGGGGTGGTGTCTAAAGACACCATTGTGGCACGATCTCATGTATTTTTAGCAAGCCCAAGAAATTAAATGCTCGATGGTGCTTTCATTTTTAGAGAGTCTGAAAACATGAAGAAGACTCCAGTGGGGTCTCTTTTTTCATTGACAGTCTTATGTTCCCGAAAAAGGATAAAAGTGTACATAGGTGAGATTTCCCACCCTTTTTGGGGGATAGGAGACTTCTTTACCATTGGTAGTCCAACTAGGCTGGAAAAGGTTAAACTTACACTGGATGGACTGTCATTCAAATACTTTTATGACCATGAACAAAACCAAGTTTGCTTGTTAATATTTTATTGATGAGAAGGATGGAAAAGAGCTTAAAGAAAACCATAATGAGATTTTTTGTAAAGTTCGGTCATAATGCCTATGAAATCATAAAAGGATGGAAAGGGAAATTTTCTTGGCTTGAGTGTGCAAAGGTGGTCCTTTTCTTATGGTAGTCTACACAGTACACAAAAGGAGATAAACAAGACTATGCAGATTCCCTTTCAAATACTTTAACGAGAAAGAAAGGAAGAAAGTGCGCTTGATGATCTTTTCATTCATTTAGGAGTGAGAAAAGAGCTTAATAGAAACTCTGTAATGGTAAACCAAGCAAGGAGGAAGTGTTAGATGTATGAACTAAGGTTGTGCTATGATCATGGCTGATAGGTGTAAATGCATAACACTGAGGGTGCTCCCTTGAGGGATGATGAATGGTGGTCATAGGTGGTCAACTATGTAGTGTGGATGGAGCGGATGGCTCATGAACATGGAAAGACATACATAAGAAGATTCGCATAAAGGTACACAAATCGAGATGACTTTCCAAAAATGGTATAGAAAATAATGGTGAGAGCATGAGACAAGGGTCTCGTCAAAAGATAGAGGATGGAAAATTGAACCCAGTGGTGTGAACGACATCTCAAATGGACTCCGAATGACTCTGACTCGAAGCTAGTGATGCTTCCCCTAGTGCAGTGTTGCACGGGGAAAAACTAGACCAAATGTAGGCCTATGGGTACAGAGCTAGATCAACATACAAGGTATGATTCACGTGGTGGCACACAAATAGAAGTGACTCCAATAAATGTCTCGAAGAAAGTAGGGAGGGAGTGAATATAGTACAGGTCATCTCGTTACCCAAAAGATTTTTGCACAGTGGTGGGAGCTTCCTATCCTTATAAAGGATGATCCGTACGTGAGCATGGCCAACTGGGAAGATTCTGGAGATGTCTCTACCTCTTACACAGGTATATGGACTTGAAGGTATGCTAGCATAGTTGTAGCTAGATCATAGATGTGACATACTGTGTGCATGTGCAGATGTGGGACTGCACCCTCTAGTGGGTTACCAGTGGTGCAGGGGTGGGGATAACATCTATCCTCTCACATGCAAATGATGCGACAGAGTTCTATGTAATGGAATCACTGCGACTAGATGCGGAAAAAATACTAAAGGGGGTCATTAATTCATGGTAAAAAACGATGTAAAACAAAAAATAAAGGCTATGCCCCAAGTGCTACATGGTGAGTGACTCAAGCATAGGACCTCCGGCAAAGGAAACTGACCTTTCCTTAGAGACTCTATAGTTGGCACAAAGTACACGAGGGAGGAATCTAGAATTTAATGAGAAAAACCGACTCCATGCCATGGGAGAAGTGAAATGGGGTAAATCTGGTGGTGTTTTGATGATCTCTCCATCATTGCAAAAGTGGTGTTGGGATAGATCAGGTGGATCTTCCATGTTCGAGGACTACTAGAAGTAGAGATTGTGTAAATGGTGTTGTTGTTTGAGGAATAAATCAGAGGGTAAATTTCCTCGATGACAGTTACTTCAGATTCACAAGAGTGTGTTCAAAGGGCATTAAGGACAGCCCGATATTCTACCAAGTCTAGAAAGTA
This sequence comes from Pseudotsuga menziesii, assembly GCA_001517045.1. NCBI lineage: Eukaryota > Viridiplantae > Streptophyta > Pinopsida > Pinales > Pinaceae > Pseudotsuga > Pseudotsuga menziesii. The sequence goes on from LPNX010897682.1 coordinate 62,657, forward strand.
GTGACAATAGTGGCCATACAATCCACAAATTGCACATACATGGTTTGTCCTTAAAGACTTCTTTTTGGTGGTTGGTGGAGATGAGACATCGACTACCGAAAGGCCATCGGTTGTACCCATGGAATCAATGTGCATGCGTAGGATTGGTATCTCTGGGCAGTTCGTGGTTGCATGACCATGGACATCACACAAGGGGCAAGGTGGAGACAAACGAGGTTCGTTCGCTGCTTTTGCATTTTTGCCCCTATCCCTCTTTGGATGAGGTGAGGCTAATGCAGGCATGGAAGGAGGTTGTTGTTGGCCAGGAGGGGGGCATGACTCAACTGTAATGGGTTGCATGGGAGTCACCAAAACCTAGGGAATCAGAGGTTGGGTAGGTGGTTCCAGGTACCACATAGGAATTCCTAACGTAAAATTGGGTAAGTTAAAAGTAGCCATCATAGGCTTACACATGATGCCAGATGGGGGGAATAGGAAGGGAATCATATGGACTGGGAGAGAGCCCTAATAATCCACTTGTGATTGCATTTGAGGCTACGGATGTGGTTGGGGTTTGGTTGTACCATTTTTGGATGAAAGCATGCAAAAATTCGCAGTGTCATTTGATGCTGGTGGAGGATTTAAAGATGGGAACGAAGCCATCATGGAAGCGTCAACAAACAATCTGGGACTGACATCCATCACAAAATGGATAGCGGCACTATCATTGGAGGTATCCATGATAGGGATGACATTGTCTGGTGTGGTAGGCCCCTGCGGATTGTAGTAAGTTAATTGGTCCACCGTCAAAATCTTCCTGTCATGATGGAACATCATAAGGTGGAAAATAGTAGATTCCATGGCTCTCATAGCATAAATGTAACTACGTCCGAGGAGAAGGTTGTAATCAAGCTGAGCGTTGAAAACCTCTATGTCAATAAAAACCTTCTTACTAGCTAATGATATGGGGATGTGTGGAATAATGCCCTGGGCTTTGGTGGGGCGACCATCTGTTGCTGCTGGAACTATTTCCCAAATTTGTAAAAAAATTTGGACCCTCCTTTTGATTTTATCTGGCTCAGGTTGGTTTGATTTCTTTAAAAGATGTTTTAGAAGTCCGGTGTTTTCTACTTAAAATTGACCTTTGGGAAGTCGAATGATTAGTTGACTATTTGTTTCTTCTATTTCGGAGGTTGAATGAACTAGTATTACCGTCACCCAGCTGAAAAGTATTTCATTTTATTTGAACACTTAACGTTTTGATTTTTCGATGATTTCGTTTATCGCTGTTAGAGGTTGTTTAATGAAGGAGTCAGGGAATTAGTCCTTTATACCTAAGATATTTCGGATGGAAAACAATGAACATCCCGATGTTTAGTCCTATTTCTCGCTGATCAGTTCTTTATCTACTTTTTTGTTTGATTTTCCCAAACCTTTATTTTGACTGTCGGTGATCTTGTTTTTATCGCAATCGGAATGAGTTTCGAGATTGGATCAAAGGGCTTTTCCTCTACGCCACCATCATTTTGGAAGGAAATTGATGAGAGGCTCTCTGATCACCGACGCTTTAGTGGTTAATGTTTCCGATCTTCGATACATAACCATCGTGAATTTAGTGGTTTGAATTGCCGACACTACAACAATGTTGAGTTCTAAATTACCGACACATAGTGCTTAGAGATTCCGATCGCCAACGGTTTTATGATCCGCGAAACCCGCAGTTGGTTTGTTTCCTGCCGTTGCGGCTACCTATGGAACTATCCACCCAAAGAATAGTTTTTTCCTTGTCGATGTTGTAGTGCTTAACAGTTCCGATCGCCGATACAATCACCGCGATAATAGTCATTGGCATCGCAGACACTGTGGAGATGTTAAGGTTTAAAGCTCCGATACTTAGCGTTAAGAGTCTCCGATGTCGACCGACTTAATAGTTTCATGGAACCCATAGTCTGTTTGTAGCCCGCCATTGTGGCTATTAATTGAACTATCCTCCCGATGTTTAGAGCTTCCGACCGCTGATAGGATTTTTTTTTCTCGCCGTATTTTTCACTAGGGGATTATATATGTGCGGAGCATTTTTTTTTAAACCAACATTTTTGCTCCAGTCCTTATTTTTGTATGCGTTTTGGTCCAGTTAGGGTTTTTTCGATGATGAGGAGCACAGTACAGAGTCTAGTGTAGCGGCAATGTGGTTCATGAGGAGTCTGTTCTATCAGGGTTATGGTTTTGATTACAGAAAGTGGACTGAGAGGGTTTTAAGACACAAAATTGCAGGATTTTCTTTGCCTTGTCATTTTTCTTTTCATGCATTAATACTGTGTATAGTTTATTTTTAAAGAATGCATATGGAGGAGGTAAATAGCTTGATACAGTTTTTGTTATTTTAGTAAAAGCTCAATGGCCTAAGAACATGCCATGTTTATGACAGAGAGCTGGATGAAGAATGAAGAAGAAGAAATAAAGAGAGCCACAGAGGAGGTAGCAAGGGAGGAAGAGAAAGAGAAATGAAGAAGCAACAAGGAAGGAAAAGATAAAGAAAAGAAAAGAAGAAAGTGAAGGTCTAAGATTAACAGGATCTCAAAAAATATCAGTAGATTACTGAGCAGATCGATAGCAGCAGAGGCCCAGGCTTGGAAAAAGTTCATCAGTGAAAAAACTGGTCCCTCTTCATAGAGTGCTCTTAAATTTTAATTTAAAATGTAACATTTTGTATAAATTATGAGGACATACTACAAGACAAAATTTTGGAACTGAAAGGTTGAGGAAGCCCAAAGTTCATTCAGGGGCAACCCAAAGGTTTTTCTTTTTTTGTATAAATAAAGGAGAGTTTAGATGTAGAGGGGGGGGGACTTCTTTTGCAGACCATTTGTGAGAGAATATTGTAAGAAGAACTACTTCCTTTTACAATAAATAATTACAAGTTTCTGCTAGAGAAAGTTTGGTGGAATGTTTCAAATGATTTTCTATGGATCAGTTGAATGTGAACTATTTCGTTTTCAGCTTATGTCCATTAACCGTGAGATCATTCTAACTCATTAAATCTATGTTCATGTTATGAATGCACTCTAGTTTATTCTATGAAATTTCCACTGTGAGTAATGAAGGTTGTCATAAACAATAAGCTAACTTGTTGTTCATATTTCTATTAATGTTCATGTGTTTTGAAATAAGTAACAACTATATGTAATTTTTCTTAATGCATGCGCATAAATACATTACTCAATGATAATTAATAACTTTTCTCCCTAGGGATAGGTTTGTTAGTTAAACTTAGTTTATTTTTGTGTGTGATTTAGATGTGAGAGAGTTAAGACGATAGGTAAGAACCTGCCCATCACATTGTGACACTCCTCCTCATCTCTATCAATCTGTATTTTTAGATAGGCACTTGCACATCATAAATTAAACACAAAAAACTAAAAATATACACGGTGGATAGGGATGTAACTGGTAAAACCTTTTAATTTGTTACTTGACCTATGGTAGCCGGACCGTAAACCAGATGGATTCCCCATATCAAACAGTAGCAGGCTAGTTGGGAACGTTTATTGAGGAGAATCCCTAACTGTTGTTACCTGCAATTTTCTAGGCCTCAACACCATCATAGGCACGTATTGTAGTGGTAGATGGTCTGAGGGTAGGGAACCAAAGTTTTTTCCAAAAAAATGTTGACATGACACAGGTGGGTTCCCCTTCATCGACGATACATCGATGTATGACCAAATTCTGAATGGAGACCGGAATTTGGAAAGTGACTGTGGATGGCATTCTTGGCTCTCCTTGATCCAAATTGAATGTGATCAAACTAGAATCAAATGGATCCAAACAAAGATTCAAGATTTTCCCAAGCTTCCTTTGAAGTCCTTAGTTCGTCAAGGAGGAACAAAATATCCTAGGAGATATGAGTGCACATGAAGCCGATGGCCTCATCAATCCAATTCAAAAAAAAATTATTCTTAACATATTGTTGGGGCTCAGTTTCTCTACCCATTTTCATCCTAAGTAGATCAAGCTTGCACAAGGCTACCTACATATCTTCCCTCCAATCAGTGTAGTTGAAGGGTGTAAGGATTCAGGGTACGAGAGTTGAAGAATCCATCTTTATATATCATGAACAACCAATTCCTCAATAATATACATAGGTACCTACAAATAACACCGCAAAAACCAATCCAATTCACAATCATGTCAGTTTCAAGCCTTTCCACCTTGACATGTACACTTTATCAGAATCCTTCACACCTGGATAGACTTCTCTGAACAGACTCGAGAGGGAGCAAGGCTATAAATCCAAGATTTATGTGGAAAATCAACTGCTTTTGGTGTACAATGGAGATCAGAAAAGACTTGCTGCTAGCCTAAACAAGGCTCTGATACCATATTAAATTATTGAACCATTGATCTATAGGAAAATGAGAGTTGTATTTGGGTAAAAACCACAACTACGTGCAAATACACCTCCCTTCCGTCAAAGGGACGAAAGGGTAGATTTCGAAATGGAAGAGCTAGCTGCAAAACAAATTATTAGTAAAACAAATAAACACATATAAACAATATATAAAACTAATAAAAAACAACAAGACTGTTATACCTTCCATATTTGCTCAAAAGGGCGCTGTCGTGCCCTAACTCAGAACGGTACCACTTCTCCATAGGTTTGGGTAGTATGGAGGTTGACTCAACACACAAAATGGGGAGCAAGTAGGGTGAATGGAATGTTTGGTGACTTGAGATGAGTAGTTTGAGAATGGTAGTTTCTCAAAGTACTCATGCAAGTATAATAACGAAGGAAGGAATATGTCATGTTGTGATGGGGACCTCCACCCTTTATTTATAGTTTTTTTTGTCATTTTCTCTCATTTAGGGTTTTGGACCCTAATTAGTGTTTTAAGACCCTTTTTGTTTTTTTAGCTCTTTTGTGGTTTTAGCCCCTTTGTGAGCCTTTTGCTCTTTTGTGGGTTTTTTAAGCCCCTTTTTATATTTTTGAGCTTTTTCAGAGAGAATAAGGTTAAAACATAGGTGTGGAGGTCAAAAATGAGGGAAAAAAGGTTATGGAATGGATGTATGTATGCGGTGTAGGCAGTGTATAGAAATTTGAGCAATTTTTTGTGTTAACAGATTGCCGCCTGATGTGTGCGCGAAGGAGCTCATCATATGGCCGATAAACATCACAGGATCTTGGTGATAGTGGAGAGACCTACAAAGAAGTGGTGCTTCCTCACTCAAGACACGGTGGCTTTTGTTTTTTGTATTAATGTTGGTTCCCATCAATGGGTGAGATACAAAGAATATGTGACATGTATATGGATGAGGCGGGAATACCCATGCTTGTAACAATGTCAAAAGAATAAATACTGGCATCAAGGCTCCTAAATATAGGATCCGATCATATACAAATATTGTTACATAATCATGGCCTCAGTGAGAGGCTAAATATAATGATGATCTAAAGAAATAATACATCGGACCCATGGAATTCTCATGGAATGCTATATCTTCACAACTGATGTTCTGCTGGATCTGGAAGTTGACATAACTGTAGGGACTCACTGACTGAGAGTCAGAGTCTCTGTGGTACAATATGTTGCATCAATTATGGATCTATACAGAAGCACTACTCTAGGATCTTCTGAACATTGTTTCCAACGCAACCCAAAAATCACAAGGGACATGAACCTGTCTGGGTCCCTTAATAGACTCACCAATGTGCTAGAGTTGGGTGACAACTGGGGTCTTCGACCAAATACTATACAGACCAATACCTTGTATGAATCTCAATGGTGCGATGACGTAGATGAAGTAAAGCATGTGAGACACAAGCATCTCGAGAGGCACTAATGACTCCTCTCAAGTGGTCTAAGGAACTCATCAATAAGGTTAATGAAACCAGGATATAGAGACCTCTCGGTCTATCATCTGGAATAGATGTGTTTTCCTTGACTGAGGGAGACCTGCAACTGACCAACACGATAATGTTTCCTTGACCCGAAGCACGAGGGGAATAACCAAAGATGTGGGACAATCTGGGGACTAACACATTGAGTGGGGGGAATAGGGGCAGGGAACCATGGGAGACTCACACTTCCTTTGTTCAGAGTAATGATGGCAGGGATGACTTGGAAGCAAATGAAATAGATTCATGGGAGAGGGATCATAGCTGTTATACCAGGAATTTAACTGCAAATGGGAAATAATTAGGGGAAGGTGACTTAGAATTTTGATATCTAGGGGATCCAAGGAAGACTCATCGCAAAATACTCTAAACAAAGGCGACCCAATGGGGGAATGCTGTCGAACTGTAATGTATGGGGTGGTGTCTAAAGACACCGTTGTGGCACGATCTCATGTAATTTTAGTGACCCCAAGAAAGTAAATACTCGATGGTGCTTTTATTTTTAGAGAGTCTGAAAACATGAAGAAGACTCCAGTGGGGTCTCTTTTTTCATTGATAGTCTCATGTTCCCGAAAAAGGATAAAAGTGTACATAGGAGAGCTTGCCCACCCTTTTGGGGGGATAGGAGACTTCTTTACCGTTGGTAGTCCAACTAGGCTGGAAAAGGTTAAACTTACACTGGATGGACTGTCATTCAAATACTTTTATGAGCATGCACAAAACCAAGTTTGCTTGGTAATATTTTATTGATGAGAAGGCTGGAAAAGAGCTTAAAGACAACCATAATGAGATATTTTGTAAAGTTCGGTCATAATTCATGCGAAAGCATAAAAGGATGCAAAGGGAAATGTTCTTGGCTTGAGTGTGCAAAGGTGGTCCTTTTCTTATGGTAGTCTGCACAGTACACAAAATGAGATAAACAAGACTATGTAGATGCCCTTTCAAATACTTTAACAAGCAAGAAAGGAATCAAGTGCGCTTGATGATCTTTTCATTCACTTAGGAGTCAGAAAAGAGCTTAATAGAAACTCCGTAATGGTAAACCAAGCAAGGGTGAAGTGTTCAATGTATGAACTAAGGTTGTGCTATGATCATGGCTGATGGGTGTAAATGCATAACACTGATGATTCTCCCCTGCGGGATGATGAATGGTGGTCATAGGTGGTCAACTATGCAGTGTGGATGGAGCGGATGGCTCGTGAACATGCCAATACATAAATAAGAAGATTCACATAAAGGTATGCAAATCGTGGTGACTTCCCAAAAAATGGTACATAAAATAATAGTGAGAGCATGAGACAAGGGTCTCTTCAAAAGAAATAGGATGGAAAATTGAACCCGGTAGTGCAGACGACGTCTCAAATGGACTCCGGATGACTCTGACTCGAAGCTAGTGATGCTTCCCCTAGTGCAGTGATGCATGGGGAAAAACTAGACCAAATGGAGGCCTATGGGTATAGAGCTAGCTCAACATACAAGGTATGATTCACGTGGTGGCACACAAATAAAATTGACTCCATGAAATTCCTCGAAGAAAGTAGGGAGGGAGTCAATCTAGTACAGGTCATCTCGTTACCCAAAAGATTTTTGCATAGTGGTGGGAGCTTCCTATCCTTACAGAGGATGATTCGTACGTGAGCATGGCCAACTGGGAAGATCCTAGAGATGTCTCTATCTCTCAGATAGGTCTAGGGACTTGAAGGTATTCTAGCATAGTTGTAGCTAGATCATACATGTGACATACTGTGTGCATGTGCAGATGTGGGATTGCACCCTCTAGTGGGTTTCCAGTGGCAAAGGGGTGGGGATAACATCTATCCTCTCACATGCAAATGATGCAACAAAGTTCTATGTAATGGACTCACTGCAACTAGATGCGGAACAACTACTGAAGGGGGTCATCGATTCATGGTAAAAAATGATGTTAAACAAAAAATAAAGGCTATGTCCCAAGTGCTACATGGTGAGTGACTCAGGCATAGGACCTCTGGCAAAGGAAATTGACCTTTCCATGGAGACTCTGCAGTTGGCACAAAGTATGCAAGGGAGGAATCTGGAATTCAATGAGAAAAACAAACTCCTTGGCATGGGAGAAGTGAAATGGGGTAAATTTGGTGGTGTTTTGATGATCTCTCCATCATTGCAAAAGTGGTGTTGGGATAGATCAGGTGGATCTTTCGTGGTCAAGGACTACTAGAAGTAGAGATTGTGTAAATGGTGTTGTTGTTTGAGGAAGAAATCAGAGGGTGAATTTCCTCGATGACAGTTACTTCAGATTCACAAGAGTGTGTTTGAAGGGTGTTAAGGATAGCCCGATATTCTACCAAGTCTAGAAAGTAGTGAGAATAGTGGCCATACAATTCACAAATTGCACATACATGGTTTGTCCTTAAAGAATTCTTTTTGGTGGTTGGTGGAGATGAGACATCGACTACCGAAAGGTCGTTGATTGTATCCATGGAATCAATGTGCATGTGTAGGATTGGTATCTCTGGGCAATTCATGGTTGCATGAACATGGACATCACACAAGGCGCAAGGTGGAGACAAATGAGCTTTGTCCGCTGCTTTGGAATTTTTTCCCCTATCCCTCTTTGGATGAGGCGAGGCTAACGCAGGAATGGAAGGAGGTTGTTGTTGGCCAGGAGGAGGGCATGACTCAACCGCAATGGGTTGCATGGGAGTCAACACAACCTAGGGCATTGGAGGTTGTGAAGGTGGTTCCAGGTACCACACAGGAATTCCCAACGTAAAATTGGGTAAGTTAAAAGTAGCCATCACAGTCTTACACACGATGCCAGATGGGGGAAATAGGAAGGGAATCATATGGACTGGGAGAGAGCCCTAATAATCCCCTTGTGATTGCATTTGAGGCTATGGATGTGGTTGGGGTTTGGTTGTACCATTTTTGGATGAAAGCATGCAAAAATTCGCAGTGTCATTTAATGCTGGTGGAGGATGTAAAGATGGGAACGAAGCCATCATGGAAGTGTAAGCAAACAATCCGGGACCGACATCCATCACAGAGTGGATGGCAGTGCTATCACTGGAGGTATCCATGATAGGGATGACATTGTTTGAGGGAACATCATAAGGTAGAAAACATTAGATTCCATGGCTCTCATAGCATAAATGTAACTACGTCCGAGGAGAAGGTTGTAATCAGGTTGAGTGTTGAAAACCTCTATGTCAATCAAAACCTTCTTACTGGCTAATGATATGGGGACGTGTGGAAGAATGCCCTAGGATTTGGTGGGGAAACCATCTATTGTAGCTGCAACTATTTCCCAAATTTCTAAAAAAATTTGGACCCTCCTTTTGATTTTGTCTAGCTCAGGTTGGTTTGATTTCTTTAAAAGTTGTCTTAGAAGTCCGGTGTTTTCCACTTAAAATTGACCTTTGGGAAGTCGAATGATTAGTTAACTATTTGTTTCCGTTGTTTCGGAGGTTGAATGAACTAGTATTACCATCACCCAAGCGAAAAGTATTTTGTTTTATTTGGACACTTAACGTTTTGATTTTGGATGATTTCGTTTATCACCATCAGAGGTCGTTTGATGAATGAGTCAGGGCATTAGTCCTTTATACCTACGACGTTTTAGATGGAAAACAATGAACGTCCCAATGTTTAGTCCTGTTTCTTGCCGATCAGTGCTTTATCTCCTTTTTTGTTTTTTTTCCCAAACCTTTATTTTGACTGTCAGTGATCTTGTTTTTATCGCAATCAAAATGAGTTTCGAGATTGGATCAGAGGGCTTGTCCTCTACGCAGCCGTGATTTCAAAAGGAAATTTATGAGAGGCTCTCTAATCACTGACACTTTAGTGGTTAACGTTTCTGATATTTTATACATAACTGTCGTGACGTTAGTGGTTTGAATCACCGACACTATGGCAGTGTTGAGGTCTTGCCGACACATAGTGCTTAGAGCTTTTGATCGCCGACAGTTTTATGATCCGCAGAACCCGCAGTTGGTTTACTGCCTACTGTTGCGGCTGCCTATGGAACTATCCACCCAAAGAATAGTTTTTTCCTTGTCGATGCTGTAGTGGTTAACTGTTCTGATCGCCGATACAATCACTGCGATAATAGTCATTGGCATCACAAACACTGTGGAGATGTTAAGGTTTAAAGCTCCGATACTTAGTGTTAAGAGTCTCCGATGCTAACCGACTTAATAGTTTCGTGGAACCCATAGTCTGTCTGTAGCCCGCCGTTGCAGCTATTAATTGAACTATCCTCCTGATGTTTAGAGCTTTGGACCGCCTATAGGTTTTTTTTCACGATGTATTTTTCACCAGGGGATTATATATGTGTGTAGAATTTTTTTTTGAAACCAAAATTTTTGCTCCAGTCCTTGTTTTTGTATGTGTTTTGGTCCAGTTAGGGGTTTTTCCATGATGAGGAGCACAGTACAGAGTCTAGTGTAGCGGCAATGTGGTTCATGAGGATTCTATTTTATCGGGGTTATGATTTTGATTACAGACAGTGGACTGAGAGGGTTTTAGGACACAAACTTGCAGGATTTTCTTTGCCTTGTCGTTTTTCTTTTCATGCATCAATACTGTGTATAGTTTAATTTTATAGAATGGATATGGAGGAGGTAAATAGCTTGATACAGTTTTTGTTATTTTGGTAAAAGCTTAATGGCCTAAGAACATGCTATGTTTATGGCAGAGAGTTGGCTGAAGAATGAAGAAGAAGAAATAAAGAGAGCCGCAGAGGAGGTAGCAAGGGAGGAAGAGAAAGAGAAATTAAGAAGCAACAAGGAAGGAAGAGATAAAGAAAAGAAAATAAGAAAGTGAAGGTTTGAGATTAACAGGATCTCAAAAAATATCAGCAGATTACTGAGAAGATGGATAGCAGTAGAGGCCCAGGCTTGGAAAAAGTTTATCAGTGACCAAACTGGTCCCTCTTCATAGAGTGCTCTTAAATTTTAATTTAAAATGTAACATATTGTATAAATTATGAGCACATACTACAAGACAAAATTTTGGAACTGAAAGTTTGAGGAAGCCCAAAGTTCATCGAGGGGCAGCCCAAAGGTTTTGATTTTTTTGTATAAATAAAGGAGAGTTTAGATGTAGGGGGGGGGGACTTCTTTCACAGACCATTTGTAAGAGTATATTGTAAGAATAATGGCTTCCTTTTACAATAAAGAATTACAAGTTTCTATTGGAGAAAGTTTGGTGGAATGTTTCAAATGCTTTGCTATGGATCAGTTGAATGTGAACTATTTCGTTTTCAACTTATGTCCATTAACTGTGAGATCATTCTAACTCATTGAATCTATGTTCATGTTATGAATGCACTCTAGTTTATTCTGTGAAATTTCCACTATGAGTAATGAAGGTTGTCATAAACAATAAGCTATCTTGTTGTTCATATTTCTATTACTATTCATGTGTTTTGAAATAAGTAACAACTATCTGTAATTTTTCTTAATGCATGCGCAGAAATACATTACTCATTGATAAATTGATAATTTTTCTCCCTAGAGATAGGTTAGTTAGTTAAATTTAATTTCTTGTTGTGTGTGATTTAGATGCGAGAGAGTTAAGACGATAGGTAAGAACCTACACATCAAATTGCAACACTCCTTGTTATCTCTATCATTCTGTATTTTTAGATAGGCACTTGCACATCATAACTTAAACACAAAAAACTAAAAATATACACGGTGGACCGGGCCGTAACCAGTAAAACCTTGTAATTTGTTACTTAACCTACGGTAGCTAGACCATAAACTAGATGGATTCCCCATATCAAACAGTAGCGGGCTAGTTGGGAACATTTATTCAGGAGAATGCCCAACTATTGTTACCTATGATTTTCCAGGCCTCAATACCATCATAGGCACGTAGTGTAGTGGTATATGGTCTGAGGGTAGGGGACCAGAGTTTTTTCTAGAAAAATTTTGACATGACACAAGTGGGTTCCCCTTCATTGACGATACATCGATGTATGACCAAATTCTGAATGGAGACCGAAATCTGGCAAGCGACTGTGGATGGCAATCTTGGCTCTCCTTGATCCAAATCGAATGTGATCAAACTAGAATCACATGGATCCACAACACCAAGTGTGGATAAAAATTCTTTCCGCTATGGCATGCACATTTTGAGCACCCCGAGAGCGGATATTATTGTAGGTGAATAAGCCAAGCCATCAATGATGTTGTGGTTCAAGCCATCTCTAGAAGTGGAATTATTGGCTCGATACATCTGAATGGATATTGTTGCCTCCATTCACACACCTAGGTTACATGGAAGAAATATTCAAGCCACTCAATATGTCCTTGGGGGCAAGTATTGAGTCAAGGCTGTCACCTTGTTCTTGACTCCTCCATTCAGCCTAACTCCTAATGAAGCCAAGGGGGGTAGACCCTATTAAATTACTAAGGCTAATTACTTAGTGTGATGGTGTTATATTGATTAAGTTGTTTAGGAGTTTTGAAATTAACAAGTGGAAACAAACGATAACAAGATGCGGGATTTTAAGCAGATAAGCACAATAATGACACTCAATATATATATAATTGAAATAATTGATCAAATAAATCACCGGTGCCTTAAATGGAGTCAATAGAGAAAATAATGTGCTTGCATGTGCTTGAAATAATGTTTTGCAAATGTCTCTTGGTAGATTTTAAATTAATGTGGAATGTGAATGAATTAAATTAGGTGAAAAGGGGGCTCCAGATATACCCGAGAGGTACTTGGAGTATGTCCAAAAGTGAACTTTCACGGCTACCCGCAAGGTGTTTGTGGGATAGAACGGAGTCTCAGAGACTATTGTTCATAACGCACCCATTAAGGTGTGACAAATATCGGTGCCTCGAGGTCACTTTCCAGTTGTTCCCACTCCTTTGGGTAGTTTTCCACCGCTTACAGTTTGTTCTAGGCGTTGGATTTTTGCCTAATGGTTTGTCAATTTGGGAGGTGAAGACTAACTAATCTAGTCACTCAAGTGATTTTTATGTAGCTTGACTGATCGGATAAACCGCATCCAAGTACAGAGTATACACACTGGAGTCTTTGTTATTTTTAGTAAATTTTAAAAGAGGTGTTCTTATTAAAAAAAGAAAACCCTCTAGGAACCTCTTTCGGTCCAAGTGGACCTCAATCAGGGAATAAAGGAGGGTTTGATTTTGTTGTGATTAATAAAACAATTAATGAAAATGGAATAAAATATACACAACACCAATTTTCTAATTAGTCCTACCACACATCTCTTTCCCCTTATGGGTCAGTCGAGAAGTCATGGGGTAAGTAGTATGATTACTTTTGAATTGAAAATATGGAATAATGCAAACTATTATCAAAGTATACAATTCTACAGATTAGAACTACACTAGATTGAAAAAGATGAAAAAATGTAAAAAAAGACACGGACGCGAATCCCCCCAGGGGGGATGGTGAATAAACTCGAAAGAGCCTATTCGAAAATATTTTTTTATTTTTATTAGAAGCAATTAAAATATCAGTGAATTGAAATTAATCCACTTGGTCCTTTTATGGAATGAGACCAAAGGTTTACAAATTACAAAATTTTGAAATTTTGGGAAGACGGAGACCGCCTGGGGGGTTTTTAATGGTCTGAAAATTATTTCCGAACAGAACCTCCTCCTCTTTTCTGTTACACTTGCTAAAAAAAATCAAACGTGTCACAGTTAAATATGCCCAAAATTACTTTGAAAGTACTTTTGGATGAACAAACGTTTTACCGAAAAATTCTAAGTTAAAACTAGTTTTGAAAGAAGCGGAAAAAGAACCAAGGAAAGCAAGCTTTCCTTGGGATATTGGCCTGGTTTTGGGGCAGCCAATATGAAGCACTTAATTTTCTGAATATAACTTTTCATATTCTAAGGAAACATCCATGCATTCAACAAGCTTTAGATCTACTCTCACAGCCTTGAAAAAATGACAATTTTCCCTAAAACTAGATCTAGAATGCTTGTAAAATTTCTTTAGGAATGAGATCTAGTTTATGAGATTTAAGGCAGAAATATATATGTAAAATTAATTCTGAAATTGATAGATCTAAACAATTCTAAAGCTGCAAAACAAGTAACCGGATTGATTTTAAGAAATTTGGAGGAAGAGGAATAGAAGAGCGCTTGTTGCTGGAGTGGATCTGCAAAAAAGTCTATTTAGTGGAATGTCGAGGGATAATTCCTTCACAAAATAGTCATATGGCCAATGGATTCAAGCTAGATCCATAGTTTGTCCAACCCCTGCTACCTGAAAACTAACAAACAATCATGTACAAAAACCTTATGAGATCTGGATAGAGATATATGAAAAAAGAGAGGGATTACATGCAAATAAACTTATTTAAACATGTATAATCTGAATCTTCAAACATATATACTATGAGATATTGAAAAACAAGTAATATTACTTGCCCAACTATACTCCTATTTATTCAGCTGAATCATTCAGGCCAGACAGGATTTAGATGCAGAAATTGAGAGAAAGACACCAGTAACAGAAAGCTGCAAGACAATGTTAATTCCACACATATAAGAGCATTACACCGTTTTAGCCTCCAAAGATTCACTTTATTCCAATAGAATAAGATATTACATAGTGTTACAACAACAATAGCTCCTCAATCCAACTCTAGCTAACTCGAAAAGAAGGCAGCCATGCTTTATTTATACAAAAAAAATGGAACCCTAGCCTAGAGGGGGTGCAAATCCCAAGGAGATAGACAACTGCAGCTGAAGGAGAATCCATCAATGCCTAATCTGAAGCTGAACTGAGCTTCCACTGAGTCTACCTATCGATAGGAGGGCTGATTGAGCTGACACATTGTTGTAAGGGATTATGCACCTAATAATCGTAGGTTGGGGGTTACCAACATACTCAAACACTTGCAGACAATTGACTTCTAAAGTGTAGAATAGGAAATAGGAGGGTTAGAAGAACTTACTTGTTAAACGACGTTCGATCCTCGCTAGTCCTCTTTTGATTTGCTCCACTTCCAAAGTCTTCAAGGTTCACTCCTCTTTCACCTGTTCAGAGACAATCTTCCAGATATAGAATGATTCATATATATATGTTAGCAGGTTAGATAATTCAAATATGAAATACTGAAGCATAAATAATTATCAAACCAAGATATATAAGACACATGTGGAAGAAGTAATCTCTTTATTATCAATAATGAGAAAGTTCAGAGTACAACCAAACGTCTGAGACAAGGACTCCTCTGTCACCAAAGGATTCTGAGTTTCACTGCTCCAAAGACTTCTGTAAACAATCCACCAGCATAACTTTGCTCCAAAAGTGTAAGTCCCTACAACCCTCCCCAAGGCCTGTATTTATATGGGTGAAATAAGGCAGTTCTCGAAGGTTGGGGAAATTGTAGCAGTTGGGGAAATTAAGTAAAATTACTTAACTAAACTCCCATTAGTGCATGATTTTGTGTTTTCATGTTAAGGAGTACATTCGCGGGTATGTAGTAGAGCAACCCACGAATGACTCGCGACTCTGTATAACCGCAACCCGCGAATACAAGGATTCGCAACTTGCTGTGAAGGATACTTGCGAATGACTCGCGATTTGTCAAGAATGAGAGTCGTGAATACATCCCAACATGGCTAAATGGAAAAGTAACGAGCTGGATGAAGGTAGAATGTATTTCATGACAAGCCAAGCTATAGTGTTAAGGGCAAACCTCTATCCATAAGTGTCCTTTTGTGTGCCGACATGAGGGATATCAGCACTCGTACGGAGAGGTGCCACTCAGGTGTATAACACACATCAACCTGCTGACTGAATCATCAATCACAAAGCTTCCAGAAGAGCCCACATGTGTGGAGGAGAGAGATGGTGCAATTCCCCATAAAGGAGGATGAAGTTCAACTCTAGATCTGCCCTGATTAGCCCCTCCAGTCAAGTAATTGTAATCTCTAGTTAATCTGGTGTCATTGAGACTGATTTCAATCAAATTAGTTAAGAATCCATTGATCTAGGATTTTGGATTTGCTCCATTATTCATCAATTTATTAATTAAAATAATTAATAATTGATTTTTTGGGGCTTTTCTGACCTTAGTGATGGAAAATCACTCAAAACTTGGAAATAGTGGGTCTATAGGTTTACATGGTGCTCTTAGCTTGAAAATGAGCACCCCCATGACTGAAACTAATTATTTGGCCCACTTTAATTACAAAACAAATTTTTCCAATTAGACTATTAAAAAATAGCCTAAGTTTTTGTGGAAAAATTAAAATTTAAAAAACTTTAAAAATTAAAAAAAAAATTAAAAAACTAGGGGGACTTAGACATGTTCATATGACTCGACCATGATGCCTAGCATGTTTATACATTGACACATATACTCTAATAACCTCAATAGTACTAATTACCAAGCCGACCACCCCAACTTTGGAGGTATTGAGTGAAAAAATAAAAAATTATCAGTCGTTTATTCAACAACCAATAATAACCAAGGGAAAAAATGCCCTGGGCTGATCGGATTGACAAATAAATTCTAAGAGACCAAGTATTTTACAGACACTATCATGCTAGAACATCTTATTACAACTCCCCAACAGGGTATGAACATGTGATATAGTACAACAAGCACTTCCCATAAGCACTTCTGAAGGCCTTTTGAAGTCCAAACAAATCATCTTTGTCCAGTTCACTAGGATCACTTGATAAAAACCGCTAAGTACAACTTAGGTGGTAACATCTGGCTCCAATTGTGGGACATGTGCTCGATCTGGTCATAGGGTAAGGAGAAGATATGAGAACACCAGAATCTCTGGTTTATACACCCTGTAAAAACATTTCAACTTGACAAGAAAACCTTAGTAGCACAAGCTTTATATAAAATCCAAATGAACCATTAAGCTGATTTATTCAAACAAAATAGATGTAGCTAACTAATGAAAGAAAATTTTTGTTAAAGCCAAGTACAAAATATAAATGCAGAAAGTAAATGCTCTCTTTCAAGGAGCTTATTTTCCTACTCTAAGCATGATATAAAAAGGGTTAAGTGTAATCATAAATCCATTGTAACCACCTAAGAATTTTATTAACATAAAAAAAAATTCCTTGTCTTTGGTTACCAGCCAAAGTAAGGATACCTTATTCAGAAAATGCAAACCTACATGATGATCCAGAATGGGAGGGATGGAAGGGAGATCATAAGAATATAATATAATTTATCAAATTGCTTTCAAAACTGGTATGTGCTCGCGCATGATGCTTCTATCCATGACTGGATAGGACTGATATACCAATCAGGATGATAAGGTAGACTGACTACATCATCATACTGATCACCGAGGCTTATCAAATGATAACTCATTGCACAAGCCCCAAGTAGCTCCAAATCATAAGGAACTTCTATATGTGAAAAAGATGGCTAAAACTGATATTCCACTAACTACATCACATCTGACTTTTCACAACACTGCTTCTCCATGTCTTCATTACCGATACCTTTGTGTCGCTTTGCATGATATGACTCTGAATGATCATGTAAAAATTTTGAATGCTCTTCTTCCATACTAAAATTTTCCCAAGTATCCACACTCCCTTCTATGGATGTATCGTTGATTGGACCTCCACAAATTTTTGAATAGACACTCCCCTTGCTGGACATATCATGGATGGGATTCTTAATAAGATTTTCATAAGTTGGATTATCTATGAAATTCCAATAGTCATCACTCCCATCCATGTCATATGTGAGAGAGTCTTCCTTGCTGGTATCACATCCTAAGATATAACTACCCTCCTCCTGTTCATAATAATCATCCTTCAAAGTTTTGGTTTCAAAGATATTATGAGAATTTAAACTTTCCAAAACTTCATCCTTAAGTGATGAACATAGAGGAGTGTTATCACACACATTATAAATTTCTTCATAAGTGTCAATCTCTATAATGGTTTCCTCATGAGGAATTTCTGGACAAATATTAGCATTGCAACAATCTTGAGAAAATCTCAAATATTCAATGTTTTTAGCTATGGTGACATGAGGAGAGTCTTCAACAATGTGTTCAATCATGGGCTCCTCTTCACTTAAATGTTCAAGAAGTGATTCCAAGTCTTCAATACTTTGTATCATGGCAAAAGGTTCATCATATGTTTCCATGTGATACTCTATCCCAGATAGGTAGAAGGTACATATCTTTTCAAGGAATTTTTTCAAACCATTCATACTACCCCTACCATCATGCCATTGCTCTCAAAACATCCAAAGGAATCTTGGAAAATAATTTATACATTTATTAGGAAGGCCCTGACAAAACCAACAACATGCCTCACCCCAAAAAGTACCAGCAAACATTTCCATCATATTGTCTTCATAAAGCACATTGGAGTCAGCCATCAACTGAAGGAAAGATTTGACATGCCAGATGGATGAATCACCATAATTTCCATGAAATACTGGAATCCATTTATATGCATCCCCCAAACCATCACAACAGTTAGGAAAACCCAGGATGTTTGAGAAATCGATAGGCTGGAAAAGTCCGGTTATCTGGGCACCATATTGCTCCTTTAATTCATCCATATCAAAAATTAATAGTATGCATTTGATATAACCATTAAACCTTGTACTGAAAAGGTGGAGCTGTCAAGTGATGAGCTTTAGAGGTTTTAATATGTCGCATTGGCTCATCTACACACAACAAAACCTCGCAATTTTATGAGATAACATGGTTTTATCCCTTCAATGGAGTCTCCATGTGAGAATTAAAATATACATTTTAAGAACTCTCACAAAAATATTTTTTTCTTTTCTTTGTAAAAATAAAAACTGAAGAAAAAAATTCAGTGGAGTCGCCAGATGAAAATTAAAGATCTACTCTAAGCATTCATCAAACAAAACAAAAAACAAAAAGGAAGAAAACAAAAGTCATACTACGGGAATAAAAAGATTTATCCCCGGCAACGGCACCAAAAAGTGTTGCCGCCTTTCACACACCTGGGTTATGTGGCAGAAATCTTCAAGCCACTCGGTGTGTCCTTGGGGGCAAGTCTCGAGTCAAGGATGCCACCTTGTTCTTGACTCCTCCATTCATGCTAACTGCTAACAAAGACAAGGGGGGTAGACCCTATTAAATTACTAAGGATAATTACTTAGTGTGATGGTGTTATATTGATTAAGTTGTTTAGGAGTTTTGAAATTAACTAGTGGAAACAAAAGATAACAAGATGCAAGATTTTAAGCAGATAAGAACAATAATGAGACTCAATATATATATATAATCGACAGAATTGATCAAATAAATCACTAGTGCCTTAAATGGAGTCAACGGAGAAAATAATGTGCTTGCATGCGCTTGAAATAATGTTTTGCAAATGTCTCTTGGTAGATTTTAAATTAATGTGGAATGTGAATGAATTAAATTAGGTGAAAAAGGGGACTCTAGATATACCCAAGGGGTACTTGGACTATGTCCAAAAGTGAAATTTCACGGCTACCCACAAGGTGTTCGTGGGCTGGAATGGAGTCTCGGAGACTATTGTTCATAACGCACCCATCAGGGCGTGACAGAGATCGACGCCTCGAGGTCACTTTCCAGTTGTTCCCACTCCTTTGGGTATTTTTCCACTGCTTACAGTTTGTTCGTGGCATTGGATTTTATCCTGATGGTTTGTCAATTTGGGAGGTGAATACTAATTAATCTAGTCACTCAAGTGATTTTGATGCAGCTGGACTGATCGAATGAACCTTAGCCAAGTACAGACCATACACACTGGGGTCTTTGTTATTTTTAGTAAATTTTAAAAGAGGTGTTCTTATTAAAAAGGGAAAACCCTCTAGGAACCTCTTTCGGTCCAAGTGGAACTCAATTGGGGAATCAAGGTGGGGTTTATTTTATCAATATTAATAAAACAATTAATGAAAATGGAATCAAAGATACACAACACCAGTTTTCTAATTAGTCCTACCATAGATCTCTTTCCCCTTATGGGTCAATCGGGAAGTCGTGGGGTAAGTAGTATGATTAATTTTGAATTGAAAATATGAAATAATGCAAAATATTATCAAATTATACAATCTTGTAGATTATAAATACACTAGATTGAAAAAAGATGAAAAAATGTAAGAAAAGACACGGACGTGAATCCCCACACAGGGGATGGTGAACAGGCTCGAAATATCCTATTCAAAAATATGTTCCTTTTTATTAGCAACAATTACAATATCATAAAACTGAAATTAATCCACTTTTTCCTTATATAGAATGAGAACAAAGGTTTACAAATTGCAAAATTTTGAAATTTCGAGAAGACGGAGACCCTCTGCAGGGTTTCGAATGGTCCGAAAATGATTTCCGGATAGAACCTTTTCCTCTTTTTTGTTACACCCACTAAAAACCAGAAAGATTATCACAATTAAACATGCCCAAAATTACCTTGAAAGTACTTTTGGATGAACAAACGTTTTACCCAAAAATTCTAAGTTAAAACTAGTTTTTAAAGAAGCGGAAAAAGAACTAAGGAAAGCAAGATTTCCTTGGGATCTTGGCCTGCTTTTGGGGAAGCATATATGAAGCACTTAAATTGATGAATATAAATTTTCAGATTATAAGGAAGAAACCATGCATTCAACAAGATTTAGATCTACTTTCACAGCCTTGAAAAATGACAATTTTCCCTAAAACTAGATCTAGAATGCTTGTAAAATTTATTTAGGAATGAGATCTAGTTTATGAGATTTAAGAAGCAATATCTATGTAAAATGAATTCTGAAATTGATATATCTAAACAATTCTAAATATGCAAAACAAGTAACCAGACTGATTTTAAGAAATTTGAAGGAGGAAGAGGAACATAAGAGCGCTTGTTGCTGGAATGGATCTGCAAAAAACACTAGTTAGTGGAATGCCAAGGGATAATGCCTTCACAAAACAGAGGATGCCTAGTGGAGTCAAGATAGATCCACAGTTTTTCCAACCCCTGCTACCTGAAAACTAACAAACAATCCTGCATAAAAACCTTATGAGATCTAGATAGAGATATATGAAAAAATAGAGGGATTACAAGGAAATAAACTTATTTAAACATGTATAATCTGAATATTCAAACATATATACTATGAGATATTGAAAAACAAGTAATCTTACTTGCCAAACTATACTCCTATTGATTCAACTGAATCATCTAGGCCAGACAGGATTTAGATATAGAAATTGAGAGAAAGACACTGGTAACAGAAAGCTGCAAGAGAATGTTAATTCCACAAATATAAGAGCATTACACCATTTTAGCTTCCAAAGCTTCACTTTATTCCAATATCAAAAGATATTAAACAGTGTTACAACATCAATAGCTACTCAATCCAAATCTATCTAGCTCGGAAAGGAGGTAGCCATGCTTTATTTATAATAATAAAAAAAATGGAACCCTATCCCAGAGGGGGTGCAAATCCCAAGGAGATAGACAACTGCAGCTGAAGAAGATAGACACGTCAACCTGTTGACCGAATCATCAACAAGAGAGCTTCCAGAAGAGCCCACACATGTGGAGGAGAGAAAGAGGGCACAATTCCCCATAAAGGAGGTTGAAGTTCAACTCCGGATCTACCCTAATTAGCCCCTTCAGTCAAGGAATTGCAATCTCTGGTTAATCTAATGTCGATGAGACTAATTTCAATCAAATTGGTTGAGAATCCATTGATCTAGGATTTTGGATTTGCTCCATTATTCATCAATTTATTAATTAAAATAATCAATAATTGATTTGTTGGGGCTTTCTGACCTGAGTGATGGAAAATTACTCAAAACTTGGAAATAGTGGGTCTATAGGTTTACATGGTGCTGTTAGCTTGAAAATGAGCACCCCCATGACTGAAACTGATTATTTGGCCGAATTTTATTAAGAAACCAAATTTTCCAATTAGACTATTAAAAAATAGCCTAATTTTATGGAAAGTAACTGTGGATGGAATTCTTGGTTTTCGTTGATCCAACTCAAATGTGATCAACCTGGAATCAGATGGATCCATGGCACCAAGTGTGGATAACAATTCTTTCTGCTGTGGTGGGCATGTTTTGAGCACCTCAAGAGAGGACATTGTTTTAGGTGACTGGGCCAAGTCATCAACAATGTTGTAGTTCAAGGCATCTCTAGCAGTGGCATTATTGACGATACGTCACATGGGAAATCACGGACCTCGAGCCTCCCCATTAGTTGGGAGTGGGGGTAAATGGAGAGGCATGTTGTGAGTGTTGGAGGTGGATGCCACTGACAAGGTAGCGGTATCCATGGTGGACCTGTACTGGTTCAGTATCATATGGAGGTTCACTTCTTCAGTTGACATTGTCATCAAGTGATGGATTACGGTCTGTGTATGTGGACCTGTGGCGGGTTCTGCGGGAATAGGTGGGGGAAGAGGTGCAGTTGCAACCATTCCTTGGATTGGTAGTGGGCTCTGGAGAACCATGTGTGGAGGGCCTGGTGGTGTTGGGTTGGCTTGAGCCTGTGATGTCACATTTGTGTCCCGTTGAGCTTTGTTTTGAAGAAACTACTTGACATGGTCATTGTGTGGGAATTTATGAGTATAATGACTGTAAATATTGCATAACTTGCACAGATGATTGGTCCATAAGGGAGCGGTTCGTCTCGGTCGATTAGGCTGTTGGGGGTTCTGGGAAGGAGGGTTAGCACCATTGTTGTTAGGAGGTTTAGGCTATTAGACACCTCCTTGTGGTTGGTTGTTACCCCAGTTCCTTTCGCGGTTTTTCTTACCTTTCCCTTGTTGGTTATTGGGGGCCAGTTGCTTGGGAAGATTTTTCTGAGCAAAAAATTGACTCGTGGATGTTGGAGGAGCTAGGGAAGGGGCCGTATCGGTTTGCATGGGTTGTGCATAGTAGGCCAGAGGAGCTAGAGGGGCTACGAATTTGGTCATTGGTACCGAATACAGTTGTGTTGGCCAAGCTGGTGCATGGGCATGTAGAGTTGGCACGGGCTATGCATAAGAGGGTGTGGCTCCGGACTGAGCCATCATCCTTGAGTAGTCAGATGCTTGGTTTGGTTGTGCAACACTAGGGGTGTTGCTTGGGTGTGGTGGCATCATACTAGGTGCCACATAGTGTTGTGGGTGTTGGGAGATAGAACCCATGAGTCCATTCGTAGCATGGGATTCCCTCGGTGCATCACAGTGAGAGGTGCCGACATGGGGAGCATCTAGAATGATGGTGTAAAAGTATCCAGACCAAGATTAATCAAATCAAACTATTGGGCCTTCAAGATGGCCCCTTCCTCAAATTGGGGACATTCGAAAGAGATGTCCTTGGCTATGGGTGGTAGCAAGGTTTTTAAGAACCAATTGAGAAATATCCTTTCATCAAGCTAAATCTTGCACAGGATATGGTGCCCCCGCCACTCATGGATGTGGTTGGTTATGTGGGTCGCAGTGTTTTGGTGGAAATATAGAAAGATCTCCATGCCCTCGTCATAGCGGATAGGGATTTGGAAATAATACAGGAACATGAAGGCTAAGGAATTGAAGTCAGGGTAAGAGGATTAAGGTAGCATAATATACCATTTGGTTGCGGTGCCTATGAGGGTGTGCTGGAACAACCTTAATATGATTGAATCATCTAGAATGTTGTTGGATGAGCACCATAGATGAAACATCATGATGTGATTTTAGGGGCACTCACGTGCCTTCCCTTCAAACTTTGGAATTTCTGACGAGAGTTTGGTTTGCATTCAGAGGCCAATCGGGTTGATGATAGATTGGATCATTGGTTAACCTGGCCAAATTAGGAAAGTTGAGGTGTTCCATGAATGGGAGGTTAAAACCAAGGTTTTTTTGGGAGGGACTGGGAATGGCGCCAGATTTTGTGGGGGCATGATGTTCGTGCATGACTCGGGGCACCTGTTATTAGAATTTGAATTCTATATGATCTTCAAGCAGAGAGTCCTGATTATGTTGCAGCAATTGAATGGAGGATGAACATACAAACTAACCAAAACAAAACACACAGGAAACAGACAAGTATTGCTCAGGAATTTACTGTATATTCATCATAATAATATCTGGTGTACAATAGATTACAAATAGGTATAATTCGAATGCATGAGGAATGAATTCAATATCTCAAAGTGGATAAGACTATATCTAACTGAATCTCTAACTCAAGGTCTCCCAATCAATATCAGAGTCCAACAAATCAACTCTCTGATGACCAATAACTCCAACAGACAGTAACAACTAGTTAACTCAGTGAAACTGAGTGTGGTAGGTGAACAAAATCACTCCTCCACATGCATGCATGCATTATCCATGCAAAGCATATGCTAGCTAACTGATAGTGAGTCATCTAAAGGTAACTAAAGGCTAACTGTTTCTAACTAGTGATAACTCCAACTAACTGAAGTAAGTTAGTGCCGAGACTCGTAGTGGCTCCTAAAATGTAGGGATTGATCTAGGAGGTGCCCCCACTAATGCATGCACATGCAGTAAGTGGTATCTAATCTCTAGCATTGTCCCCCACACTTCAATGACTAGTACATGTGGCCCCATTGGGCCATGTGTACCCAATTTCACTAGTGGACTCATTTAATTAATTGAGGCTCCTAAGTTAGGCTAATTAATCTAATAGAAAGTATGAACAAGGGAAGATTAATAATCCTAACAACCCCCCTAAATCCTAACTTGGAAAAATTGTGGGCCTTGGTAACAAGACCACATGTCACCCAATATACAATCTAAGAGACATAATACAAATGAGGTAGAAAAACCTCTTGGGAAAACCCCCCTCAAGATAGGAACTGAGAATCAAGCCTTAATGCCCAAAAGAGACTAGAGAAAGGAAAATATCTTTTCAGTAAAAGACTTGGTAAAAATATATGCAATCTGATCCTCTGTTGGACAATAGTGCAATGTGATGGTTCTATCATGTACTAGTTCCCGAATGTAGTGCATGTGAACTTCTATGTGATTTTTCCTATGCTTATGAACAGGATCACTAGAGATCTTGATTGTACTCTGATTGTCACAATAAATATCTACTGTAGATGAAGTCTGAATCCTGAACTCTGTCAAGATGCCATGCAGCCAAACTTCCTGAATAGCTGCATTCACAGCTCCCCGATACTCTACTTCTGCTGAAGAAAGTGCAAGGACTTCTTGCTTTTTGTTGGACCAACAAATTGGTCTAGATCCAATCATGAATACAAAAACCAAGGTGGATTTCCTATCATTTCCATCTCCTGCTATTATAACTGATTTTACCACACCAGGTGAATCACCCTTGTATGGCCTTCCCCTGTCCCTCTGCAGACTCCTTAGACCCCTTGGACCATTTTTTTTCCTTTGATGTTTCCTAAACCATCCATAAAAACATGTGAAAATTTCTATATGCGACTTTTAAACCTTTTATCGCGTATATACGCGGGTTTGACCCCTAAAACCGCGTACATCAGGATGTGTACAAAATCCAAATCCTTTTGGAGTTTTCCTTGACATGGATCTGACTCACTTGTCTCATGGCCTTCCATATGCCTTGAGATCGCTCGGATTCGACCTTTCATTACCCCATTGAAAAGCTATATAAGGAACCCTTTGGATGCATTGAAGGAATAAGAGACTTGAGAGCAAAGAAACTATAGTCCACTGTTGCCAGAACTTGTGCTTGAGTCTACATCCCTTTGTCCCTTGGAGCACTTTGTTGTTCTTCCCAAGCTTGCCTTTTGCTTGTGAGCTTGCTATCGAGAGATGGAGGATTGAGGTGGTGGAGGCCCAAGTGGGGGATTCAGTTTCTCCGATTCGCGGACATGTCGACGGAGGTTGTATTCATTGTAATCTCTGATTTTATATTGATAGAAATATATTTTCCTGTCCAATAATGTATGTTTGAATGAATATTTTATCCATGGATTATTTCAAATGATTATACGTTGTTGATTATATATGCTAGAGTATATCTAACACCAATATATAGTATGCTTGTATTGTTTACTTGTTGTTGAGGAAGTGATTCATCAATTCAAGCTGAAGTTGGGAATATCAATGGGGATCTACTTCAACCGTTCAGAATAAGGTACGAGGTCTGATCCTTTAGTGTTAGATATTTGATTTCTCTTGCATATTGGAAAGGATTGATTATTGGAGTCAAGCTGTCTGTTGTGGTACCCCAAGCCATAGGAATTTCTCTCCGTAACAGAATTTTGTTATGGAGAGAAATTCCTATGGCTTGGGGTACCACAATAGACACCTTGACTCTAGAAATCAATCCTTTCCAATATGCAAGAGAAATCAAATATCTAATACTAAAGGATCAGACCTCGTACCTTATTCCGGATGGCTGAAGTAGATCCGCGTTGAGCTTTCCAACTTCAGCTTGAATTGATGAATCACTTCCTCAACAACAAGTAAACAAGACAAGCATATTATATATATTGGTGTTAGATATACTCTAGCATATATAATCAACAACGTATAAGCATTTGAAATCATCCATGGATAAAATATTCATTCAAACATACATTATTGGATAGGAAAAGATATTTCTATTAATATAAAATCAGAGATTACAATGAATACAACCTCTGTCGACACATCTGCAAATCGAAGAAACTGAATCCCCCACTTGGGCCTCCACCACCTCAATCCTCCATCTCTCGATAGCAAGATCACAAGCAAAAGACAAGCTTGGGAAGAACACCAAAGTGCTCCAAGGGACAAAAGCATGCAAACTCAAGCACAAGTTCCAGCAACAATGGACTATAGTTTCTTTGCTCTCAATTCTCGTATGCCTTCAATGTATCCAAAGGGTTCCTTATATAGATTTTCAATGGGGTAATGAAAGGTCGAATCTGAGTGATCTCAAGGCATATGGAAGGCTAGGAGACAAGTGAGTCGGATCCATGTCAAGGAAAACTCCAAAAGGATTTGGATTTTGTACACATCCCGATGTACGCGGTTTTAGGGGTCAAACCCGCATATATACGTGATAAAAGGTTTAAAAGTCACGTATAGCAATTTTCACATGTTTTTAGGGATGGTATAGGAAACATAAAAGGACAAAAAAAGGTCCAAGGGGTCTAAGGAGTCTGCAAAGGGACAAGGGAAGGCCATACAAGGGTGATTCACCTGGTGTGGTAAAATCAGCTATAACACCTTCCCAGTCTGAGTATGTAAATCCTATGAGATCTAGCTATGCTCCAGCAGCACAGTGGATCCCATCATCAATAGTACCCTATACATAGTGCAAGATCCTCTTTGCTGCCTTCTAGTGCAGCTCATGTGGCTCCTGCATATATCTGGTAGCATCACTCACAATATAGTATATGTCTTCTCTCGAATGAGTGAGATACAAAAGGCTTCCAATGAGCTATCTATAGAGAGTGTTGTCCATGAAAGGTGTAGAACCACATTCTTCAAGCCTGATGCCTGATAAGAAAGGGCAAGGGGCTTCCTTTCAATCCTTTATGTGGAACCTCTTAAGCATATCTAATGAATACCTAGACTATGAGATCATGATTCCCGAAGTCTTATGACTTACTTCGAGACCAATGAATTGTCTTAGCAGTCCCAAGTCATACATGGAAAATGATTTATTAAGAGCAGAATTGATGCTGCTCAATCCAGCAGCAGAGCTACTAGTAATGAGCAAGTCATCCACATACAATACAACTAGAAGCAAGAACCCCTCCTTCTTCATGTATACATTGCAAATATCATATTTTCACCTTTAAAACTTCTGAGAGATGAGGAAAGTATCCATCTTGGAGTACCATTCCCTTAGGGCTTGTTTGAGTCCATACAGTGATTTCCTCAGTTTGTAGACTAAGAAAGGATCATCAATAAACCCCTCAGGTTGTTTCATATAGATCTCCTCCTCCAAATATCCATGGAGGAAGGCACTCTTCAAATCCATGTGGTGTACTTTTCATCTCTTGGAAGCAACAATAGCCAATACCAGTCTGATAGAGTCCATTCTAGATACTGGAGTGAATGTCTCATTGTATTCCAAGCCTTGGACCTAAGAATATGCTTTTGCCACCAACTGATTCTTGTACTTGGTTGTGGTCCCATCATCATCTATTTTGGTTTTGTAGATCCATTTGAGCTGTACTAGCTTCCTTCCTGGAGGTAAGGGGACAAGTTCCCAGGTCTGGTTGTCATGTAGCGAATCAAACTACTCATCCATGGTTGCCTTCCATCTAGGATCATGGAAATCCTCCCTGAAGGATTGAGTATCTGAACCAAGCATCATAAAACATCTCTTAGTAAGAAGAGGATCTGTGTGATATAGTGATGCACTCTCCTTCTGATACTGGGACCTCATTCTTCTTTTGTCATCTGGATCCCCAGCACCATCTCCAGCTGCTTCTATGAGCTACTGGAATGAGGAAGATGCTAGATCTGGATATAGATCTCTTTGAGTTGTGAGCTCAATGTCTGGATCAAACTGAGATGACTCCTCTTCTGAATCTGAATAATAAATGTCAGGATTTAAAATTGAAACTGCAATAGGAAGTGAATGAATTTTTATACCTTCATCAACTTTGAATGGAAGCTGCGATGATGTTGGAACTGAGAATGACATGAAGTGAGAGAAATAGTATGCCTTGGAGGCATGATCAGCAATCCCTTTCACTACAATCTCCCCAGTTGATATATTGGTGATCTCTACTCATTCAGGTCCAAACAATACTTGCTTTGGAAAGCCAGTATGGGTCATCTAATAAATAGATAACACATTAGCTACAAGTGAGGGCACATATAGGACATATCTAAACACACCATGCTTCTCTCTGATGGTGCCCTTCGCTGCTGCTGGGATTTGGGAATCATCTCCCATGTGAATAGTGGTCCCTTCTTTGACATCGAGAAAGGAAAAGTGATCCTTGGAGGCAACCATGTGGTTGGAGGCTCCATAATCAATCAAATAGGATGTAGACCGAGATAGTCCTACTTTCAAATCATGAAATATTTCATGTCCATTATCATATTTATTTTCTCTTTGAATGTTATTATGCTTGAGAAGAGCATACATTTCATCAAGTTCCTTCCCCATACAATGATCTTCAAGGTGATACCCTTTTTCACAATAGGGACACAATGTTTTCCCAAATTTCTTCTTCTTAGAGCTAGAGGCCCCTTCAGAAGCTTGCTAATTTGGTTTAGGCTTCGAATCAGTTGACTTTGGATCCTTCTTATTTTATTTCCCCTTTCCTTATGCTTTGGAGGAGTCAGTAACCAATATATCTTGATCTTCGAAAGTCTGGATGACTCCCATTTGAATCAATTTTTCTTGTTCTTTGATTAAGGACTCGGAGAATGAATCTAGATAAGGTAGTTTCAAATCAGGAAAGATTTCCCTCTTGGAATGAAACATAGAGACATAGACAGAGTAATCATGACCTAGTTTACTGAGTATTGAAAGGACATTCTACTCATCCTTCCACTCTATCCCACACTGTCTGCATTGTAGCACTATAGACTTGAATTTGGAGAATAATTTCTCAATGGTCTCGAAACTACTGGGATGTAAAGATACCAACTCATTCTCCAGAATGTGTCCCCAAAGATCATCTTGTTTGTTAAATAATATATCAAGCATCTCCCAGGATTCTCTGGGATTGCTCAATCCTTCCAAATGGAAGAGGAGATCTCTGGAAATATAAGTACATAAGTACCTGAATGCTTCATCACAACAGTTTAGGAACTTGTTCCACTCTACCAGCTGATGAGGTTCAGCCTCCCATCCATGTATAATCATGTGGTAGAAATGCTTGCACAAGGCCAGCTGCATATCAATCCTCCAATCAAGGTAATTATAAGTTGTGAGGATCTGTGGCTCAAGATTTTGAGAACTCATAATTTCTCCGGTAGGGAGACAACAAATACTTCTTTCAAGATACGTAGCACCTATCAATTTCATTAAAAATAACACTAAAACATAAGAACTGTTAGAATCATGATTTTCCTCCAGGAATGAACATGTTTTCAGAGTCCGTTAATCCCTCTTCGATGCTTTGAATGAATCCAGAGCTAGCAAATTTTCATAGGAGACTTCTGTGGAAACCCAATTGCTTCTGATGTTCGATGAGGAGAAACAAGCATGAAACCTTCCTGAGAAATATTTGATACCATATTAGAATTTGAATGCCATACGATCTTCAAGCGTAGAGTTCTGATTATGTTGCAGCAATTGAATTGAGGATGAACATAGAAACTAAGAAAAAAAAACCACAGGAAATGGACAAGTATTGTTCAGGAATTTATAGTATATTCATCATAATAATATCCGGTGTACAATAGATTACAAATATGTAGAATTTGAATGCATGAGGAATGAATTCGAATTCTCTAACTGGATAAGACTGTATCTAACTGAATCTCTAACTCAATGTATGCCAATCAATATTGGAGTATAACAAATCAACTCTTCGATGACCAATAAATCCAACATATAGTAACAACTAGTTAAATTAGTACAACTGATTGTGGTAGGTGAATGAAAGCACTCCTCCACATGCATGCATGCATTATCCATGAAAAGAATGCACTAGCTAACTGATAGTGAGTCATCTAAAGGTAATTAAATGCTAACTGTGGCTAACTAGTGCTAACTCCAACTAGCTGAAGTAGGTTGGTGCCTGGGATCAAAGTGGCTCCTAAGGATTGGTCTAGGAGGTGCCCCCACTGATGCATGCACATGCAGTAAGTGGAATTTAACCTCTAGCATTGTACCCCACACTTCAATCACTGGTACATGTGGAACCAATTTCACTAGTGGAATCATTTAATTAATTGAGGCTCCTAAGTTAGGATAATTAATCTAATAGAAAGTATTAACAAGGGAGGATTAATAATCCTAACACCTGTGCCCGACTTCCCACAACAGGGATAGTTGGGATGGTTGTAGAAGGGTCGCTTCCCCTAGGAATGAATGGTGGTACTGTGGGAATGACATGAAACTACTACATTTCGATCCAAAATCCGACGGTGCGTGGATTTCTCTTTTTAAACTTACCAAAAATCACAAGGATACATTTTTTTTTTGTAAATGTGGCCACAAGCGTCGGTGAAGCGATGGCTATTCTCATAACCGTCGGTTAAGTGACGGCGCGTTAGTAAGCGTCGCTTAAGCGACGATGCCTTTAATTGGTCAACTATTCAACATGGAAAGTATCGTCGCATATCTGACGCTTAGGTTCATTTCCTACACACACTCATATAAATAGATGTAGGCCTAGGTTCATTATCTCACACACTCACTCTCACACTTATCTCTTGGACAAGAAATGTGAAATTCCTAAGGGTTTCTTTTTTGGCCTTGTGCTTTTGTGGGGATCTTCCCACTTGGTCTTGGATTTTGGTGACTTCTCTCTTGAAGTATCTCTTGGTTAATAATTTCTTGGTTTAGGGTTTGGTTTTTGGCCTTGTGCCTTTGTGGGGATCTTCCCACTTAGTCTTGGATTTTGGTCTTGCTCTTTAGTGACTTCTCCCTTGAAGTATCTCTTGGTTAATTTCTTGGTTTAGGGTTTGGTTTTTGGCCTTGTGCTTTTGTGGGGATCTTGCCACTTGGTCTTGGATTTTGGTCTTTCTCTTTGGTGACTTCTCTCTTGAAGTATCTCTTGGTTAATTTCTAATTGGTTTATTCTTGGTAAATATTTCTTGGAGAAACTTTGTTCTCTTGTGTTAGGGTTTTATACCCTCACTTAGGGTTTTCTCTTGTGGATTTGGCTTTGACTCTTGTGGAAAAGAAGATTCATCATATACTTGGTTTTGTCTTGAGTTAGGGTTTACCCTCACTTATAAGGTTTTGCTCTTGTGGATTTGGCTTTGACTATTGTGGAAAAGAAGATTCATCATATACTTGGTTTTGTCTTGAGTTAGGGTTTACCCTCACTTATGGTTTTCTCTTGTGGATTTGGCTTTGAGTCTTGTGGAAAAGAAAATTTATTATATACTTGTTTTTGTCTTAACTAGTTAGGGTTTACCCTCAGTTAGGGTTTGCTCTTGTGGATTTGGCTTTGAATCTTGTGGAAAAGAAGATTCATCATGATATACTTGGTTTTGTCTTGAGTTAGGCCGGTTTACCCTCACTAATTAGGGTTTGCTAGGGATTTGGATTTGACTATTGTGGAAAAGAAGATTCATCATATACTTGGTTTTGTCTTGAGTTAGGGTTTACCCTCACTTAGGGTTTCCTCTTGTGGATTTGGCTTTAACTCTTGTGGAAAAGAATATTCATCATATACTTGGTCTTGTCTTGACAATGATCTTTATATTGAGAGTTTTTGTAATTGTATATTGTATCATTTTTATTTTTGTTACTTAATCGACATGACTAACGTTCTTTGTTTGATGTTTTAATTGTAATTATAAAGCAAGGGCCTCCTAGGGCTGTTCTGAACATGGAGAATGTGGTAATTGCAGAACAACTAGCACAGGAGGAACGTCAATATGCAAGTCCTGCGAATACTGATCATGATCAAGTTAACGATGATATGGAATTTGATGATGATCATGACGATAACATAATTGAGGATGATGGTGCAAATACATTAATCAATGATGCATTTAATGTTAGAATGGATGATGATCAACATCATGCGCCGCTAATTGATGACTTTGAATATCTTCATGATTTACCTACACTTGAGAAGGCAGACGAACCGCTTTTTGAAGGCTCCCACATAAGTGTTCTCTCTACTGTGTTGCTGATAATGAACTTGAAGGTTATGAATCATTTTTCAAACAAAACCATCACGCTGGTGTTAAGGTACGTATGTGATTATATGTTTCATCGATCGCATATATATGATTTGATTTATGTTGCTATAATATTTGTATTGGTATACATACTTCATCATAAAAATAATAAGGATGTATTTGTTGTCGTTAATATTATGCTCTTCAAATATTTATACTAACCATTTTTTTTTAAATTTGTTGTAACAGCTTGATACGTGAATATTTGTTACCGCCATCAAATAAATTACCTCGCACATACTGAGATTTAACTTCCATCATGAAATATGTTGGAATGGAGTATCAAGCAATTGATGCATGTCCTAATGATCATATTTTATATTATAATCAGTATGAGTTTGCAACAGAATGCCCTATATGTCATAGCAGTAGATACCAAATAGATCAAGTAACCAAAAAGGTGTCTCATAAGGTTCTTCGTTATATTCCCATTATTCCACGCTTGCAACGACTGTTTAGGTGCAAAAACATAGCACAATTTATAGATTACCATGCACGGAATAGAAGTGGAGATGATATTCTTTGAATGCCCGCAGATGGTTCTGCATTTACAGACATGGAGGAAAAATGGCCACACTTTAAAGAAGAACCTCGTAATGCTAGAATTTCTTTGGCAGCAGATGGTGTCAATCCATTTGCAGAGATGAGATCTACTTACTCGGTCTGGCATGTTTTTGTTATCAACAATAACATTCCTCCATGGATGTCAATAAAGAGGGAGCATATAATGTTGGCAATGATTGTTCCAGGTATAATTTGTACTTTAGAACAATGTTTTTTTAATGCATTAGTATTTAATTTTTCATGAAGATCAATATTGTTGCATATTCATGTCATATATATATTTCATTTACTTATATGTATTGTATTTGGTGTTTTCTTTTAGGTAAGTAACCGGTTAAAGATATGAATGTATATATCGAGCCTCTTATTGATGAACTACTTAAGCTATGGAATGGTGTCACTATGTATGATGTCTCTAGACCAGTAGGCCAAAGGGAATTTCAATTCCATGCAATGATTTCCTAGACAATTCACGATGCTCCAAGGCTAACACATTTTTGTGGTCTTCAAACAAAGGGAAAATTTGCATGTCCAGTTTGTGGTCCCAAGATGAAATCTCGTCATTTAAAGAGTTTGTCAAAGGAAGTGTTTGATGAGTATAGGCACTTCCTCTCTAAGAATCATAGGTATCGAACTATCGAAAAACATCTTTTTAATGGGAAAGAGGAGACCGCATTAAAACCACAAAGAATGACACCTCACATATGGAAGTTGCAATATAATAGAAATCTTCAAGGTACAATTCAATTTGTCTATCTTATATATTCATATTGATCATCTCTTATATGTAATTTTTAATGTTTTATTTTGGATTATATTAATTTTTTTTACTGTAATATACGACATTTTAATCTCTTTAACTTATATATTGATTACTGATGGTCTGCATGAACATCATGAAGGTGTAAATGGGATTCCACGAGGAATGAAAAGTTATCCCAAACAATTTAGTAGGTTGCCTTAATATGAGCACTTACTAGTTGTTCATTTGTTTGAAACAATGCATATCATAAAGAATGTAGCTGAAACACTATGGCGAATATTAGACGAAAGGAGTGACAAAGAACTGGCTAGGTACTTTTCAAAATTTCGAAGGTGAGACTTGGCAGTGATGGCATTATTGCCCTCGAACTTGGGGAGCTTCTTGAGGCATCGCTTGGCTTGATATCTCTAGGGAGATACACAACCACACGCCCAAACTTAGTATTAAATTCATCTATGGTTTCATTCTCCATCTTCTTTATATTGTACAGGGTAGCGAGCAAATGTCTTGGTTCTATCGTTTCCCCCCACTTCTTCTTAAAGCCTGCTAGGAATTCATTAAGGGTTTTATATGAATCATCATCTAGGTTGTAGTACCATTCTTCAGCATCATCTTCCAAGGATAAAGAAAAGAGCGTCATTTTGACATCATCATGGTCATGGACAGCATCATTGCAATAACTGGCTAGGTACTTTTCAAACTTTCGAAGGTGAGACTTGGCAGTGATGGCATTATTGCCCTCGAACTTGGGGAGCTTCTTGA
>LPNX010897682.1:97658-109535 GCA_001517045.1 Pseudotsuga menziesii
TTTATTCCCGGCCACGGTGCCAAAAATTGTTACCGCCTTTTCACACACCTGGATCATGTGGCAGAAATCTTCAAGCCACTCGGTGTGTCCTTGTGGGAAAGTCTCAAGTCAAGGATGTCACCTTGTTCTTGACTCCTCCGTTTAGGCTCAACTCCTAACGGAGCCAAGGCGGGTAGACCCTATTAAGTTACTAAGGATGATTACTTAGTGTGGTGATGTTTAACTGAATCAATTACTTAGGAGTTCGAATATTTTAACTATAAACAATTGAAGATGACAAGATATGAAAATTACACACAAAAGCACAAAGCTGATAAACAATATATATATGAAGCAAAAATGACCAGTGCCTTAATAATCGAGTCAAATCAAAGAGATCAATGTGCTTGCATGTGCTTGGATTAAATGTTTTGCGATTGCATCTTGGTATGTTTTAAGTTAAAATTGGAGTATGAATTGATTAAATTAGGCTAAAAGGGGGACTCCAGATATACCCGAGAGTACTTGGAGTATGTCCAAAACAAAACCTACATGGCTACCCGCAAGGAATATGTGGGCTGAAATGGAGTCTCTGGGGCTATGTTCGTAACGCACCCATTAGGGTTTGATAGAGATCAGCACCCTGAGGTCACTTTTCAGTAGGTTCCCGCTTCCTTTGGGTATTTTACCACCGTAAAGGTTTGATCGAGGTGTTGGATTTTCACCTGATGGTTTGTTAATTGGGGAAAGTGAGTCCTAATTATGCTAGTCACCCAAGTGCTTTTGATATAGCTTGACTGATCGGACGAACCGAAGCCAAGTGCAGAGCATACACACTGGAGTCTTGTAAATTTTAATAAGTGTTTAAGAGATGTGTTCTTGTTTAAAAGAAAATCCTCCAAGAACCTCTTTCGATCCAGGTGGATCTCAATGAGGGAATCGAGGAGGGGTTAATTTTAGAGCTTCTGATAAACAAATGATAGAAAAAATAAAACAACTACACAAATCTGGTTTTCTAATTAATCCTACCATGAATCTCTTTCCCCTTTCGGGTCACTCGGGAAATTGTTGGGTAAGTATTGTGATTACTTTTCAAAGTAAGATATGGAATATGGAATTAAAAACAAGATCAAATATACTACCCTGAAAATCAGATCAATTCTAGTAAAAAGGAAATAAGCAAAAAAATGACAAAAATGGCACCGACGCGAATCCCCCCAAGGGGGATGGGGAATGGGCTCGAAAGAGCCTATTCAAAGAAGGATTTTATTACAGCGGTTACAATATCAAAGCACTGATAAATTAGAACTTTGTTGGTCCTTATACAGGCTGAAACCAAGGTATTACAGTTTATACAAAAAAATTACAAATTATGTGACAAAAGAGAGACCCCTAGGGGGGATTTGAGCGCTCCAAAAGCCACTTTGGACAGAAGCTTCCTTTCCTCTCTGTCAGACCTTCTAAATGAAAGTGAGTGAATTATAATAACAAATTTCCAAAAGCACTTTAAGAGTACCTTTGGGTCATCCTACTTTATCTCAAAAAATAATGAAATTAAAACTAGATAAACCGACGAAAAAGGAACCAAGGAAAGCAAGATTTCCTTGGGATATTGGCTTGCTGTTTGTGCAGCCAATTAAAATGCACTGATATTGCAGAATATTAAAATTTATAACAGTGAAAGGAAATCTAATGCATGTGATCTACAAGTTTTCCTTCAAATTCATGCAAAAAGGACAATTTCCCTACAACTAGATCTGGGATGCTTATGATATTTTTTTAAGTGCAAGATATAGGATGTGAGCTATGAAATATTAGATCTATGTATATTTTACTTTGATGCAATAGATCCAAATAAAATCAACTGAAAAGGTAACCGGGTAAAGTGTTGATTTTGAGGGAGGAAGAAGAGGAGAAAAGTGTTGGTTTCCTTGAAGATCCGCAGTAGAGATTTCAGGTGGAATGCTGAGGGACTATGCCTTTGAAATGTTTTGAAGAGAATGAAGAAGCAAACTAGATCAGCATCCTCTCCAAAGTATGAACCTGCAACTCAGCTGAAATCAAAGAACTTGCCAAGAAACTTGTGAGATCCGATTAGTACATACAAAGAGATTCAAGATAACATGCATATAATATTATAGGACATGCTAAATCTAGATCTCTAAACATTCATAAAAGGAGAGTGACAGTGAATAAACTTATTGAACAACACCTTTCCTATCAAGATTGTCATAAGCTAATTACCAATCTTAACCACAGATCTACAAGAAATTAGCAAAAATGACCATAGATACAGGTTACCTCAGTAAAACAATGGCAATAATCATCCACACATGTAATGGCACCACACCGTATTGCCTCCAAAGCTTTTCTTTATTTCAAATGTAGAATTACAATAATACAATAGCAGCAGCACCTCAATCCCAGCTCTAACTAGCTTGGAAGAGGAGGCTATGCCTGGATATATACAATTTACAGGCCATCTAGCCCAGGGGGGGTGCAATTACTCATGGAATCAAGTGAAATCAACTGATGGAGAGTCCATCAATGCCTGATCTGTGTCTAGCTGAGCCAGATCTGAGTCTCACTAAGTGCAACTGTCAATCGGGGGGCTGATCTGACTGACACCTCAACCTGTTGATTGAAGAATCCACCAGAAATCATCCAATTGAGCCAAAAACGTGTTGAGGAGAGAGGGAGGGTGAAATTCCTCATAAAGGATGCTCAAGATCAACTCTGGATCTGATTTGATCACCTCCTTCAGTCAAGGATTTGTCAGATCCAGTCAATCTGCTTCAAATCTGACTGATTTCAATCAAATCGGCTGAGAATCCATTGATTTATGATTTTGGATTTGCTCCATTATTCATCAATTTATTAATTAAAATAATCAATAATTGATTTTTGGGGCTTTCTGACCTGAGTGATGGAAGATCACTCAAAACTTAGGAAATAGTGGGTCCATGGGTTTACATGGTGCTCTTAGCTTGAAAATGAGCACCTACATGACTGAAATTGATTATTTGGCCCACTTTTATTAAAAAATCAATTTTTCCAATTAAACTATTAAAAAATGGCCTAAGTTTTGGAAAAATTAAAATTAAAAAAAAACACTAAAAAAACTAAAAAATTGAAAAATTGAAAAACACCTAGGGGGACTTAGACATGTTCATATGACTCAAAAATGATGTCTAGCATGTTAATACATTGACACATAGACTCTAATAACCTCAATAGGCCTAAATGCCAAGCCAACCACCCCAACGTTTGAGGTATGGAGTGAAAAACTCAAAAATTATCAGTCGTTTGTTCAACAACCAATAATAACCAAGGGAAAAAACACCCTGGGCTGATCGGATTGACAAATAAAGTCTAAGAGACTGAGTCTTTTACAGACACTATCATGCTAGAAAATTTATTGCAATTCCCCCATGGGGTATGAACATGTGATATGATACAATAAGCACTTCCCAGAAGTATTTCCAAGGGTCTTTTGAAGTCCAAACAAGTTAACCCTGTCTGGTTCACCAGGCTCATTTGATAAAAACCACTAAGTACAACTTAGGTGGTAACATTCTGGCTCCAACTGTGGGACGTGTGCTCGATTTGGTCTTTAAGGCAAGGAGAGGATATGAGAACACCAGAATCTCTGGTATATATACCCTGCAAAAACATCTCAACTTGACAAGAAAAACCTCAGTAGCACAAGTTTTATGAAAAACCAAATGAACCATTAAGCTGATTTATTTAAACAAAATAGATGTAACTAACTAAAAGAAGAAAGTTTTATTATAGCTAAAAATAGAAATGTAGAAAGTAAATGCTCTCTTTCAAAGAGCTCATTTTCCTACTCTAAGCATGATATAAAAAGGGTTAAGTGTAATCAGAAATCCAATGTAACCACCTAAGCATTTTATTGGCATAAAAAAAAATTTCCTTGTCTTTGGTTACCAACCAAAGTAAGGATACTTTATTCAGAAAATGCAAACCTACGCGATGATCCAGAAGGGGCGGGGCGGATGGGAAATCATAGGCATGAATAATGTCGTCAAACTTCCTCCCAAACTATCAAGTGCTTGCGCAGGCTGCTTCTATCCATGATTGGATAGGGTTGATGTACAAATCGGAATGATGAGGCAGATTGACCACACCATCATACTGATTGTCAAGGCTTACCGGATGATAATTCACTGTATAAGCCAAAAGTGGCTCCAAGTCATGAGGAAACTCTATATGTGAAGATGATAGTTGAGACTGATATTCTAATAACTGCATCACATCTGTCTTTTCACAACCTTGTTTCTCCATGTCTTCATTATTGATACCTTTGTGTGGCTCTGTATGATATGACTCTGAATGATCATATGGATAAACTGCATGCTATTTTTTCATATCAAAGTTTCCCAGGGCCACATGGTCCATGCTCTCTCCTTTAGATATGCCATAGACAAAAAAATCAACAAAACCATCAAAAGTTTCTGGTAAGTTATTTTCCTCTTTATTCATGTCACAGAATGGATTTTCCATGAATGTCCAGGACTCTTCATCAACATCTTTATCAGGGATAAGGGAGTCCTCGTCACTTGTATCATGCTCCAAGCTATACTTGTCCTCATTTTCATACTCATCTTCTTTGGAGAAAAGGTCACAAGGTAGTAAACCTTCCAGACTGTCATCATTATATGGAGAACACATAGGACTTCCATCATGTATATTACAGTTTTCATCATAAGTTTCACTATAAGATTCTGCAATGGTTTCATCCTCAGGATTGTACTATTTAGACGGTGATTGCTTTTCGAAACCGTAATCCGTGGCCTGCTGCCAATGCTGGTTTGATAGAGGATAGGTTCGGCCTACCATGTACACATGATCAGACTCGCCTGATGTTGTTTCCTGATTACTGACCTCTGCCATCCCATGTTCTGTAATCTGGTTTGCTATGTAGCAAGTACTTTCTGGGTGGAATTGCTCACAAGGTCTACACCATGGAATTACTTCTTCTACCAGGTTAGTTGAGTCTAACTGGTTTGGAATCCTAGGCTCTTGCTGAGGATATTTCCTTTGATACACTTGACTTTGTTTTGGCTGAAAATTCTTAGGTCCATTATTTCTCTCCAGTGTGACTATTCTATTTTGGATTTTATTCATTTGCATAGATTGTTCTTCCCTGAATTGGTTCTGAGTAGTCATCACCTCTTCCAACATGCTAGCTATATTTTCCATGGGGTCTTTAGAGGTTGCCTTTTCCTCTAACTCAATGTCCTTTCCCTTTTCTTTGTTGTACGAAGTGTTTCCCCTAGTGTAACCTAGAATGTTGGACTTGCCCGAAGATTGCATATTCCTTTCTATTTTCTCGGCCAGATCTTGAGCAGTTCTTAGATCGACCGGCTCTTTATCCCTTAATTGGTATCTCAAATCACCAGTGAAAGCTTTGATGTAGGATATCAAGATGGAGGCATCACTTGGCTTGATGTCTCTAGGGAGATATGCAACCACACGCCCGAACTTAGTATTAAATTCATCTATGGTTTCATTCTCCATCTTCTTTATATTGTGCAGGGTAGCGAGCAAATGTCTTGGTTCTTTCTTTTCCCCCCACTTCTTCTTAAAGCCTGCTAGGAATTCATTAAGGGTTTTATATGAATCATCATCTAGGTTTTAGTACCATTATTCAGCATCATCTTCCAAGGATAAAGCAAAGAGCGTCATTTTGACATCATCATGGTCATGGGCAGCATCATTGCAATAACTGGCTAGGTACTTTTCAAACTTTCGAAGGTGAGACTTGGCAGTGATGGCATTATTTCCATTGAACTTGGGGAGCTTCTTGATCGCATCATTCGGAATATTATGAGGAGCACCTGCTATCTGAGAAAAGTCAAGGGGTTTGTAAAATTCCATCATTTCTTGATATTAGTGAACATGACTCTCTACAAATATGTGATGGATATCTGAGATGGATTGGTCTCCTAAATCCTCAAGGTTTCTACGAGAAGTTTGCCTATTCAATCTTTTTCTAATAAAACTTTCGGGATCAGGGAGAGGATTAAATAATTGTTGACGGTTTCTTCGGGTAGAAATTCTTGAAGGGATGTTAGACAGTGGAGTCGCCAGATGGATCAAGTTTTAATTTTTATGTTTTTTAAAGACTAGATCAATCAAAAGTTTTTTTTATCTTTTTAGTTGTTTAGAAAAAAGTTAAGCTAAGTCATACTCGGGAATAAAAATATTTATCCCCGGCCACGTCGCCAAAAAGTGTTGCTGCCTTTTCACACACCTGGATCACGTGGCAGAAATCTTCAAGTCACTCGGTGTGTCCTTGTGGGCAAGTCTCGAGTCAAGGCTGTCACCTTGTTCTTGACTCCTCCGTTTAGGCTCAACTCCTAACGGAGCCAAGGGATGTAGACCCTATTAAGTTACTAAGGATGATTACTTAGTGTGGTGATGTTTAACTAAATCAGTTACTTAGGAGTTCAAATATTTTAACTATAAACAATTGAAGATGACAAGATATGAAAATTACACACGAAAGCACAAAGCTGATAAACAATATATATATGAAGCAAAAATGACCAGTGCCTTAATAATGAAGTCAAATCAAAGAGATCAATTTGCTTGCATGTGCTTGGAGTAAATTTTTTGTGATTGCATCTTGGTATGTTTTAAGTTAAAATTGGAGTATGAATTGATTAAATTAGGCTAAAAGGGGGACTCCAGATATACCCGAGAGTACTTGGAGTATGTCCAAAACAAAACCTACACGGCTACCCGCAAGGAATATGTGGGCTGAAATGGAGTCTCTGGGGCTATGTTCGTAATGCACCCATTAGGGTGTGACAGAGATCGGCGCCTCGAGGTCACTTTTCAGTAGGTTCCCACCTCCTTTGGGTATTTTACCATCGTAAAGGTTTGATCGAGGTGTTGGATTTTCACCTGATGGTTTGTTAATTGGGGAAGGTGAGTCCTAATTATGCTAGTCACCTAAGTTCTTTTGATATAGCTTGACTGATCAGATGAACCGCATCCAAGTGTAGAGCATACACACTGGAGTCTTGTAAATTTTAATAAGTTTTTAAGAGATGTGTTCTTGTTTAAAAGAAAAGCCTCCAAGAACCTCTTTCGATCCAAGTGGATATCAATCAAGGAATCGAGGAGGGGTTAATTTTAGAGATGCTGATAAACAAATGATAGAAAAAATAAAACAACTACACAAATCTGGTTTTCTGATTAATCCTACCACGAATCTCTTTCCCCTTTCGGGTCACTCGGGAAATCGTGGCGTAAGTATTATGATTACTTTTGAAAGTAAAATATGGAATATGGAATTAACAACAAGATCAAATATACTACCCTACAAATCAGATCAATTCTAGTAAAAAGGAAATAAGCATAAAAACGACGAAAATGGCACCGACGCGAATCCCCCCAGGGGGGATGGGGAATGGGCTCGAAAGAGCCTATTCAAAGAAGGATTTTATTACAGAGGTTACAATATCAAAGAAATGATAAATTATAACTTTCTTGGTCCTTATACAGGCTGAAACCAAGATATTACAGTTTATACAAAAAAATTACAAATTATGTGACAAAAGAGAGACCCCTGGGGGGATTTGAGCGCTCCAAAAGCCACTTTGGACAGAAGCTTCCTTTCCTCTCTGTCAAACCTGCTAAATGATAGTGAGCAAATTAGAATAACAAATTCCCAAAATCACTTTAAGAGTACGTTTGGGTCATCCTACTTTATCTCAAAAAATAATGAAATTAAAACTAGCTAAACCGACGAAAAAGGAACCAAGGAAAGCAAGATTTCCTTGGGATATTGGCTTGCTGTTTGTGCAGCCAATTAAAATGCACTGATATTGCATAATATTAAAATTTATAACAGCGAAAGGAAATCTAATGCATGTGATCTACAAGTTTTCCTTCAAATTCATGCAAAAAGGACAATTTCCCTACAACTAGATCTGGGATGCTTATGATATTTTTTTAAGTGCAAGATATAGGATGTGAGCTATGAAATATTAGATCTATGTATATTTTACTTTGGTGAAACAGATTCAAATAAAATCACAGCTATAAACTGAAAAGGTAACTAGGTAAAGTGTTGATTTTGAGGGAGGAAGAAGAGGAGAAAAGTGTTGGTTTCCTTGAAGATCCGCAGTAGAGATTTCAGGTGGAATGCCGAGGGACTATGCCTTTGAAATGTTTTTAAGAGAATGAAGAAGAAAACTAGATCAGCATCCTCTCCAAAGT
This sequence comes from Pseudotsuga menziesii, assembly GCA_001517045.1. Taxonomy (NCBI): domain Eukaryota; kingdom Viridiplantae; phylum Streptophyta; class Pinopsida; order Pinales; family Pinaceae; genus Pseudotsuga; species Pseudotsuga menziesii. The sequence continues at coordinate 105,894 of LPNX010897682.1, forward strand.
ATGAACCTGCAACTCAGCTGAAATCAAAGAACTTGCCAAGAAACTTGTGAGATCCGATTAGTACATACAAAGAGATTCAAGATAACATGCATATAAGCTTATAGGACATGCTAAATCTAGATCTCTAAACATGCATCAAAGGAGAGTGATAGTCAATAAACTTATTGAACAACACCTTTCCTATCAAGATTGTCATAAGCTAATTACCAATCTTAACCACAGATATAGGTTACCTCAGTAAAACAATGGCAATAATTATCCACACATGTAATGGAACCACACCGTATTGCCTCCAAAGCTTTTCTTTATTTCAAATGCAGAATTACAACGATACAATAGCAACAGCACTTCAATCCCAGCTCTAACTAGCTTGGAAGAGGAGGCTATTCCTGGATATATACAATTTACAGGCCATCTAGCCCAGGGGGGAGCAATTACTCATGGAATCAAGTGAAATCAATTGATGGAGAGTCCATTAATGCCTGATCTGTGTCTAGCTGAGCCAGATCTGAGTCTCACTGAGTGCAACTGTCAATCGAGGGGCTGATCTGACTGACACCTCAACCTGTTGACTGAAGAATCCACAAAAAATCATCCAATTGAGCCAAAAACGTGTTGAGGAGAGAGGGAGGGTGAAATTCCTCATAAAGGATGCTCAAGATCAACTCTGGATCTGATTTGATCACCTCCTTCAGTCAAGGATTTGTCAGATCCAGTCAATCTGCTTCAGATCTGACTGATTTCAATCAAATCGGCTGAGAATCCATTGATTTATGATTTTGGATTTGCTCCATTATTCATCAATTTATTAATTAAAATAATCAATAATTGATTTTTGGGGCTTTCTGACCCGAGTGATGGAAGATCACTCAAAACTTAGGAAATAGTGGGCCCATGGGTTTACATGGTGCTCTTAGCTTGAAAATGAGCACCTACATGACTGAAACTGATTATCTGGCCCACTTTTATTACAAAATCAAATTTTCCAATTAAACTATTAAAAAATAGCCTAAGTTTTGGAAAAATTAAAATTAAAAAAAAACACTAAAAAAACTAAAAAATTGAAAAATTGAAAAACACCTAGGGGGACTTAGACATGTTCATATGACTCAAAAATGATGTCTAGCATGTTTATACATTGACACATAGACTCTAATAACCTCAATAGGCCTAAATTCCAAGCCAACCACCCCAACTTTTGAGGTATGGAGTGAAAAACTTAGAAATTATCAGTCGTTTGTTCAACAACCAATAATAACCAAGGGAAAAAACACCCTGGGCTGATCGGATTGACAAATAAAGTCTAAGAGACTGAGTCTTTTACAGACACTATCATGCTAGAACATTTATTACAATTCCCCCATGGGGTATGAACATGTGATATGATACAATAAGCACTTCCCAGAATTATTTCCAAGGGTCTTTTGAAGTCCGAACAAGTTAACCCTATCCGGTTCACCAGGCTCATTTGATAAAAACCACTAAGTACAACTTAGGTGGTAACACTATGAGCACTTACTAGTTGTTCATTTGTTTGAAACATTGCATATCAGAAAGAATGTAGCTAAAACACTATGGCGAATATTAGACGGAAGGAGTGACAAAGAAAAAATTGTCAAAATTTGCAATGACATTCATGAATCCAATCATGCAATGAAAGATATCATTGAACATTTAAACAACGATGGAGACCAAATTAATATAAGGTCACTTCCATGGTTATTGACTGAGCAACAAAGCAATGCGCTAAAAGAAGTGATACAAAAAATGAAATTTCCCACAGGATTTTGTTCGAACATAAAGAATATCTTAACAAGGAAAGGTGATTTTGGCGGGGTAAAAATGCATGATTGGCATATCTTCATTAAGGTAATTATATTTCTGGTATATATATTGGTATATTACAATACTGCATGTTTTTGGTTTACTTTTTTGCTTAATTTTGAAAAATATATTGATGAGACGTGTTCATTGTTACAGTATGTTCTACCTGTATCTCTCCAAGACAACTTTGACAATAACGTCAAATAGGTCATATATGATCTCGGAAAATACATAAGGTAATTAGAAACAATATTTTTCACGCATCATCATGTAATTTGTTTAATTCATTGTATAACTTATATGAATTGACATTTGTTTTAGTCAATCATGTAGATTTGTACTACAATGTTAAATTTTCGTCGTTAAATGATATCATTATTTTCTTGATTTACATGTAGATGGTTATCATCTAAATAAATCCACAAAGAAGATATAAAGTATTGGAAGAGAGAAATTCCTTGTCTAATGTGTCAAATGCAGAGATTTCTACCTTCGACATTTTTCAATGCACAAGAACACTACCTCATACACCAAGTTGAGGAGATTGAATTGTGTGGACCTATACACGCAAGGTCCATGTGGATGGTTGAGAGGCACTTCAAATTAATGAAGACATTGTTAGACAAAGAGCACATCCAGAGGGTTCTATGATGGAGGGATATATGGTATTTCAGTCCATGGTGTATATTGTTGAATATCTTCCAGGGTTGACGTTTATTAAGACGGAATTAGATCGATGCATTGGTGATCCAAACTCCACTAAGAAATTAGAAGGAGAGTACCTGATGGGGAAAGGTAAATCGAGGAAGTTCAAAGGTAATTATTAAATGGTGTTATATATTAATATTAATGTTAATACATTTTAATAATATCGTACATAATTATTTCATTTTTAATATTCATTAATGATTTGCATCATTAATATTTATAATGTTACACTGCGTTAAGTAATTATAAATTTCTGAGTTGATTTATGTAATTTTATTTTAATGCAGTTGGTCACGAGTGGGATGCACTACATTTGTACGTCGCAAACAATCTTGATTGGATGAAGGTATGGATTGAACGATGTAATCAATCTGGTCGAGGACTATCATGGGAAGGTGTGGCTTCATTGGTTAAAGAAGCACATCACAATGGAGATGGCAATCTAACAGAAAGGGAAATCGATTTAGCATATGGTTTAAAAGATAAACAGTTAAGCATGATATTATAAATTTAAGCCATAATATTTTCAATTACGTCAATATTAATGTTCATCTTGATGAATTTCATTTTATTTGCATACTTTAAGAACATAAAATACTTACTATCAATTGCAGGTAAAACACCACAAGGCTATGTGGTGCAACAGTCGTAAATATCGCATTAAAAAGTTGGATGAAACAAAGAAAACATGTGATTCTAGAATAAGTGCAATCTTTGAGGTCACTAATGTTTCATCTAGAAGCGACAGATGTCCAGAATTGTCAGAAAATCGATATTATGGATATTTGGAAGATATCATTGACTGTGACTTTAAATCATTCAAAATAATTCTTTTTGTTGTGAAATGGTACAAGCTACGATTGAATAGATTTGATCCCAATAGAACTGTTATTGAACATGCTAATGGATTTACCATGGTCAATACAAGGTCGCTTGAGTCACGAACGTCAGAGCCCTATGTTCTTCCAAGTCAATGTGAACAGGTATTTTACTCATAAGTTCTTGGTAGATAGGGTTGGTCGTTTGTTATTAGACATGATCCAAGAGGAAGGCCGGTAAAGTATAATATTGTAGAGGAAGCTGAAGACGGTGTTGAAGAAGAAGGTGATC
>LPNX010897697.1:6544-20396 GCA_001517045.1 Pseudotsuga menziesii
ATTTTGCAGTGACAACAAACAAAAAGAAGAATGAAGAAGTGAAGGGTTGGAACATTGAAGGTACATATGAATTTTTTCTTTTCTCTAAATATACTTAATTTCTAAATAAGATAATAAGATGAACAATAATATTTACATGGAATTTTTACTATGCAGGTTTTTTTCTCATTCAACATACTTCACAAATTTCAATGTTCAAAATAATCCAGTTGCTCCAAATACCTTCTGTGTAATTCCCTATTCCAAATCTCTCCGTGAAATTTTCGACAAAATAATGAATTAATGTTTAGTTTTTTTTTTCTTTTATTTTCGAACTCAAAACTGTCAGGATTTTTTTAGTTTAGGGCAAAAATAACTTGTGCAATTTATTTTTAATTTTGAACTTTTGGTTGTTTGATGCGCTTGTGTCTATGATGCACCTATGCGTTAAATCATAAAACGCATCGACATCCCACAAATTTAAAAAATATGATCACTCAGTGTGCGTATACTTATGAAACACACCGGTGCACTTATATTTAAGAAACAAACCATAATGAAAATTGTTGTAAAAATTAATGTATAAATATATGTTACCAAATGTAGCGGATAATTTCTACCACAGGAGATTTTGTAGAGGATATTTCATGGTGTGTTTATCTTTATTATGAATCAGAATCCTGTTAGTGGAAAACTATCATTCAATGGTGCACGTATACATGTAACACACTAGCGTGGTTGTGTTTATGACATGCAAAGGTTTGAATCATTATGTATAATGCATGTATAGATATCTACTACCAAATGTAGTGGATATTTTATCCTAAGGGAGATTTTGTGGAGATTATTTTCATAGTGTGTTTATCACGGTTACACATTGGTGCGTGTACATTGGAATAGATGTATAGCTAAAAACATTTGTGTTGTGTTTTTGTGGTTCCACTTAAAACTATTTATTCATCTCAAACTTTATTTTATTATTCAACACCAATTATAATATTTCATAGTATATATATGTTGCTTAAACTCACCTTGTTCTTACATAATGGTTTCCAAACTATATTGGAAGTTAGATTGGATTATAGTTCCTGAATTTTATTTAGGATTGTAGAGACGTATATTGATTGTTTATTCATATCAAATGCAGGGAGAAAACATTGTAGTATAAAATCGTCGATTCTTTAGAATCCAGCTCATTCCATCATGTTTGAATTTTGACGATTTCTCCCTTTCCATCTCCAATAAGTTTAGGTTTTATTTATATATTGAATATTTATTTGAATTTATTTTACTTTGGATGTGAATTTGAAATTATATAAATTTATTTTTTATTGCAGGATCCCGATTCAGTTTCAAGTTTAGATCCATAAGACATCCCACTAGTTCCAAAACTTCGTAATCTATTATTAAGAGAAATATATCACAGACACTTCTTAGACTAAAATGGGAAGTCGATTTACCCCACAAATTGTAACATGCCATATTCAAGCCACAATCTTGGTTCATCGACAGTAATTCTTCATGATATAGAACTATTTATAAAACCCCAATAGTTTGTGGTTGTTCAAAATGTCAAGGGTTGAAGGATAACCATCAGTGTGTCACACTCACCCATTACACCAATGATAGATTAACCAATGTTGATGGTCTAATAACCCCTACTAAATTAAAGAATCCGATAGGTGACATAGAAAAGACACACATGAAATCTTCTCTATGCTCTTTTTTGACAAAGTTGGAAGCCAAAAACACTATGTCTCATCCTAAATTGACTAACCCCTATTCCTATGTTTAGTCAAATGTAAGTTTTAGTGATACAAAGTGTGATTTGAATGCCACCCAAACCATATAGAAAAATGCATAGCATGACCAACCACATGTGTGACCAACAAAAAAAATTAAAGTATCAGTCAATGTCCATAGAGAAAATGAAATATTCTTGGATGCTTGAGCATAATTAATCGAAAAGAATCAAGTGTCGACATATGCACCCACATTACCAAGAGGACAAGTAAGGGATATTCCTGAAAGATTCAAGAAACTATTTCGGAAGAAACAGATCAGAAAGGTTAGTAAACTTAAAGAAGTTTCAAAAGTTGTTTATCGTTGGTCCATGATAAATACGTTGTCGCGGGATTGACAACTTTAGTAAAAGAAACTCAGGATGAGTTGTGACCAGAAAAAATACTTCACCATGTTGGGAAGAGATTAAAAACATGTTGTGAGCTAAGAATGATTGAAAAAATAGGTGACTATGATATGGATTATATAATTTTAGGCCTGGGATCTGATGTCAATATTTTACAAGAGATTAGATTTCAAGAAGAGATCACTTATATTGGTCACAATTATACAAGACTCACAGATCCTGCTGAGCATATTTGGTATTTTTGCACGACATGGTAGACATATTTGCGATTAGAGTGGGTTCATCCCTTCATAAATACACTGGACATGGTATAAAGGAATTGGTAAAAACCAGCATAGATCGAAATCCTAGGTTCTATCAAGTGGTGAGAGGGATCAAATATCTAGAGATGCAGACCTCTTCTTAAGTATTGCACTCAAGGACGTATCAGCTTTACCATGTCCTATATATAGCCATTGATTTGATTCAAACTAAAAGGCACATCGTTTTATTTAAGGTTTGACATATAATATTTTTATTATTAATATTTAATATTATTTATGTTGGGAATACAAGTATTTAAAACCATGTGCAAGGCCCTCCTAAAACCATGGGCTGTTTAGGAGGCCTTGCACATGGTCTTAAAACCATTTGCAAGGCCCTCCTAAAGCATGTACAATAAAACCATGATTTGTTTATGATGCCTTGCACATGGTTTTAAAACCATTTGCAAGGCCCCTAAACCATGTACAATAAAACAATGAGTTGTTTAGGAGGCCATGCACATGGCACATGGTTTTAAAACCATGTGCCAGGCCAACATTTTTTTTGCGGATAATTCAATTTTTATTTTTTTATTATTTTGTTAGGTAGGAACATTACAACATCTCCGCCATATTGTGTTGTTTTTCTGACCGACATTTTTTTTTGCTGATAATTAAATTTTTTTATTTTTTATTGTTTTCTTAGGTAGGAACATTACAACATCTCCCCCATTTTAGGTTGTTTTTGTGGCCGACATTTATTTTGGCGGATAATTTAAATTTTTATTTTTTTATTTTTTTGTTAGTTACAAGCGTTACAACATCTCTCCCATACTTGACAATATTATTTTTGGACAACACAATATTGACAAATGTTACAAGGTTTCCCTCATGACAAACATTACAATATCTCCCCCATATTGGGTTGTAGAGTGCCTCTCAGTGCAATCAGTTGAGTTGCGACAATGAAATATTGAATAGGAGTAGCTAGCTACCAACTTCACACATAAATTTGAGTTCACATAAAACCAACCTTTCATTTATGGTGTATTACAAGTGATGAAAGTGAATATATTCAAAGATATCCTTGTTGGGATGACAAATTTCAACCAGAACAGCATGACAATCACCATTGGATGGAATGCTACAATGTGACAGGAGTTGTTGATGATGCTGGCCTGCTCGACATAAACATTCCAGAATCTAAAGGTATGTGTGGTGTTGAAGGACTTGGTATTTCTAACGAACAATTATTGAGTGCACTCAAAATTAAGAAATTTAATATTGGATCACTAGAAAACCCAAGTATTTCTCATACCAGATGAAGAGCGCCTTTGTGGTTTTTCCTGGATGGATTTCCATGTTAAATATTGTGTCATTGAGTAGATGATGAATGTGTTTATGTCACATTGATGTATGTGAATTTATGTGAATGTATATGTTTTAGAATAATCAACCCATAGTTACCTACCTTAGACATTAATTAATCCATTTTTGTCTTATTTTCCTAGTTTCCAATATTCCACTCTATGTAAGTTGTCTTCCACATGCCATAGAAGTAAAACTTGATAAAAATGAGTCATGGAGCACTTGGGAAACCTCCTGGAATCCATATTTAGCATATCTGATTTATTCTAGATCCTCCCTAGCACATATCTTCTTTTTCTGCTAAGTTGCCCACTTTATTGAGATTTATGGAAAAAGGGAAAGTAAGACTAGGTGTAGTTGACTTGTTTTTTTCCCTCATCATCCTCCATTCTTTTCTCCTAATAAAAGCATGTATGAGTTTTATTTCCATCACTTATTAGCTTTCCTACTTGACTTTGCCAATTGGTGAGCCTCTAGGTAGATTTGGAAACTGCTTTATACACCTATGGGGGATTTGACTAGATTTAGTAAGCCTACGTTTTGACTATTTCGAATGGCATCATTATGCATTTGAATCTCTTCTATAATTATATATTGCAGCAGCCTATGACTTCATAAGGTTGTCTATTGTACACTTATTCAATACAGATTAGTGTTATGCTCCAATTTCAGTCTCCTTTGTGTGTAAATTTGCATGTTTGATTAGCAATTTTGTGAGTGCAATTGTTCTATCACTTGGGTTCAATTTCCACAATATGAATGTATATGACAAATTTTATTAATTCACAGGAATGTCTATTGTGATTAAGTGTATATGTATTTGCTTATGAACGAGTTTTCAAATGCATGAGTTGCACTATTGATATATAACCGGTGTGTTAATAATACATTGTTGTTATAGTTGTTATGACAGATAGGTTAAGTAGTGTCTTATCCACTCACAGTAATATTAAGTGATACACCCACTGGCTTTGGTCGAGCAAGTTGGTAAGGTGCCAAAGGAGAAGAAACCCCCACCCAATTGTGAAAACCTGGTTCTAGAAATTACCCATAAGAGATATCTCAGGTGAGCATGCATCTACATTATAGGTTCTCTCGTTCTCTCGAATGATCCTTTCTCTGTTGGGCCAATATCTTGGACTTTGTTGCGCACGACTAAAAGTATGAACCTGGGTCGAAGAGGGTAGAAACACCAACACTAAAAATAGTAGCCAGTATGGATGAAGATTGTGTCCACATGGACCACAGATGTTTGGGTGTCCAAGTGGGTAAGGTTTCACACCGGTGCTCTTGTGAAAAAATGCATTGATAAGTGGTAAAACTAAATTTTACCTCGCTTTTTTTTATATTAAACATTGTTTCAGTGCATTTAAGGTAAAGTGCATCAATGCGTGTAGAAAAACTAATACATCAAATAATAGAGTTTTTGAAAAATTTGATGGGTTTTCCAGTGAATTTTTTAATGTTTACAACTGGTGCATTTGGTAAAGACAAGCACATCAGTGCTTATATATTATACAGACGCACCATCAATCAGGGTTTCTAATTGTAATTTAAACAAAATTTGAAATTAAATTCTTTATGGTAGAATGCATTGCGTTTATTTAATTAACACACACCGATGCGTTTATGGTTATCATGTGCACCAATATTAGATTTCTTATTAAAATATAAATTGAAAGAATGGTGCATTTAAGAGTATTAAATGCATCGAGTCATTATAATATTTTTTTCTCTATTTCATTGTGGTATTTTTTAGTTATGCACCAGTTCATTTTCTATGTAAATGTACTGATTGAAAAATATCTGATAAAACCCTCCTTCTACTCACCTCTGATAGCAACCTCCTCTATAAAGGTAATTTTGGTATGTTTTTTTATGGGATTCTGCTATGACCACCACTACAGGGACTTTTCCTTGTTGTGTATTTCCATTTCCGTAGAATTTTAATGCTCCTAGAAAGGTAAACTTGATACCTCCTTCTGTTTTTAATGAGATCAAAGGAGAGAAGAAATAATACTCGTAAGGGTAAATTTTCCATAAAATTTTCACGATCCCAAAAAATTCAACTCGAGGCTTCCTTTTTTTTTTAACAAGCTCGAAGGAGGAAGGAAATAATGCTTACAAATATACCTTTCCCATGGAATTTTAATAATCATAGACAAGTCAACTCAGGTGCATATTTATTTTTTAAGTAGCTCAAAGAGGACAAATGAAAATTATCCATGAGGTTTCATTTTCATTCAGTTTTAATGATCTCGAAAAAATGATAAAAGGATAATATGTAGGAGAAAATGAGTGGTATTGGAATGTGTAAATAGGTTCCTTTGTGCATAGAACCAACTAGATGATACATGACACAAGTTTGGAAACAAGAGAAAAATGGGACCACTCATAGAAGTTGTTTTCACCATAGGTTGGATATTATAATAGGAGGAAAAGAGAGGCATCAAGGTAGTGAATGTGGTTGTAGTAGAATAGGAAGAATGAGCTAAGAAAGTGGCAGGAAATAGGACATAAGTGACAAAGCACACACAACCATGTAACAAACAAAAATGTGGGAACCTCGAGGGATGTCCAAAATAATAATGATAAGGGAGGAACATAAGGCTCAATCATGTGCGATTCATGGACTAAATGGGATCATGGTCCTACCATAATCACATCATGGGGACCTAATAATAATGTAGGTTCTACTCTAGGGTACCTATGCGGGGAAGGCACTACCGCATGAGTTACGACATATTGCAAATGGAATGGAAAATACATAAATGTAATTTGAAAGGTTACAAATATGATCGTTGTGTTCCATCGGAATGAATTACATACCATAAGTGAATCTTACCAAAAAATCCTATGCCTCATTTATTAAAGCTTGAAATATTAACCAAAACTATCTCTAAAACACATGTCAATATCACAAAAAAATAAAAAGGAAAAAATGCACCAATGTAATGTTTTCTATATATATATATTATGTTTTTGGGTTTTTAATTTGTTACAATGGATCAAGACATATAATACACACAAAATAAAATCGCACACCACACCACATTATGTTACATAAAATACAAGGCACTACAAGGCAATGTGACCTATGCATAGTAATTACACAAGCAAGTTCCACTGTGTGGACCTACCATAGGGTCACCATCGTAATTGGCTAACTCATATCCCCCCTAATATATCACACATTTAACTTTCTAGTATGTTTCCATAATGGTTTTGTATTTCAAACAAGGGCGTTCATAATGCTCCCCATGTTTTCCTTATCAAGAAGAAGAGATTCACTATGGTACTTCTGTTCATAAGTCTTGTCATTAATAGCCATTAATTGTATAAGGGTCTCAACCAAAGGTAAGACATCATTGAAAAAGTCACGTGAAATAGGTGAATAATCATCCTAAGAGGACAAGGGATCGAGATGGACAACTATAAGAGGATCCATATTAGAATTAAGATCAATAACCAGGTAAGGATTTGAATCAACAACGTGTTAAACAATTGACTGAGGATCTGAATTAAGATTGAGATTGAAAACTAAGTGAGGATCAGGATTATGATAAAAAATTGGGTGAAGATCTAAATCAATATTGGGATCGACAACTAGTTTAGGATCGAGATCACATTCACAATAAATAGAGGTTTATTGAATAACTTGGTAAGAAGCCTCTACCGGTAATAAGGGCATCGCATATCCAACACAATAAAATTATGTAGGTTTATTTATGACCCAAGGATTAAATGAAACAAGGGAATTGTTAAACATGGAAGTGATCATGCAAATAGGATATTCCACCTTAGAGGTACTAGGATATAGGAAGGGGAAGGTTCAAGGACCCCACCAATGATGAATCTTTGAACAAACCAACACCCCCACTCTCATGTGATTTCATGGATTAAAAAAAATGGAATATTACTGTTGGGGTTGAGGTGAAAATTTGGTGTGTAGTAAATAAGTTGGTCTATGGTGACAATTCTCCCTTGATGGGGAAGTCAAAAGAGTTCAAAGTCCAATGAGACTATTTCCTTCATGGCATAAAATATATTAAGTCCATTTAACAGATTATAGTACAATGAAATATCGACCACCTCAACATTGAAATTAACAATTCCCCCCTAGATATATTTTTAAGGCATCAAAGATTCCATGAGGTGTAAATTTTCGATTGTCAAATGCTTTTAATGATGTGGAAGACTAGACAAGCTCAAGAATTCCTATCACATATCAACATGATATAGAAAAAATGCAAGTAGAGGATCCTTTGTCAATACCAATACAAAATATATTACTCCCATGTAAGAAGACTTGAATTTGAAAAGGGTGAATCCATTCAGATGGGTAACACTTTTGGACAAAAATCACACTGAAAATCAATTTTTTTACTAATTTATTAAATTGAACTGCTCAAAACTCATATTTTCCATGTAAATTCTAAGATGCAACAAAACAAATTGTAGGGACTCATGTTGTATTTCCACATATATTTTTTGAAAATTTAATAATATCATTTATGTCAAAAATACATTTAATGATAGACTCATCCTTGTAATTTTTAGGAAAAGTTAACAAGTGACTCATGTGCACGTAAAATAATATAGTGATAAATGCATCATTATATATATATTTCATCAGAAAAAACACCTTTATTCTTTCGAATAATCATGGACACCTCCTGAGGACGATACAATTCTGCCTTATGGACCCAGGTTTTACACAAAATCACCATAAAAGGTGTACATAACTGCCTTACATGGCTTACATCACAAAATGTATAGTGTTGCTTCCAATGAACTGTCACTTTTCATCACTGTATTGTCAAAACAATGTTGTACTGCCAAGTTTTTCATTTCCTTGTTATTTGTCTCTTTCAAAATCAAAATCCACAATTCTCTGTTTCTTCATAGCGGAATGTGGAACATGATGGAGTCCCCTTCATCGGAGATCTTGTCCTCGATTATCCCTGGTTGAATGGCTAAAGCTTGCTTTGAAAGTAACATCATTATATATATATATATATATATGCAATCTACACAGAATGCACTTGAGCATACATATTTATTTTGTAATTTTCTTCTAAATATTGCATTTTTTTATTATTAATTTTTTAATGTGACTAGTGACAATTTTAATCCCATTTTGTACACACCAGTGTGCATGTAAAAATAATGTTGATAAAAAAGTAAAAAAAATAAAAAAAACAGTTTGGAGAGAATCGGTTTATCTCGAGCTTATGTATTTTTGAAACTTTTTGGCTTTGCACTTTTTCTGTTATTGATTTTTGTTTACACTGTTTTGAACTTATGGACATTGTTTTCAAGAGTAAGTTAAAAAAGAAAATTAAAAAATACCATATGAACTCCAAAACACATAAATTATATGTCAATGGAAAGACACACTGACAAATTTATTGGTATGAATTCCACCACCTAAGGTGCATCCTAAGTGAAGAAGGAATACAAATTCAAATTACTTTAAAAGGGCTAAAGGACTGTATTTTAAGACTTGGATCGAGCTAATAGATTGATCTAGGTCTTTAAAACCATTTATAACGGTTTTGAATGGGTTTTCAAATACTTTGAATGATGGTTTAAGTGTGGTTAGCGAAAAAGCTTGATTGATCTCCATATCTAGATCGAGCATTATATATCCTGATCAAGATGTATATTGCTCAATCTAGTTTTTTTCCTGTCACCTTTTCCATAGAGAAAACTACCTACCACTCTATTCATTTAATTCTAAAAAATGAAAAAAATTATATAAAATATAAGAAAACCAACTTCATTTTAGCAACAATTCCTAAACTATTTTAGGAATTTTAAGTGTGAAATAGTGAACATTTGTTGTGATTCACCTATCAGTATGGGAAGCAAAAAATATCGAAATACAAAGCATAATGGTGATCAAGATAATGAAATTGAAATATGAGAACATAAAAAATAAAGATACACAAGAAGAGACTCTGGGTCAAGCGTCAGTGGATCCAACTCCAATTGAGTGCGGTACCAATAATTTTCTTCCTTTGTTTTTAAAATACCTATTATTTTACAATTAACATTTATGATTTGAGATTAGTTACAATTATCATGTTATTTAATTAGTTAGAAAATTACCATCTTGATTAGTTATTCATTTAAATCAAATTAATTATTTAAAAAATTACCACATTGGTTATTATTAGTTTTGAAATGTTCAAGTATCATATGAGTATTTTATTGAATTTTATCAATAAAATTAAATGATTTTTTCATAAGTTAATGAAAAGTACACATGGTATTGTGTTTTTAGTTTATAATTAATACCTTATGTTATTTTATTATATATATATATATATAAAGAGAGTGTAAATTAGAACTCACATTATATCACAAAATAAGTGCATAGAAATATAGTCAAGTTGGGCCTCTCACTAAGAGAAAACAACCTAGGTAAATAGTTTGTTGATCATATGACATAGTACTTCCTAAATTGTCTACTGTACGTCATACAAATATTAGACTGATTAGATATATAATGGCTACAAGCTAAGTTGTGAAAATACTTAAACCAAAAAACTTTGACAGGACTAATAAACCAGTAGGACCAAAATATTTGACAAAAACGAAAGACAAGAAACTACTAAGAGGGAGCGATTTCAAATAATGGATTTATCTAAAGTGGTCTTGGGAGGTCCACCTCAAGTCTTGAAGCTTCACGTTTGGTTCCTCTTATACCAAATTTTTGCACTGAAATTCCAGCTTCCACCATATATTCCTTTTCCTTTACTATATCAGGGATATTAGATCAACCATTTTATGCTTCAGTTTGAGTCTTATTCATAATTTTTTTCGTTGGTTCCCAATGAAACACACCATCATCTCCAACAACTACAAGAAGAGGTGGGAGAAGCCCAAAGAGTTCAACAATGTTAGCACACTGATCAATCATGGTTTGCATATGGTGGTAATGCTCCTGGACACAAGCCACTAAGACTTATTTAGCTTCTATAACATTACTTCTAATTCCTAGTAGAGCATTTGTCATGGCTACCAGGTGACGAGCTATCACTCCGCTATCATCATCCTATGAGCACTCTTGTCATCCACGTCCCTTCCTACTACAAGACTATGATTCTCTCTGTGCATTATTCTTTGCTTGTCATTGATCGCCTACACACAGCTTGGACATAGGCTATCCTTCCAGGTATGGAGAGGTGTGGGTTCAGGGTTTTAGTCCTTTCAAAATGAGATGGGTAGGAATGAGCCTGCAGATGCCAACCATGTGTGTATTAAACAAAAAATTTGAACCACCTTATTCATTAATCAAACCAAAAAAATTGAACCACCTTATTCATTAATCAAACCATGATTAATTATGTGTAGAGGACTCATTTCAAAGTGCAAAGGGAGTGAATGATTATTGATGCGCCACCCATAGAGCTACCAATGATGCATTTTCGACCATTGTATAGTCCTCCACGCAGATCCCATTGTTCATATCATAAATTGCTATCAAATCCATGTTTAACACCACATATGGGATTTTATAATAATTTTATTTCAAGTTATATCAATTAAAATATATTAATTTCTCAAAATTTTAGAGAATATACGATATTATTTCTTAAGTTTATAGTCGACTGTCAAGTATAGGAAACAATTTTGCAATCCCAATGACTGTTCTATAATGAACCACAGTTGATTAACTTGTAATTTAGTTTGATTCATTCTCTAATCATTATATTACCTATACCAATATTAGGAAGTAAAGGGTTATTCCCTCAAAAAATACCTATGTAAAATACTTTGAGGCTTTCAAGGACCTTATAGTTCTCATTAGTATTCAAGACATCTCATGTATTTGTTTACTTTTTCAATTTTTTTGGCCAAGTCAATGTAGCTCACTTTTTGCACACAAGCAAGGACATAAAGACTTTAATATTACAAAGTATGTTCTTCACCTTGCCTTCCCTAGGACCTTGGGGAATCAGAAAAATGAGAGAAGTGTGAAATACCTCCATTGCACACTTTTATTTCATTAGTATTTTTTTTAAAAGCACCATTATCATCTTTTGGAGTTGAAGTTAAAACTCTATTTACATTTTCTTTGAGCTCTTTAGCTAGTTGCAGTATTTAATTTTCTTATCTCACATGTGTTTGCATTACTAGCACACACTAAGGGACCTAAAAGCTCTTCCAATCTGACAATGCTCCTGATCTTACATTAATTGTGATCTTGGTAAATAAAAAAGGTGGAGAATTGTGAAATACCTCCTTTACACTATTTAAGTGTATTTATACCCTTAAAATCGAAATTTGTACAACTATCCAACGAACTGAAATCCTCCACAGGAGGTCACGAAATAACATTCAAGTTAGGTAGGATTGATTTTTCTAGGAATCCATTAATGCCCACCAATCTAGTTACATTAAGTGAGAAACTTAACATTGTCGACTTATACGCTAATTTTAAATCCTTCTATTAACAAGTGTTAAAAAAAACCCAAATAAGAAGGTGTAGTGCCCAGGAACATGAAATTTGAGGTATAATACTTCCCTACTCCCTCCTATGAGTCACTTAGCTTATTGTTAGGGGGTCAACACTATACCACCCAAGAAGAAACCACTTATCCACACTTGACACAAGTATCTTAGCGACTAAACTTAGGATATCGCCAAGGAGAAATGGTGAGTGCCATTGACTCCTAAAGTAAGATATTTCCATTGGGAAGTGTTTCCATCTGTTTCAAAACATTGCACCCACTGCCAATATAACGAACTCTTTCTTACCTTCACTAGAAAATCATTGAGAGGATCCCATTATCGCTAGCAGTTGTTCTTTTAGAAGGGCCAATTACATTTGAGAGGAAGTACATTAGGTCTATAGGAAATTTACACTTTTTTTACAAGCTCACACTTAACTTGTAATTAAAAATAACCTACATGTGGGATCATTTGCACTAAACCGACATTGAACATGCCACTCATTTTGCACCATTTTGCATTTCTTGTGGTTGGAGTTTTTTCACATTTGTTCAATTGTGTTTATTTCCAACATTACTTTCACTAGTCACATTCACTTTCCACCATTGAGGAACAAAAACACCTAAGGAAGTATTGTAGAATTCAAGGTCTCTCCCTTGTATCAAGGGGTGTTTTCCGACTCTCTCCCCGTGAATCATGTGAGGGGTACTCTAGAGGTTTTCACCCTTTCTTTCTTATTAGGATGCCTTCAAAACCTTGTTTGCAAACAACTTGGATGATATTTATTGGCTTAGTAGTTTATGTTATGACAAAACAACCTTGATTGTATTTATCTGATTTATTCCAATGAAAGTCCCTCATTTGGTTAGAGTTAACATATCAAATTTTCAATTGGACTAAGTAGGAATAGATCCCATCCCACCGTCATAGGAACCTGTTCCCTATAACATGGTTTCAAGAGTAATTGGGAGTTGTAGTGGGTTTGGAAGGGGTGGAAGTTTAGAAGTTTTCTATGTCATTACACTAGAAAATTTTGGGAACTCGATCCTTATTCAGACTGGTATAGAGAATGTTAGTAAGATTATCAAGTCCTATTTTGACCAACACTTAATAATGACACAATCTCAAATCCTGCATGGATTGATTAAGCATAAACCAACACAAATCCAAATCCTAGGCTCTATCAAGCGCTGAGGGGGATCAAATATCTTGAGGTGCAAACCTATTATTAAGTATTGCACTCAAAGAGCTATTGATTTGATTCAAACCAAAAGACACATATTTTTATTTAACGTCTACATATAATATTTTTATTATTAATATTTAATATCATAGTATGGTCCACATATAATATTTTTATTATTAATATTTAATATTCTTTATGGACGACATATAATATTTTTTATTATTTTTTATTTTGATAGGAACGAACATTACAACATCTCCCTCATACATGGTTTCAAAACCACGGGCAAGGCCCTCCTAAACCATGTACAATAAAACCATGGGTTATTTAGGACAAGGGCAACATTTTTTCTGTGGATAATTCAATTTTTATTTATTATTACTTTTTTAGGTAGGAACATTACAACATCTCCCACATATTGTGTTTTTTTTCTCATCAACATTTTTTTTTTGTAGATAAATATAT
>LPNX010897697.1:20751-133262 GCA_001517045.1 Pseudotsuga menziesii
TCGACGAAAAAATGACACAAGCCAAAAATCTATTGGGTTTTTGTTATCAGGAATGTTTCAATCAGTGCAGACATAGTTTGTTCCCCTAGCCAGCATGGTGCAAGTATAGAACAAAAAGACACAATAGTATATCCTCTCCCTAGATGACTGATCTACTTGAATGACAAGCTCTCTTTACCTTGAGTGAAGAAGGTTGTCCTTTTTATACAGATCCTTGTGCAATCAACTCTAATTGCAAAGAATACAGAAAACAAGACAAAACATGAGAGCAACATGATAGGTCAATTATCTATACTAATGATCAAGGAGACTATTTATAAACAATTAACATGAACATGAATCATTTATGTGAAAGGGGAGCTCTTTTGTATTAAGAACAAGAAAGGAAAGCTACAACCAAAGACTTGATGTAAAATATTTTCTTTTACAAGATATTTGACACACTCACACACTCTATCAACTATGCAAGCTATTGCTCACTAACTCTCTTTCTTTTCCTCCTATACCAAACTTCAATCCAACAACATAAGGATGCTCTCTTAGCCTTTCCCTAACAAGGTCCAAGTAGCTTGCATTTATAGTCCAAAGGAATCCCAAATGGCTTGATCTCTTTTGGGAGGAAGGTAGGAAATGATCCTTATGGGTTAGGAGGTTGAGTGATAGCTCTCCCACATAGATATGATTATCCTCCAAGATATATTTCACTTGGAATATTCTTGAAATTTATCTTTTTACCTTCTTGGTCTTGGTGATTCTCCTTGTAAGAGGGGTAAGTGTGCCAGTGCACCTTGTGGTCTAGGGAAGGGCACCACCAATGCCTTATGCCAATGGTCAACAAGTGTCAATTATAGCTGACGCTCTATGTCAGACTGCAAAGTGCGCCAGACATCCTAGAACTTGAGCAATAAGGCCCCAAAAGTAAATTTGGACAGGGACTTAAGAGGATTAGAGCATTAAGACACTTTTTAGGTGTAACAGAATGCCCCCCAAAGTATGAAGCTAGGGGAATGTGATAGGTAAAATACTTTTCTAGATATTGATCCGGTATTATAGGAAAAATAGAGGTGAGTTATAACTTAATGCAAGAATAGTAGCTGACTATCTGACTCAATCATGGATGCACACCAATACACTGCATATACGTGTATAATGACCAGGTCATGGCTACCGAAAATACACTGTAATTCCATGAGAAACAATACTCAAATCCTAACATGGATACAAAACATACAAGGTAGATCCATGTTATCCTGACTCGATATTGGACATATCCTCCGAACATACAATGTGGATCCATGTCATAACTTCAAAAAATACTCCATCGCAACTTGAGGGTAGGCACACATGTAGGTGAATACCTAACCACTCAGGGTATTCATTCCAATCCCAAACGATACAATTCTAACCATGTGAATAGATTTCCTGATGTCGAACATTGTAGAAACAACTTAATTACCGGTTATTGATGTATACCGTTAACAATTGCGAGGAATATCATCATTGGTGTCAATGGTTCCCAAGGTATCCTAGTACATTCCTATGAATGTGAATAGATGTATTTAAGTTGAATACTCGGTGAAATATTTCAATCGGATTCCATTGGTGAAATCCTATTGTCGAAAGAGAGGAAACCTGCCATTGAGGCATGCATGCTTCAAGGTACTTGACTTGGTTTCTAAGTATAATTCTTGGATGGTGTGTTGATGTCAATAGGAATAGACTCGTCCAAGGAGGTCCATGATGATTCCCTCATCATAAAAAAGAAACATGGAAAAAAAGGTGATTTTGAAGTGATGAGAACGACCATAGGATTGACTCAAATGTGACCGAATCAAAGGAAGGTAAGGTAACTGTAGAAGTAGAATGCAGAGGAGGTTCCCATTGAACATTGAACGACACGACAAATGACTTGGAAGAATTGACTCAATGAGGTAGAGACTAGATGTAATGAAAGGATATGATGATGCATTCTTTGAATTGACTCAAAGGATTTAAATGACTCAGGAAAGTGGATCGAATCGATGACAAGCTGAATAACCAACTGTTTGAAAATGATAATGCATAAATGTGCCATGTTAGGGTGGACTATGAGATGCCATAAATACAAATGAAAGATGAAAATATTTCAATATTTATTTTAATGGATTCCATACTTATGAGAGAGTAAGAGGTTCTTTCCCCAAATGAATAAATTTAATAACATACACCCAAACTCAAAACTAGAATTTAATTTCCTATGTTTCCAACAAAAGTGAAAAACAGATCTCTAGGAAGAAACGGATCTAAAAATGTTTCCAATAAAAAACCTAAAGCAAAGAGACTTTACAGATTATGCAACTTGAAATATTTTTTATTTCTATGATAATTTATACACAAGTGAATCTAGAATCCAAAGAAACACTCACAATTCACAAAACATGAACAAATTAGCAAAAAAGACTGAAATTGCATTCACACATGAACTTAATAATGTATATTATTTCCACTTTATAACATGTAAATATGTTTCTAACATGTATATATTACAATAGGGAAAAATTTTGAGGCCTTGGAGGCCATGTGAAAGCATACAAGTGGCAACACAAGATTTGACCCTTAAACCCCCCCAGGTTGACCAATAAGCCTCCAAGTCCTCCCAAATGGTCACAAATCCTAGTATGAACGTGGAAAAGGAATGATGGAACATAAATAAAGGTATGAAAGGCGTGGGTGAACATTTGGGAGTGGGAGTAACTCTAGGTGAGCAATAATTTCCCAAAAATAGTCCAAAAACCACCCAAAGCAAGCATTAGTGCATCAAGTTGGACCAAATCCATGAAATTGGGGAAGGGGAGTGCATTATTGGTTGAATGAAATCAATGTGGGTGCCTAGGATTCATAATTATTAACCTAGAGTGCATCAACAGTGTAGAATGATCAACTAGGAGCGCATCAATTATGACAAATGATCAATTTCCCTAAGTCTAACCAAAGGAATCACTGCATGGAAGAAAATGTAAGTTTCTAAGGTCTAATACTATGGTAATAAGGATTTATTATTATATAATACCCCCCCTTAAGCCATAATTCATACCACTTAACAAAAATATCATGGAGGCCTTGGAAACAAAGGCTCAAGTCACCTCATACAACACAAAATTTTATTTGTCCATGAAAACAAGGAAAAGAGGAAAACCACATGGGAACAAAACCTCTCCTCAAAAATGGAAATGGAACAAAAAATATGAAGGTGATGAAATCCATCACCTTGTATCACTCACCCCTATAATTGATCTCAGGTAGGTGAATTTCTTCTCTCTGAAGGACATGGTGAAAATATCAACAGTTTGCTTAGCAGAAGGGCAATATCGCAAGGCTATCACCTAATCATGCACCAAGCTCCGGATGTAGTGCATGTGTATCTCGATGTGTTTGGTACTTTGTATTTCTAATGGATCTATGGAAATATTTATTTCACTTTTATTGTCACACTAAATGGATGTGGGTGAATCAAGTGCAACACCAAGTTCCCGAAGAATGCCTTGTAACCACACACATTGTGTACCTACATTCACTACTCCTTTGTACTCGGCCTTAGCTGAAGAAAGGGAAAAAATGTGTTGTTTATTTCTTGAAAATAATATGGGACAATTGGAAATCATGAATACATAACCTGAAGTGTACTTCTTGTCATTGGGATCGTCGTCCCAATAAGAATCAGAAAATCCAACTAGTTCTAGTGGAGAACTAGCATCAAAGTGTACCCAAATTTACTGGTTCCTTGTACATACTAAAGGATCCCATTAGATTCCTTCCAATGGATATAATTAGGCTTATGCATAAATATAACTACATCACCTACATCATATGCTAAAAGATGTCTAGAATGAGTAAGATACAACAAACTCCTAACTAGCCGCCTATATAATGAGTTGTCCACCAATGGAGAGTCACCAACTTCACCTAGTTTGATACCAGAAAGGAATGGGAACTTGGATGGATTACATTCATCCATTTTAAACATTATTTAAAGGTATTCAACATATTTTTTTGTCTAACCTTGATCCCTGCTTCAGATTGAACAATTTACAAACCAAGAAATTGTTTCAATAAGCCAAGATCGGTCATTGAAAATTGGCTGTGCAAAGATGATTTGATTGACCCAATTTATTTGGTGCAGCTACATGTGATAAAAGTTAATAAAATTAGAGTAATATTACCTGAAATACATTACAAATATGTTTCAAATAAACATTAGGATCATACTTGCATCTAACAAATCCAAGTGAAACCAGAAATTTCTCCATCTTGGCATACCAAGCCCTTGGGGCTTGCTTGAGGCCATAGAGAGGCTTCTTTAACATGCATACACAAGAATGATACTCTTTCAAATATTCATGTTGATGTATATATATCTATTCATGTATATCACCATGAACAAATTCACTTTTTACATCCATGTGGTGAACCTCCCAACGCTTGCTTGCAGCAATGGATAAAACTAGCTTGATAGAGTCCATCTTTGTAATTGGTGCAAATGTATCTGTATAGTCCACTTGTTTTCTTAATATAAGCCTTTGTAAACTAATTTTTCCTTATAATTTATATCATAACCATCATCCTTTGGTCCTATAGACCCATTTTCTTTGCACTAGCTTCCTCTTGGGAGGCAAAGGAACCAATTCCCAAGTCTCATTTTCCTATAGAGAGTTGAAATATTCTTGCATGGATGTTTTCCATATTGGGTAAATTGATACTTCCTTATATTTTTTTGGATCATATCCAACCATCATGAAACATTTCTCAGCAATATACACTTCACTTGCAAAATAAGCCATGTGAAATTGTGATATAGTATTCCTAGGATCTAGTGGGTTGCCTGCTAAATCCCTAGCTACTTCTATGGTTTTATTTGACCACTTGGGACTTATGAGTGAGTCATGTTCAGAAACATAATATTCAGCCATATCAGAATCATAAATATCATAAAATTACCCCTCACTTACATCATCTTATGGTGAGAGGGATGAGCATTCCCCTGGTGCTAGTTCAAAATCTAGAATGACTTCTTCTTCAAATTGCACACTTATTTCTATGAAAGTATTTTGGGTTGGTGGATCAATGATATTGTAGCCCTTTGTATGCTCACCATATCCTACCATGATACACTCCTTTCTTTGTGGCTGCAAGGATTTTCTCTTTTCTTAAGGAATCCTAGCCCAAGCCCTTGAGCCAAAAATTATGAAATGTGAAATATTTGGCTGGTGACCAAACCAGGCCTCATGGTCACCAGTATCATATTGTGTTTCACCACTCATTAATTTGTGAAGAGATCTATTCTGAATGTATTCAGTATATTTAATGGCCTCATCCCATATATTAGGACTCAAATCCTTATCTTCAATCATACAAGTTGCCATCTCCTTGAGCACCATGTTCTTCCTCTCTGCCACACCATTTTGTTGTGGTGTGTAGGGGAATGAATGCTACATTTGTATGCCACATTATTCACAAAGGTGCTACAAATTATTTTTCAGATACTCTTTACCATGATCAGTACGAATCACTTTGATCTTATTTTGACACTGATTCTCAACCAGGGCTTTCCTAACCTCGAGAGTCTCAAAGACTTCAGATTTGATATTATGAAAGCAAACCCAATAAAATATTGAGAAATCATCTATGAAGGTATACAAAGACCTTCATCCTCCATATGAAGTTGTAGGGAGAGGTCCAATAAGATTTGAACTCACCAGTCCAAGAACTTGAGTATCTCTCCTTTCATTCCATTTCTCATATCCGTGCTCTAGCTGTTTTCCCACCACAAAACAAATGCATTCACCATTGGAGGTCTTGATAGGAGGAATCCCTTCCACCATCCCACCTCTGTTCAATTCCTAGAGGTATTTGTAGTTCATGTGGTCAGATATATCATGCCACAACATGCTGGTTTCATTGACATGAGACATGAGCACTTTCCCTTTGGAGTAGGGATGGAAATGAGATAATTTGTACATCTTATATTGATGATCAACAAATACCAAAGCCACCACCTTGTTGGTAGATATTTCAGCTATCTACACTATTTCTGGATTAAATGTTACTCTCTTGTCTTCTCCAGTGTGGGTCATTTGGCACACTAAGAGTAGATTCGCTCCCAAGTCTCATACAAACAATACATTATTGAAATACCCATCTTCAAGATCGATCATGCTAATCCCCTTGGCATGGATATCTGAATCATCACCCATTCAAATAGTTTGGCCATTGTCTGAATACATGGATGTGAAGAACTCTTTGACAGAGGCCATGTGCTTTGATGCTCCTGAATCAATGATGAAGGAAGAAGAGTTTGAAGAACCAACAACCAATGCATGGAAACTCTCTTTGTTGTCTAAGCATGAACCTCCATCCTTCTTCCTTGTTTCCTCTGGGACTGAAATGTTTTTATTCTCCAACAGCTGCACCATCATATCAATGGTTTTCTTCATACATGCACTCTATGGATTCCACCCTTTGTGCCGGTAGGTGCATTTGGTATTCTCCTTGTTCTTCTTGTCCTTGTCCTCGTAAGGATTCGAACCCCCATATGAAGATTTGGGTCTATCTTGCTTATTCTTATCTGGTTACTTTGAATCCTTGGCTTTCTTCTTTCCCTTGGATGGATTCAAAAATCCTGCAACAAGAGCTTGGTATTTACTAGACTTTATGGTACCCATGTGGACGAGCTTGTCTTGTTCTTGGGTCAAAGACTCCATGAAGTCATCCAGTACAGGCATGCGCTAGTTTCAAGCTATGAGCTTGCTAGAGTGAAATGTGTTTATAAAGATAGAGTACTCTGGCCCTAGCTTCAAAATTATTGACAGTATGAGCTCCTCCTCCTTCTTCTCAATGCCACATTTCTTGAGTTTAAGCACCAAAGACTTGAATTTAGTGAAGAAATATTGGAGTGTCTCAAAATGAGTAGGACTCAAAGAGATGAGAAAACTTTTGAGCTGGTGACCCCTCATCTCATCAATATTTCCAAACAAAGATTCCAACTTAGCTATACTTCATTTGGAGTGGTCATACTGTCTACATGAAAGAGAAAGTCTCTTGAAATGCCAAGACAAAGCATTCCAAATGCTTCATCAAGTCTATTGAAGAACTTCGTTTTCTCAACAACAGAATTTGGTTCAACCTCTATCCCCATGGTGACCCTGAACAGTAATTTAGACCTCATCTAGATAACCATCTCATACTTCCATTCAAATCAATTGAATGGTGTTAGAAAAACATGGATCTTTTCCATCTCTTCTTGCACTGCTGGTGACAAATTGTTGAATGTATCTACAATGAGAACTCTTAAATCTATATGGATAATCCCTCTTACAGAAAATTAAAAAATATGGAATCAATTTGAAGCTTCAATAAGCTCTGATACCATGTGATAATTGATACACAATTGGATCTAGAATCCAAAGAAACACTCACAATTTGCTCTAGTTTGCAAAACATGAACAAATTAGCAAAAAATACTGAAATTACATTCAAACATGAACTCAATAATGGATATTATTGTCACTGTATAACATGTAAATATGTTTAGAACATGTATATAGTACAATAGGGAAAAATCATGAGGCCTTGTAGGCCATGTGAAAGCATTCAAGTGGCAGCACACAATTTGACCCCCAAACCCCCCTAGGTTGACCAATAATCCTCCAACTCATCCCAAACAGTCATGAATATTAGAGTGACAATGGTAAAGGTATGATGAAACAAAAATGGAGGTATGAAATTCATACGCGAGCACATGGTTGAGTGGAAGTGGCTCTAGTTGACAAATAAATGCCCAAAATAGTACAAACGCCACCCAAACCATGCACTAGTGCCTCAAGTTGGACCAGATCCATGAAATTGAGGAAGGGGACTGCATTCTTGGTTGAATGCAATCAATGTGGGATCCTGGGTGTTAGAATGATCAACCTAGAGCACATAAACTATGCATAATGATCAACTAGGAGCGCATCAACTATGGAAAATGATAAATTTCCCTAAGTCTAACCATAGGAATCACTGCATGGAAGAAAATGAAAGTGTATAAGGTAGAATAATATGGTACTAAGGATGTATTATGATCTAACAATTTTCTTTTATATAAAACTAATATTTAACAAAAGAAAATATGAAGTAAACTAGAACAAGAACATTTTGTTTTCATGTATTTTTCAATATTATAAAGAATATCAAAGCAAAACTTTCTCTTTGTACTATGAAGGAAACAAAAGATCAATTTTCCAAACTACAGAGATCTAAGGAAACAAAAAGTGATCTTAATAAAAGAGAACTCAAGGAAAACTCAACTAATGCACAGAAAAATGAAATGCGAATTTCTGATTTCAAAGAATACAATCCATAGAAAAGTGTAAGAGGTTTCAAGTAACGAAACAAACGTAAAATGCAATGCAAGAAACATAAAATCTTATTTGAATGCAAATAGAAAATAATTCAAAGATATTGTAGAATATATGATTCCTGGTCCCTTCGGTCATGATGGTTTTTTTAATTTTAAATGCACTTCATTTCACTTAAAAATCAAGATAAAACCACCCTCAAAATCAATTAAAAAGGGTCATTGAGTACCTACCCCAGCGCACTATGAAGTTTTACACTAGGGAATCAACAGTCACTCGATGCTCTTTGTTTGATAGTGAAAGGAGTCAGCGATGCACTATGATGAAGGAGGACAAGCATCATAGGCACTCCGTGGTAGAAGGAAACATTCGTCAAGATCTATATGGTGCTCTGTCAAGCTTACCTAGGAGCGTCAACGAATCTAGAGAACAAAAAAAGCCAGTAACATGTAGGATAAACCAATGTGGATGAAACTGTAATAAAAGTGAGATAAAATAGACATCACAGAATGTAACTAAAAGTATAACAAGGTAGATCACTCACTTTGAAACTCTTATAAATGTGTAAGAAAACAAAATTCACAAGTTTGGAATCAAAAGTGACACAAGAATTCAATATCTAACTAGATCTTCTCTAGATCTGATTGGATATATCCCTAGTATGATCTCCAGTTTTGTTACTAGGGATATTTCAATCAGTGCAGACATAGTTTGTTCCCATAGCCTGCATGGTGCAAGTCTATACAAAAAGAGCACAACTGTATACCCTCTCCCTAGATGACTAGTCTACTTGAATTACAAGCTCATTTACCTTGAATGAAGAAGGTTTTCCTTGTTCCACATATTCTTGTGTGATCAACTATGCCTGCAAAGAATACAGAAAACAAGACAAAACATGATAGAAACAAGATAGATCATTAATCTATAATTAGAATCAAGGAAACTAGTAATAAACAATTAATATGAACACAAATCATTTATGGGAAAGGGAAACACTTTTGTATTAAGAATAATAATGGAAAGATACAACCAAATCCTTCATGCTAAAGATTTTCTTTTACAATATATTTGACACACTCACACACTATCAACTATGCAGCCTATTACTCACAAACTCTCACTCTTTTCCTCCTATACCATAATTCAATCCAACAACATAAGTATGCTCGCTTTTCCTCTCCCTCACAAGGTCCAAGTAGCTTGCATTTATAGTCCAAAGGAAGCCCAAATGGGTTGAGATATTTTGGGGGGAAGTAGGGAATGATCCCTATGGGTTAGGAGGTCGAGTTCCATCTCTCCCACATATATAGGATCATTCTCCATGAGAGATTTCGCTTGGAAGCTTCTCAAAAAATCTCTTTTTTCCTTCTTGGGCTTGCTAACACTCCTTGTAAGAGGGGTAAGTGCATCAGTGCAACTTGTGGTCAAGGGAAGGGCGCCACAGACACATTATTCCAATGGTCAACAAGTGTCAAGTCTAGTTGATGCTCTGTATTATACTGCAAAGTGCGCTAGACATCCTAGAATTTTAGCAATAAGGCCCCAAAGTATATTTGGCCAGGGACTTCAAAGGATTAGATAATTAAGACATTTTTTGGGTGTAATAGTTTTAAAGATGCTATATGTGGAAAGGAGCATGAAATTGTGACATAAAATTTTACAAAAGAATTATCTTCATTTGGAAATTATAGAAAACCTGATATCTGAGTTGCTCGTAGGGAAATTGCAACCATTATAGTGGAACCGAGAAACTCGAGAATTCAAATGGTGGAAACAATGTCAAAACTACCAAGTGTTTCAAGAAAATCCTTGCACATAGTATACTAAATTCAGGGTTTGAATAGATGAATAAAATGAGGTTGATTGTTGGGATCTCATTTGTAGGAAGCCCTAACAAGATAGACTTTTCGAAGGAATTATAAATAAGGTGGTAGAGTTTTGGGACATTCATTCTCGTGCCAATACACACTTAATGTTTTAATTCTCGTGGGTTTTGATTTTTGGTTTTGTTTCCAACTATTTAATTGAGCACATAGATCTATGGACCAACACACAACTCACACGATAGATCATACAATTTTCTCAACAATTGAAGAATGAAACAATGAAAAAATGGCTTGCAATTGTGAATGCTTTCATTAATCAAAAGTAAGTAGATAATTAATTACAATGAAGTACAATGGCTAAATAGCCTCATGCAATTTGAATCCATGTGAGTAAATTTAAATTGGTTGGACTCTACTTGACTGAATGGTTAACTGACCTTGTCTAAATCATTATCGGAGCTCATCAGAGTTCAAAATTCAAACTCAAGTGTATAATTCAGTGTTAACTAGTGTAACTAACTGAGGTAGGTGAGTAAATGGGCCTCACTTGCATGCAGCCATGCAATCCTAGCACTAACTGAGTAGAGATGAATGTAATTGAATCCTAACTGAGCTTGACTAGTCACCAACTGAACTCAATTAATGGAGGTTGGTATCAACACTCCCAGTGGCTCCTAATTTCTAAGGATTGATCTAGGAGGCTCCTAAACTGAGGCTTGCAAGTGCAATCAGTGGTAGTTGGCCTCAATTAGTGTTCCCCACACTTTAGTAACTGGTACATGTGCCCCAATTAGGCAAAGTGGACCAAATGGTGCTAGTGACTAAAAATAGACTGAAAGGACTCCCGATTTAGACATGACTCCTAACTTAGACATAAATGACCAAATTGGACAAGGGAGGATTATAATCCTAATGAACCCCCCCTGAATGCTAACTTGGCAATTTGTGGGCCCTGGTAACTAAGACCATAGGTCACCCATTGCAACAAGTAAAGTAATTGCTCAATACAAGGAGCTGGGGAAAAAACCACATGGGAAAAAATTCCCCCCTCTAACTAAGAATATAGAATCAGGATTTAAGTTTGAAAAACTTGAAAATATGTTGCTGAAATCTTTGTGATGTAGCAAAGTAGCATGCATGATTTTCTGTGCATAGGTATCTTGGGGCTTGGCATGTAGACTTCTCCATATTCTCCCAAAATGATGGTGGAAGGAAGGAGGAATGTAGCCTTTACCTCTTGCTGGATGAAGAGGTGTATGATCCACTCTATTCTTCTGAATGTAGTGTGACTTAGCCCTTTCCATGTAGCATCTTACATGGAGTTCATTGAATCTCTCTGAAGGAGGTAATATTTCATGACATAGCACAAGGTTATTAGTCTTTTGTGTGTCAAATGGATTTCCAGTCATCTTCCTAGCTTCCAATTTGGAATTAGGGACTGGATCTGGATTTGAATCATCTTGAATCTCAATCTCATAAATTGATACAGCTGGATCTGCAATACTAGTGGAAACTACAAAAGAAGTAGATGGAATGTTTTTACCTTCCCTTGCAAGTGGCCACTGAGAGTGCACTAGTTCTAAAAATGGCATGAAGTGTGAGAACTCATATGCCATGAAGGCATGATTTGCAACACCCTTCGCTATGATGTTCTTGGTAGAGATATATGTGATCTCCACTGAGTCAGGACCAAATATCACTTGCTTTGGAGAGCCGGTATGAGTCATCTGGAATATAGATAACATATTTTCAACTAAGGAGGGAACATAAAGAACATCTTTGAACTTTCCATGTTCAAGCTTGATAGAACCCTTCCCTTTGGCTTGAATTTTATTGTTATTTCCCATATGAATACTAGGACCATCAAAAGACTGCAAGGAAGAGAATGATTCTTTGGATGCAACCATATGACTGGAAGCTCCCGAATCAATGAGAAAGGCATGTGTTGTTGAGAAACTAGCCTTCAGTGCATGGAATGTCTATTCATGTTCTTCAGTTTCTTCTCTATGGTCATCCTTCCTTGCACTAGTAGGTACAGTAATGTTATGTTTCTTCAGAATAAGAGCCATCTCATCAATTTTTCTTCTCATACAGGAGCTTTCTAGATGAAAGCCCCTTCCACAGTAAGAACAAATTGTCTTTCCTTTTCCATTATTCTTGCTTCTGTTCAAAATTGAAGGATCATTTGGCTGCTCTTTCTCCATAAGAGACTCATCCTTTTTCATCCATTTCTCATTCACTACCTTAGTTCCTCCTGCAACCAGTGCTTGATCTCTGGAAGATCGAATGATCCCCATTTGCATCAACTTGTCATGCTCCTGAGTGAGAGATTCACTGAAGGAGTTAAGAGTAGGAATCCTCCAATTTGGAGTAGTGGGATTCATTGAATAAAAGGTTGATACAAAGACTGAGTAGTCTACACCAAGTTTTGAGAGAATGTAAAGGATGAGTTGATCATCCTCCTTCTTAACCTTGCACATCTTCAACCAGGATAGTAGATACTTGAATTTGGTGAAGAAGTCATTTAGTGTTTCGAAATTGGTTGGATGAAGAGAAATCAACTCATTCTCTAGCTGATACATCCTTAGATCATCCTGCTTGTCAAATAAGGAAGAAAGCTTATCCCAAACCTTCTTGGGAGTCTTCAATCCATTCATGTGGAAGAGAAGATCTCGAGATATTGAGAGGAATAAGCATCCATATGCTTCATCAAGCCTATTCCAGTACTTTTATTTGTCAACATAATGAATTAGCTCTATATCTATCTCTATTGTGAGTCTGAAGAGTCTTTTAGAGAATAGCTTCATTTCCATGTCATCCTTCCAATTGTGGTAGTTGGAAGGAGTGATAATATCCAATGGAGGGCCATTTAGAATGCAAAGAAGAATACTAAACTGCTGTAGCGAATGCAGTGAAGGAGACTGAGCTGCTTGTAGCGAATGCAGTGAAGGAGACTGATAAACCTGTAAATCACACAATCAAATAGTCAAAGTAAGGTCAACAGTATGCACTTTTGGAATTTCCTTCACACCTAGCTTAGTTGATCAAGGAATCTTAATCAACAATTCCTTTTCTTGGGGTATGAAGTGGTAAATTTTATGCTTCTGGTGCAACACTGGAAGGAGCAATTTTGCTAATTGTTTTTTTGATCCAAGTATGAATCTATGGTAGGAGAAGTGCCTTGTCCCATCGAGGCTCTGATACCATATTAAATTGAGCACATAGATCTATGGACCAACACATAACTCACAAGATAGATCATATAATTTACTCAGCAATCGAAGAATGAAATAGTGCAAAAATGGCTTGCAACTGTGAATGCTTTCATTAATCAAAAGTAATTAGATAATTAATTACAATAAAGTACAATGGATAAATATCCTCATGAAATTTGAATCCATGTGATGAAATTCAAATTGGTTGGACTCTACTTGAATGAATGGTTAGGTGACCTTGTCTAAATCATTATCGAAGTTCATCGAAGTTCAAAATCCAAACTCAAGTGTCTTATTCAGTGTTAACTAGTCTAACTGACTGAGGTAGGTGAGTAAATGCGCCTCACCTGCATGAAACCATGAAATCCTAGCGCTAACTGAGTAGAAATGAATGTAGGGGACTATAACTGAATGTAACTGACTCCTAACTGAGCTTTACTAGTTACCAACTGAACTCAACTAATGGAGGCTGGTATCGACACTCCTAGTGGATCCTAATTTGTAGGGATTGATCTAGGAGGCTTCTAAACTAATGCATGCAAGTGTAATCAGTGGCAATTGGCCTCAATTAGTGTTCCCCACACTTTAGTAACTGGTACATATGCCCCAATCAGGCCAAGTGGACCCAATGGTGCTAGTGACTAAAAATAGACTGAAAGGACTCCCGATTTAGACATGACTCATTACTTAGACATAAATGACCAAATTGGACAAGGGAGGATTATAATCCTAATGCCAACATCTGAATAAACTAATTATAAATATTTTGTTTCAAGTTTCCATACATGAGATTGACAAAAAAGTGAATCGAAATGTTGAAATTGAAACCAAAATTTTTAAAATGAATCTATACAACAAAAAAATAATAACTTTCCAAATTTATTTTTACAAAATTTTAAATTGATAAAAAAATTCATTTTATGCAGAAAAACAAATTGATTAGAAAGGGTTTTGATGCCTACCTCATAGCTAGGAGGCCATGGCCATTTTTTTTGGGTTGTTGATGCTTGGTGACTTGGTGTGTGTCCATCGAACTCTTCTTCTCTGTTAAGGGTTTTAGTAACAAGCCTGGATGATATAGGCCATGTGCGACCTCTTACTTGGTTTTCCTATGGGTTTAAAATCTTGACAAAGCTTTTAAGTTTGATTGATTCATTGATCTTGATTGAGATAATTTATCAACAATGTAGAATCCTTGTGTTATGTGGGTTTGAAATTTACTATGAATAACCTTGATCAAGCTTTGTAGCTTGATCGATATCCTGCTCTTCATGGTTGGGAATAGGGGAAAATTCCCATGTCTTTTTCTAGATATTTGAAATTCTACATAAGGGATCGATATAGGGTTTACTTAACCCTCGATCGAGATACGTACCTTGACTGAGGGTTTAATAAACCCTCAATCAATACTATATATAAATATTGAGTAAGCGCTTTATTATGCCCTCAATCGAGCTTTCAAAGCTTGATAAAGGGATTAGTAAAATCTTGATCGAACTCCTTTTTTTCCATCCTCATGACCTGTTGTTTCCAAAAAGTGTAACCCATATTCACTAGAACACCCAAAAACAATTTCGTGGGAGATATTTTGTTGGATATGTTCCATGTCAAATATGACCAAACTTGACTCATTAGGGTCAATTCCTCCCATGGTTGAGAATAATGACTTGCATTACGTAGGAAAAATTTGCAACACTTCAAAAGAAGACATGGCACAAGGGTCTTGAGTTAAATATTCCAAAATATAATAATTGTGAGAAGCACAAGGATTGGGATTATGCATTTCTGATATAATTACTCCTTTACGAGGGAATATGATTGTGTCAAGAGAAGGATTTTCTATTTGAAGAGGGACATTAGGTTGGGATGATGAGGATAAGTCCCTTTTAGGGGAATTGGTCTCAGGTTTTTCATATTTATGATTGTGATTAGTCAAGCAAATAGTTCCCTCACATAAAAATAAATTGGCTTAAGATTTCCCATCCCATTTATAAGGATGACCTCTATTACCCCCTTGCGGAGGAGGAGGATTTACAATAATCATTTGTTGATGCTTTTGATGGTAAGGGAAATGATTTATCAAAACAACAAGTTGTGTGGCTTAATGTGCTCATAACTCATTAAAAGTATTTTTTTCTTTATTTTTCTTCTTTTTACCTCTATCTTGTTTATATTTTTTTGGTTGTGATGATTGGACTGTATTGTACTTGAAGGTTTGAGTAGGAGCAAGACGTGGTTTGGAAATATGCACAAGAAAAGTGGGTGTATTAGCGATGGCAACTTTATTAAGTTTTTCACTTAATTTGATTATTGTAGCAGTAGAGATAGAACCATCAATGCCATTAGCATGTGGTCCGAGTGCAGGTCTTGATGGATCAGTTGATGATCAAGGAGAATGCAGGATGATGTTGTATAAGGTGTTCAATTGTGAATATATCGAATCCAAATGTTGGGACCAATGCATTTCTTATTCCTCACTTACAACCCCATCCATAGCAACATTACAAGCAATGGGAGGTAAATTGATTTCATAAGCCAGTTTAGTAATAATTGGTAAAGAATGGTATCTTTTACAATCCTTTACAGTCACTTCCATTCATGAATTTGATCAAAGATATGTGTGACGATGTTTTTATGTAATGACGTTAAAAGGTTGGTTCTTTTTTGGTAATAAATATGTAATTGGAAATGCATTAAGATGTCCATTTATAACATGTTGATGATGGTGTAGGAGGCACTAGTTATTTCAATATACCATTTAGAATAAATTCGAGGTAGAGCACGAGGGAAAATATATAACTTGATAATGTCATTCAATATACAGTTAGAGCCACACCACATATGGTAAGTTGTTATGCGTGTGGATGGGTCATCACTTGTTTTATTGTCAAGTTTTAGTATGTCAAATGGAATCTTATGTGGATTCACTGACCATAAGGGGTTATTTAGGATGGGTGAATCCTGACAAGTTCATCAAATCAAGAGTATCTAAGGAAGGAAACTGTGTGTTAGCTAACATATTCTAAGTTAAAGGTAATTGGGCATTACGTCATGATAGACCATGTGGTCCTCGCATATATTGGCCTCTAAGAGTATAAGAAATTGGGAAGGAATAGCTACACCTGGGAAATTGATTTCCCCCATATAAAGGATTATCCCCAACAAATTGGCCCCTTCCATAGGATTGGTTCTCCTTAGTGAAAGGAGTTTTCCCATGCATAACACTACCTTAGGGCATCTGACTACCACTAGGACAAGAAACTCCCTTGACAAAAGTGTTTCCCCCAGGGAAGGGGAATCCACTAGGGGAAGTACTTCCCCATGTGAATGAGAAACCACTATAAACATTCCCACTACCGTTGAATGGTAATCCAATAGAAATGGGACCACTTTCAGTAAAAGGGAACCTACTATTTTTTAACACAATATACTATAAAATGAGGACTATATACCAAGAATGAGAACTCTAGCAAAAAAAAATCACATTTTTGCATAAAAAACACCATAAAACAATCCAAAAAATCAAAAGTAGTGTACATCACCCCTTTTTTTTTGGTAGGGGAGAGTTAAAATTACAAATTTCTACTAATCATGAGTGGTGTCATTGCAATCGAAACCCTAAATTTCCCCTCAAATTGAAAATCATACCTTCTAGAATCACTCTCATTTTAATTCAAGATTAAAATTTAAAATTAGTCACTTTAAACAAAACATTTAAAAAAAGTGACACAAGAAACTTCAAAAAATAAAAATTTATAAAAGAATTAGAAAAATAGACAAATTAATTTTAGAAAGTAAAAAAATTACAAAATTCCAAATTTTATAAACTATTAAAAAACAAATTTAAAAGTAAAAATCAAATGTAAAAAAAAAAATATTCAAAATGACAAAAATTTCAAAAAATTTACAATTTAAAAAAATTATTTAAACCTTTTTTTAAAAAGTTGATAAAAAAATGAAAATAAATCCATCTTTAAAATATAAAACAACTCAAATTAAAAAAAAATTATAAAAGAAACTTAAAAGAAAACTAAAAAGAAAAACACAGAAAAAGGAAAAATTAAATTAAAAAAAAACAAGATATTAAACACCCAAAACAATTAAAATTTAAAAACAAATAATAAAACAAAAACAAAATGAATTTAATTAAAAAAAAATGAAAACGAAACTCCATTACCCCTACCCATCCTCCTCCGCTACGCCACCACCACCACGACCCCCTTCCCCTCCCCCTCCCTTATTCCCCCTTCCCCTCCCCTGCTCGTCCCCCCTTCCCACCTCCCCCTCCCCCCTCTTCTCCCTTCCCTCCCCCTCTTCCTCCCCCTCCTCACTTCCTTACCCTCATCTCTCCCTATTCCCCTTCGCCTTCTCCTCCCCTGTTACCCCCTCCACACTCGCTTTTCCTACGCTCTCCCCTCCTCCCCGCCCACTTGCACCTCGCCTCTATTCCCCTATTTGCCCCATTAGAAAGTGACATGATTATGAGAATCATGCCGCCACCATCGAGCAATGCTAGGGAGGAGCTTGGGTGCAAAAAGGAGTGACACCACTCTTTTTTGCACCCAAATGATGCTCGATGATGGTGACATGATTCTTAGAATCATGCCTTTCACCAAGGGGTACGAGAGGGGAAGAGAGGGTAGGAAGAAGTGGTAGGGGAGGGGGAAGGGGTGGGGATCAGCGGGGAAGAGGGGAGGGGGAATGTTGAAATAATGTGACTTTGAAGAATATTCTACTTATACTTCACATTATTATTATTATTATTCCTCCTTTGGGAGATGACACTAATGTAAAAAGTCATGTAAAAGTCATGGGATAAACCCTCTGTTGTAAGATGGGTCAATAGTACATCGAAAAGAATATTATTATTATTATGATTTTACCTTGGTAGGATGACCTTGTTACTTAGAAAATTTATCCCAGTTAGGATAAATCTTAGTTGGAAATTTTAGTATAAATAGGGAGGCATGCTCCCTCATTTATAACCACTGACTCACACTTGTATTGCGCAAGAGAGAGAAACAAGGAGGGATAGAGAAGGAGGACCAATGTATTTGGTTTTTCAACTTTTATTCTTGGGGTTTGGTCTCTCTCTCTCTCTCTATGAGACCTTGTTCTTTGGTCATTTCATTTTGGTAATTTATATTGAGGAAGTTTTTTATGGTTTTTTCCCTTTAAGTTTTCCTAGGGTAAATTGTTGTGTACCTTGTGATTGTGTTTCTTTCAATGATCCTCTTTATGCTTTTATTATGAAAATGTATTAAATTATTTTCAATTTAGGACTTAATATATGACATCATATAAAACTCAACATGGTATTAGAGCTGGCCCGAAAAGAGAATCTTTCATGAGGAAAATCTCTCTCTCCTTCTCCGGACAAGAAAAATCAAGTTTTCTACTAAAGTGGAAATTGTGAGCGTGACATAGGGAAGTGCGTTCCTCCTAGATGCATATTTTAATACTAAGATCAAATATTTTTAGTCTAAATATCCTCCATAAAGTCAATCCCTAGTTTGGCTTGGAACTAGAAAACCAGAAATCCAGAATCTTGCAAGTCTAGTTTCAAGGGTTAGAATTTTGATTCTTCAGAAACTAAATGTACCAACATACTCACTTTAGTCAAGAACATATAATTGGTGAGTATAGTTTTCATTTATGAGAAATTTCAATTTTTTGTCATTTTCTGTTCTCCAAGACAAGCTCTCTCCAAGCAATAATCTTGATGACGAGTCACGAAGGCATAGAAAACTTCCATGCTTCGAAATACAGAATATGATTCATTCTAGAAGAGAATGATATTGCAAGGTTTATCAAGGAAGTTGTGTTGGAGCCCAAAGAAGATGAAGAAAAGGAGAAGTGCAAGAAACACATGATTAGAGCCAAGAGGATCATAACCGATTCTATCAAGGATCACTTGATTCCTGCAAGGATACACCTAAGGAGATGTTTGATGCCCTATCAAGAATGTATGAAGGAAGAAACATCAACCGAAATATGAATTTGAGATACCAACTCAAAATTATAAATATGAGCAAGGGTGAATCTATCTAGGAATACTTCACAAGGTTTTATCAATTCAAAGACCGACTAGAAGCAATTGAAGACAAGACTGATGAAGTTGAACTAGTAATGAATGCTTTGAATGGTATTACTAGACCATGGGACTCTTACATATTGAAAATATGTGCAAGGTAGAAAAGCCTACAATTTTATGTCCTATGGGAAGAATGTGTTCAAGAGGAAGCTCGAGTAGCTAACGGAGAAGAACTACTTAGAGATGACCATGCTCTAGCTACTCATACTAGAAGAATAATAGGAAAACATCATTTCAAGAAGGAAACTCATAAGGAGTCCCATCCTCCTAATAAGTTTCAAAAGAACAAAAATGGAGATTACTAGCAGAAGGATTTCTCCTCTTATCAATGTTACCATTGTGATAAGATATGACACATTTCCAGAAATTGTCCAACAAAGAAAGAAGAATATAAGAGGAAGAAAAAAAAATATTTCATGCTCACTTAGCCAAATAAGAAGAAGAAGAATAAGAAGAAGAACATCCTAGGAAGTTAACAAAAAATAAGTTGAATAATATGTTTTATATATGGTGAAGTTCTTATGTAACCTAAAGAATATGTATCTTTCATTGGGATAGAAGAAGGTGGTTTGTATGAACTGAAAGGTCACTCAGAAGTAGCCTTGATTCATGATACAGCAAATCCATGTGAATTACGGCATAGAAGGCTTGCTCACATAAACTACAAATCATTACCACATTTAAGAAAGGTAGTCATGGGTCTACCTGATCTAAATATTTATAATGAAGGAATATGTAGAGGAGGTGTGAAAGGAAATAACAAAAAGAATTCATTTCTGAAGAGAGACACCAAGTCGAAAGGAATATTGGAACTTATACACTCAGATGTATGTGGTCCAATGCCCTCAACATCTTAGTGGGTATGTATATTATGTAACATTCATTGATGATTACTCTCGTAAGACTTTGGTTTACTTTTTGAAATCAAAAGATGAATTTTTTGGAAAGTTCAAGGAATCCAAAGCCTTGGTAGAGAACCTTTCAGAAAGAAAGATCAAAACACTCAGTTCAAATGGAGGAGAATATACTTCAAATGAATTTTGAAACTTCTGCAAAGAAATATTAAGATTAAGAGGTAACTTACCACTCCATACAATCCACAACAAAATGGTGTTGTTGAAAGGGGGAACCGAACTATTATGGAAGCAATGGAGACTATTATCCATGATCAAGATCTTCCTATGCACTTCTGGGATGAAGCATCAAGGAAATAAGTATATGTCCATAACAGAATATCCCACAGTGAACTTTCGTTCAAAACTCTTGAAGAAATGTTCACAGGAAAGAAACTAGAGCCAAGCCTTAAGATATTTTGTTGCCTAGTGTTTGTTCATATTCCAAAAGAGAAAAGAACCAAGTTGGATCCTTTCAGAAAGAAAGGAATATTTGTTGGATATGGTGAGGTCTCCAAGGCCTTCAGAATCTATATACCAGGTTACCATCATATGGAAATTAGCAGGGATGAAAATTTTGATGAAGATACAACTCTTATGAAATCAAGAAAGTTCCAACTTGAAGAAAAATATGAAGAAGTTGTAGTTCCCAGAGCTACCGAACTAAAGAAGGAAGTTGCACCTTCTCTTGATGATGAGATTCTAGAAGAACATGATATGTTGGAGCCCCAAGAACCTCCCTACATGAATGTCTCCCACAAGATAAATCCATCTTGGGATTTTGATATTATTCAAGAAGCACAAAGGTATGGTGCTCCAGGAGTCTCCATAAGGCATAAAAAGAAGACAAATACATTTCCTAGTTATGTTGCTTTGATGTGTGATCTTGTAGACAAAGAACCTTATTCTTTTGAAGCAACGATTCAAAAGAGAGAATGGGTAGAATCCATGACGGAATAATACCAATCCATAATGAATAATGATGTGTGGGAAGTAGTTACCAAACTAAAAGGTAAAAGTGTGGCATCTTCCAAATGGATCTACAAGATGAAAAATAAAACTGATGGAAGAATTGAGAAATACAAAGCCATATTTGTGGCTGGTGGATTCTTTTAAAAGGAAGGAATCAATTATGAAGAGACATTTTCTCTTGTAGAAAGGTACACATTTATCAGAACCATCATGGCACTTGCAACCAAGACAAAATGGAAGATACACTAGATGGATCTGAAAACAACCATCCTAAATTATGTTATTGAAGAGGAAGTGTACATAGAACAACCGCGATGTTTTGAAGTTGAAGACATAAGAACACATGTCTATAAAATGAAGAAGGATATGTATGGATTGAAGTAAGCACCAAGAGCTTGACATGGAAGAATCAATAGTTTTCTAACGAGCTTGGGATTTCCAAAAGTAAGGATGATACTAACATTTACTTCAAGATTATGGATGATGAACCTCTCATATTATTGTTGTATGTGGATTATTTATTCCTAACATGTGATTAGAAGAAAATCTCAAAGTGTAAGAAGAAGCTCAGTGAAATTTGAGATGAAAGTCCTTGTCTTGATGCATTATTTTGTAAGTCTTGAAGTATGACAGAGCCTAAAAGGAATATTCCTTAACCAAGGAAAGTATGCATTAGAAATATTGAAAAGGATTGACATATTGGGATGTAAATCCATGGCCACACCCATGGATACACACTTGAAGTTGTTGGTTGATGCTTCAATAGAATTAGTGGATGTGACACTATACAGACAAATTAATGGTTCACTGATGTATCTGACTAATACCCAGCCATATATATGCTTTGACGTGAACACTTTGAGTTAGTATCTAGTTGAGACCAGACATGTTCACCTAGTAGTTGTAAATCATGTGATGAGGTACCTAAAAGGTATGGTAGACTATGGTTTCAGTTATACTAGAGATCATGACTTCAGATTGTATAGTTATACATATTCATATTGGGAAGACAATGTCTCATATAGAAATAACACTTTAGGAGGATGTTTCAGTCTAGGGTAGCTATGGTCTCATGGATAAGAAGGAAGCATTCCATTGTTTCTCTCATCACTACAGCAGCAGGATATATTCCAGCTTGTTCTGCTATTTGTGAATCCATATGGATTCAGAAGTTGTTGTAAGATCCATTCCATCTAGTGATGGATGCTACCATGATTCTATGTGATAACCAAATTTGCATGAAGATGCCAGAGAACCCTGTGTTCCATGATAATACAAGGCACATAGAAATACGATACTTCTACATTCGTGACATAGTGCAGAAGAGAGCTACAAAGATACAATATGTGAGTAGAAATCAATAGGTTGCAAATGTGTTGACTAATCCTCTATCTTGTGAGAAGTTTGAACACTTCCAAGAAAAGCTAGGTGTTGTCCGTAAGGACTTCCCTCGAAAGGGGGAGTAGTATTGATGATACTATGGTATTCTAATCACATCGGGTAGCTAAGTTGGGATTGATAATCCTTTGACTTGATCCCATAATTCCAAAAGGAAGGATCATCTTAAATTTTGATCTTGATGGCTTGATCCTGTAATTCCGAAAGAAAGGATCATACAAGATGTTGACATTAGAGGAAATTTGAGGTCTAAAATGGGCCTCCTAAGGAAAATAATAAAATAATAGTTAAAATAATAAAATGATAGTTATTAATTTTGGAGGAAGAATGAAAAAAACTATTTTTTTCGTTCATATTTTCGACATATCTCCTTGTGTGTTTACTCAAATTCCTAGCAGGATAGCTCGTTTGATGTGAAATTTAATTCCACATCCAACAAGTACCCACACTGCATACTTTTGACAGACCCCGCTACCCCAAAAACAATAAATACCTGAAAAACATGATTTAATTCCGCATCCAATGAGTACTGACACTACAGACTTTTGACATACCCCGCTACCCCAAAAACCATAAATACCTAAAAAATTGTGATGATGATGTCATCATCACATTTTTTCAGGTTTTTTATTGTTTTTGGGGTAGCGGGGTCTGTCAAAAGTATGCAGTGTGGGTACTTGTTGGATTTGGAATTAAATTCTGCATCAAATGAGCTCTCCTGCTCGGAATTTGAGTAAAAACACAGGGAGATATGTCGAAAATACAAACAAAAAAAGTAGTTTTCTTTTATGACAAATATGTCAATTCAACCATTATGGTTGACTCATTTTACTAAAATTATATTGGTTCTTGAATTCCAAC
Source organism: Pseudotsuga menziesii (assembly GCA_001517045.1). Taxonomy (NCBI): domain Eukaryota; kingdom Viridiplantae; phylum Streptophyta; class Pinopsida; order Pinales; family Pinaceae; genus Pseudotsuga; species Pseudotsuga menziesii. Next base: position 44,386 of record LPNX010897697.1, read on the forward strand.
TCACCAAATTTATTGTTGGCGCGTTTTCTTATAAGGCCCATTTTAGACCCCAAATTTTCTCTAATGGATTGATCATCCTTAGACTTGATCCTGTAATTACGAAAAGAAGGATTGTATAGAATGTTGATCTTGATGGACTTTATCCAATAATTTCAAAAGGAAGGTCATCCAAGGTGTTGGGATTAATCATCCTTAGACTTGATATCATAATTCCAAAAGGAAGGATAATCTTAAATGTTGATCTTCATGGAATTGATCCCGTAATTCCGAAAGGAAGGATTGTCTAGGATGTTAGTGGTGGACTTGATCCTGTGAATCCAAAAGGAAGCATCCTCTATGATGTTAGTGGACTTGATCCCATAATCCCAAAAGAGGGAGGATCGTTTGAGTAGCACATATGTGTTGTCTTTGATCCTGAAATTCAGAAAGGAAAGGATCACCTTTGTTGTCCATGATTCCATGATTCTGAAAGGAAGGATCATGTTGGTTGTTATTGATGATGTTGTTATAACTGTCACTTGTTGTTTTTGTATTCCAGCTTTATGTTGATGATCTAACCTCATGCTTTCATTGCTGTTGTTATTCCATATTTATGCTGATGAGCCAACCTTGTGTTGTCGTTGCTAGTGATGTATCAATTTTTATGCAGATGATGATCATTCTCTAGCTCCATGTTGTAGATGATGATGTTCCATGCTACATATGATGATTCAGTTTCATGTTGCAGATGATGATCTTCGATGTTTTAGATGATGATTTAGTTCCACATTACATATGATTCAATTCCATGTTGTAGATGATGATTCAGTTCCATGCTGCATATGATGATTCTCTAGCTCCATGATGTATGTGATGATCCAATTCCATGTTGCTGGTGATGATGCTCCAAATCCATTCTGCTTATCATGATCCAGTTCTATGTTGCAGATGATCATGCCACAGTTCCATGCTATAGATGATGATACTCCAGTTCCATGTTGTAGATGATGACATATTTCAAAGATTCTGATGATCTATATATGCACCGAACAATTTTACAAAATATGATGTTAATGATGTCTCCTTCCTCTTTCCGATGATGTTGTGTAGAGGCACACCAGTTGTTGTTGATGTTAGTATAATACCCTTCTTGTTAAGGGGAAGTGTTGAAATAATATAACTTCAAAGAATATTCTACTTGTACTTTACATTATTATTATTCCTCCTTTGGGAGATGTGACTAATGTAAAAGGTCATGAGGTAAACCCTCCATTTTAAGTCGGGTCAATAGTACCCCGAAAAAAATAATATTATGACTATTTTTATTTTACCTACGTAGGCCGGCCTTGTTAGTTAGATAAGTCGACCCAATTAGGTTAAATTTCAGTTGGGAATTTTAGTATAAATACGGAGGTGTACTCCCTCATTTATACACATTCACTCACACTTGTATTGCGTAAGAGAGAGAAAGAAGGAAGGACAGAGAAGGAGGAGGACTAATTTCTTTGGTGTTTTGGCTCTTATGCTTAGGTATTGGCCTCTCTCTATCTATGAGATATTGTTATTTGGTCATTGCATTATGGTAATATATATTGAGGAATTGTTTGCTGGGTTTTTCCCTTTAGGGTTTCCTAGGGTAAATTCTTGTCTACCTTGTGATTTTGTTTCTTTTAGTGATACTCTTTATGTTGTTATTGTGAAAATGTATTAAATGCTTATCAAGTTAGGACTTAAGCTATGACAACATACAAAACTTAACAAGGAAGGGGACATAGAGAGGGGGAGAAGGGAGCAGTTAGGGTAGCTGAGGGGTTGGGGTAGGGCTAGGGCCATGATTTGTATTTTTTTAAATTTTAATGCTTTTGTTTTTAGTTTTTATATTTTATTATTTTGTGTTTTTTTTTTCATTTTTTTTTTCATTTTTCTTTTAATTTTTTTTTAAATGAGTATTTTTTAATGATTTTTATTTTGTCCAAAATAATTTAAAACTTTCAAAGTTTTTTTAAAATTGTTTTTTCACATGCTAGTGTTTTTTTTAATTGTATTTTTTGAGGGATTTTTATTAACAAATGTTTGATTATAATTTTTTTGAATTTAAAAAATATTTATAATTCTTTTAAAAGTTTCATAACATTGAAATTATTTTTATTTGTTTTTTTGAATTTCGTTTCTAATTTTCACTTTATAATTTTTTTTTAACTTTGTTGTTTTTATTGATTGTATTTAAAATTTTAACATTGAATAAAAATAATGGTGATTATAAGAGGTCTATTTTTTAATTCAGGGATTTATTTAGGGTTTCAATTGCAATGACATCATTCAAGATTACAAAAAAATTACAATTTTATCCCCCACCCACAAAATGGTGATATTGGTAGCACCACTTTTCAAAATGGAGGAAAAAAAACTACTAAATGTGACCTCCAAAAATTGAGAACTTGTACGGGTTCTTGTTTTATAGTATATTGTGTTTGTGGTGAGCCCTCCAACAAATTGTTGAATTCTAAAGACCTGACCCTCTTACGAAGGAGTTGTAAATATTTCCCTTATATATGTATTTCACCCAAAAGGAAATCATCATTGGGAATAACTAGGATACTCATATAAATACTAGCAAAAGATTGAAAAATACCACTAGTGTTAACAATAGGATTTCCCCCCCCCCCACACCAGAAACAAAGAAAGAGGTGGGTTGTTGCAAACATGTAATATGTTGTGGAACATTGGATGGGCCTATGGGTGTAACCATGGGTATGGAGGGAATTCTTAAAAGGGAAAATATATTTGTATTGGGTGAGGTATATGGAGCACTTACTCTGCTTGTAGATGGTTGGGGAGACTTAACTGAAGTCCATCCTTGGACATTATGGGAAGATGGAGTGGGTTTCTCCATATAGGAAGACATTCTTATCCCCGACATAGTGTGACTAAATAGTTAAAAAGGATCACCAATCAAAGGTTGAAATTGAAAAAGTATGGGGTCGAAAGGATTGGTTAAAGGTAGGTTATAAAAGTGTGGGAAAACACCCTCATCCACATATTCAACCTCAACTTGATCAAGATGTACCAAATAACTTTCGAAACTAATGGTTTCAATAACCTAGACTTGAGAGATGATTCACCTATGAATAAGTGGTGGTTCCTCCTCAACATGATAGAGGCCCTAAATACATCGAGATTTATTAATCGGTAGATTGGCCATAATGAAAAATGAAAATGTAAAATACAAATAAGAATCCTAAGTCCAACTATAGTATAAAACCAAAGAACACCCTTAGAAAAAAATGTATAATTGCATTTCCCTGAAAAACTCAAGAAAATAAGAATTCAAATGTACTCAAAGGATCAAAACTAAGGAAAGTATAATAAAAAATCACCAGTGGAGTCACTAGTTCTGTTACGAACATTTCCTTCCTGTGGAAAAGTGAGAACTCCCTTGACTCCTTTCCTTGATTCAAGACAAATAGAGGAGGTAGACCACTATGATTTCACCCACTATATATCATGCACATTCACATATAATAGATGAAGAGGAAAGAAGGAAGAAGAACTTAACTTGGCCTCAGTAAAGTATGTTGGTGTTGATAGATCCCAAATTGATGTAGATCTGATAGATATTTCTCTGGCTCCACTTGGATAGGAATTTGTATGCACATAGAAAAAAAACCTTCCTCAAATCATTTCAACATATGAAATATTTGCATATAAATAACATATAACATTATATATAAACATAATATATAAAGATCTAATCCAAATCCATCAAGGTCGACCCTGATCTACTCAAGGGAGATCAAATCCATCATACACATCACATTACACATATAGATATAAGCAATTACAACCATAATAAGACATATGATGTGGAGGGGGGATAAATGCACCTATTTAGGTATCATATAAATAAGAATAAGTACATCAAATCATACCTCGAGTCATGATGTGTAATACCCCTAGTTTTGACTTGGAATGTATTTAATCAAAATTATGTAAATGATGTAAATATGCTAGCATGGATTCCTAGTGTGAAGCTCAAGGACAAGGCCCGACTAGTGAATGGATAGGCATGTATGATGTATATATTTTTATTTGGACCGTATGTTGGCTTAGCACGCCATTTCGAAATATATGTAACCATTATGTTGGAAAATAATAAAATGGTCCAAGAGGATTGTGTAAAGAGAACTAGAGGGGCTATGATTCCACTTGAGGGGAAGAGGAAAGGGGGCCTATGGGAAACTAAATCTTTTATTCCAAGTTACAACCTTAGAAATAATCCATTATTCATAATATGCTTTAAAATGAGTCAATTACCTTCTCTTGATTTTTAAACCCAAACATTGAATGCATATGTGAGGTTGGTGGGAAAAGTCACTTCATGCAACTATTATAGAATGGGGGTGGTGACAATTTTGTCAGCTATCATAAGTCCTTTTCTTCTATGGTCAACATCTATGCCAATGGTCTTTTCACCATTACTTCATATCCCTCGGATTCAACAATATTTTGATCATTCTCTCATGCATACTTCTACACTACGAAGAGATTCATATTGTTATTTGTGTCTCGGTTTACAAACTGTGTACAACCCAAAAATTTGAATTTATAGTCATAGACGCAATTTTGAAGGAAAAATAGATGGTTGTAAGTGAGCGTAGAGGTTGGGAAAAATAGGAACCCTTACCAATAAATAGTTCTTCTACGTTTGGATTCTTGAGAACCCATGAAATAATGTTGCAATAGGTTCTCCAATATCAGACAACAAGATGGACTCTTACTACACACACTAGTAAGCATTCTAAGGGTTGGATTTCAAAGGGGAACTATGGATCAGTGAAGAGAAATTACTTTCTTGTGTTGTGTGTGGAAGTTGGAAGGAGTGTCATGGATTTGATGGCTTAGTGAGATACTTGTAGATCTCTGGATGAGCTTTTGGCTAAGCATAGTGAGCATAATGGGTTTTGGGATGAGAGAGAAAATTATGTAGGTGTTTCCTTCACCTTGGTAGCCTCATAAACTAACTTGGGGGTGGCCTGTGAGAAGACATAATATATGATCAACAGAGTACCCACAGTTGAGTGGAAAATCACTCTTACACAACCAATTGCTTGGATCTTCTTTGTTCAAAGATAAGTATTTTTTTTGTATTTGATGCTAAATGATTTTATTTGATACCTATAATGATAAATATTGTATATACATGCTTGATGTGTGTAGATATTTTATTCCTTTTGTGTATTTTTATTATGTTTCTACAAACATATTTTTATTGTTATGAATTTGGAATTATGGTTATGGGAAGAAATTAGAGTCCCAAATTTAGTTAATGCCCCTTCCTATTGGGTGGATTGAGGGGTGCAGATGTTACATGTTGTATATATCCTCCAATATTCCTTATCCAATCCTCCCTTGACTCAACCATAATGATCACAAATGCTTTTACTATGCACTAGATATTCCCACAACATAAAAATACTAAGCAAAGAGTCTTCCCTTTCTCATGGAATGGCCTCAATATATAGGTGGATGGTGAATGAATGGACGATGAATGTAGACTCCAAAGGATATGTGGACTCGATTTGGTGTGTGAGTTCACATGCCAAAATAAGGTGAAATCTAATTACAATAATGCTCTTCTCGAAAATCATCCAAAAATAATGCAAAGGAAGACCATCACCCTCCTAAGGCATAGGAAGGATTTATGGTGTCACCCCTTGACATGCATGCAAGGAGTGATGAAAATGTGACTATCACCCCCTTATAGGCATGCAAGGGGTGATGGTGGTAAAAAACATGCAAAAGGAAATGGTATATGAAGGTGGTTTCACCTAATAAAATAGATAGTGTATCTAAGGATCCCATAGGGTGTAAAATAAGGGTATAACCCCCCAAAAAGGGAGCTACTAATAACACCACTTTTTTTATTCAGGTGTTGTTTTTGGAACAAAAATATGAGTTTAGATTAAGTCTCTAGTTCTCATTTTGAGCATAGAAAGTCCTCATTAAATTGTACAATGTGTTCAAGGGGTATACCATGAGATGGATAGTGTCGTTGGTCCAATATAAAACATTGTATGTAGGATTCTAAGTATTTCTTTTACCAATTTTGTTTGACCATGCACTTGGGGATGGTAAATTATGCTCATGTTCAATTTAATGCCTTATAGTTTAAACAACTCTTGATAGATGCTGCTAGTTACATAAAGACTATGATTCAACAAAATGGTATTGGGCGTACCATATAGCTTAAAAATATGATCCATGAATACTTGGGAAACTAGGTATGGTGTAAATGGGTGCAATAATGCTAAAATTAGAGCATATGTAGATAATTAGTGAGATACCACCATGATTACCAGTTTGTTGTTAGTTTTGAGGGGCCCACTACAAATTAGTTTCATGGAAATGTCAATCCAAATAGTGGTTGGGGATAGTATATGGTACAATTCCCTAAGAGTCGTCACTTTTTCACACATTTTATATTGGTAGGATCCACGTTCAACCATAAATGTATGCACATCATTTTTCATGCGTTCCCCAAAGAAATATAACTTCTACACATTCATATTTTTTCTAAAATCCATAGTGTCGGGTTTTAGGGGACAAATACATAACTTCTCTAACACCATTTGTTTTAACTATAATTATATAGATAAAAATATTCCATTTATGATACAAGGTATATTATTGGAAGTTATATCCCTTAGTTGGATTGGGTCCACCTGAATTCCTTAGATACATTGATCTATTGTGTCATTATCCAACCATTATTAGAATGATTCTGCAAGGAAATTTGGTATAGGTGAGGATAATGCAAGAGAGATCATTCCTCATATTTCAATGACAAAGCATTGACCACACCATTCTTTTCCCATTATTGTAAATTATTGTAATGGAACAAATTCCTAAAATATCATAAAAATAGAAAGAAAGAGTAATTTGAATCCTTGATAAAGAAATAAAGAGAATGAATAATAATACTCTTTGAGAGGGAAACTTCCCTTTACAACATATCAAATGCACATGACGATATGATCTCTAAAACTAGGTCTCCTTGGTATCTATGGTATGTTAATGGTATAATTAGAATTAATGTCCTAGACAATTTGTGATAAATTCGAACCATGAGAGAATCTAGGAGTGTTAATGAAGATGACAAATCAAATTTGGTGCAAAACTGGAAAAAAACCATCAATTGAAAGGAAAATTACACACACAATGTGAACTGGAACAAGATAATTTTTGGACTGTCTAACCATGAAACATGTTGTTATCAGGTATTTATTACAACATAGGAGTTTCCTGAGGATTTGGAAGCCAATTGTGAGCATACAATTCAAAATTGCCAAATTAGCATCAACCCCCCCTAGGTGGGCCAATCAAGCCTCAAATCATACCAAACAACCACGAATTGATGAATGGACGTGGATGAAGTGATGTGGGTCAATGATTACACCTTGGAAATAATGGGTGTGAAAATATGGGTGGTTTAGAGTCTCAATGCAGCATTTAATGCACCAAATCAAGCCAAAATTGGCCAAAATCCCACTCTAGCGCTCCAAGTCAACCTAGCTATCCACATTCAATGAATGGGAGCGCACCAGAAATGATGAGGGTGCACATGTGGCTGTTTTACTGAGCTGGAATGTTCATGTGGATGTAAAATCCCCAATTTGACTAGGCATTTGTCGAACTAAGCACCCCCAGTCCACCACATAGTGTATTAAAGTTTAGTAAGCAATAAAATTGACTAAGTAGTGTAATTAGGGACTAATGAGTTGGATTAATGTTCTAAAACCCTCCCTTAATCCAAAAAATAAGTACATATCACAAAATTATGGAGGCCTTGGTAACAATGGCTCAAGTCACCTCAAATACATAATTCCGAAATTACAATTTATTTGTCCATATGAACTAAGGAAAAGAAGGAAAACCACATGGGACAAAACATTCCCTCAAGAATGGACATGGAGCTGGACCTGCAATAAATAAAATCAAATTACCACCCTTCAATCACCCCAAGAAAATATCTCAGGTAGGTGAAGGTCTTCTCTGTGAAAGCCTTGGTAAAAATATCAGCAGTTTGCTCGGTGGATGGGCAATACTACAGTGAGATCACCCTGTCATGCACTAAGCCCTGAATGTAATGCATGTGTATCTCAATATGTTTTATCCTCTATCTATACACTAGATCAGTATATATTTTTATGGAACTTTTATTGTTCACCCAAATGTTGGTTGGAGAATCAATTGTGACGCCAAATTCTCGGAGAATTCCCTACAACCAAACACATTGTGTAGCAGCATTGACTGCTTCCCTACACTCGGCCTCTACTGATGAAAGTGAAATGGTGTGTTGTTTATTACTTTAATATAAAATGGGACCTTCAGCAAACATAAATACATAGCCTGAAGGAAGTGGGATCTCCAACCCTATCTGAATCAGAAAATCCAACTAATTGAAGTGAGGAACTAGCTGTGTAGTGCACCCCGAAATTCTTGGTTCCCTGGACATACTAAAGAATTATTTTTGCTTCTCTCCAATGGATCCCATGTGGCTAGTGCATATTTATTTCTACAGAACTTGCAAAATAATACAAATCAGGTCTTTTGTGAATGAGATAGAGTAAGCTGGCCACTAGTTCCCTCTAGAGCGTAATATCCACCAATGGAGAATTGCCAAATTCATGCATTTTAATACCAGAAAGAAAGGGAGACTTGGATTCCTTACACTCAGCCATGTTAAAATTCTTTAGAATGTCTTAAGCATACTTTTTTTTACTCAGCTTGATGCCCCTTTCATTTTGCTCAATTTCCAAACCCAAAAATTGCCTTAGTAATCCTAGGTCTGTCATGGCAAATTCAATATGCAAAGATGACTTGATTTGGCCAATTGAATTGGTGAAGATACATGTAATGAATATATAATAAACATAAAGAACAATGACCTGAAAAATACCATCATGTTTTTGCAACTACACATTAGGGTCTGATTTGCATCTAGTGAAACCAATAGAGAGCAAAAAAAATCCATTTTTGCATACCAAGCCCTGGGGGCTTGCTTGAGTCCATATAATGATTTCTTCAACATACATATGAATGAAGGATCCTATTGTAAACCTTCATGCTTCTGAATATATATCTCTTCCTGTAGCTCACCATGTAAGAAGGCATTCTTAACATCCATGTGGTGAACTTCCCAACCTTTACTAGCTGCCAGTGCTAGAACTAGTCTAATTGAGTCCATCTTTGCAATCGGTGCAAAGGTATCTATGTAATAAACACCATGGAAATCAGAATATACCTTAGAAACTAATATTTCCTTATGTTTAATATCAGAACCATCAGCAGCAAGTTTGGTCTGGAAAACCCATTTGCATTGAACAAGCTTCCTCTTGGGACGAAGGGGAACCAATTCCCATGTATTGTTCTCTTGGAGAGACTAAAATTCATCTTCCATTGTTGATTTCCATATAGGGTCATTAAAATCTTGCTGGTATGTCTGAGGATCAGACCCAATCAGCATATAACAGTGCTCAGCAATATAACTATCACTTGAAAAGGAAGCTCTACTAGTTTATGATGTAGTCTTCCTAGGCTCATGGGGACTGCCTGCTAATTCCCCTGCTGCTTGTACAATTTTTTCAGCCCACTTGGGCATAGATGGTGAGTCATATAAATAAATATAATTTTCAGTAACATTTGTATCCTAAATATCATAAAAAGCAGAGCATGTATCATCACTTACATCTTCGAATGGTTGAAGAGAGGATCATTCCCCCGGTGCAAGCTCGAAATAAGGAATTGGCTCTTCTTCAAATTTCACACTTCTCTCAAAAAATGTCTTGAAAGTGGAGGTGTCAAAGAGTTTTTAACCTTTGGTTTCTTCACCATACCCAACCATAATGCACTCCTTGATTTGTGGTTGTAAGGATTTCCTCTTTTCAGAGGGTATTCTAGCCCATGCTCTAGTCCCGAAAATTCTGAAATTTGAGACATTTGGATTTTGACCAAACCATGCCTTGTAAGGTGTCATCCATTTTACTGATATATGAAAGGATATGTTTTTTATGTGATCAGCACAACTAATGGATTCATACCATATCTTGGGACTTATATCCCTTGCTTCTATCATTCAAGTGGCCATATCTTTGAGTGAACTATTCTTCCTCTCATCCACACCATTTTGTTGTGGCATGCAGGGAGTTGAGTGTTGCATTTGGATGCCACTCTCGTCAAAATGTTTCTGTAGGTTTTTGTTTACATACTCCTTCCCATTATCAGTCCTAAGGATCTTAATATTATTCCCACTCGTATTTTCTACCAATGCCTTCCAAATCTTCAAGTGTTCAAACACCTCAGACTTCAATTTAAGGAAGTACACCCAACAAAATCGAGAGTAATCATCTATGAATGTAAGCACATACCTTGATCCACCATATGATGGAATTGGAAATGGACCAATAAAGTCTGAATTCACTAACCCAAGTGGTTGGGTTTCCCTCCTTTCTTTCCCCTTCTCATAGCTTTTCTCGGGATGCTTCCCAACTACGCACCCAATGCATGCTCCATTTGATGATATGATTTTTGGAATACCTTCCACCATCTCATCTCTGTGTAGTGATTGAAGGTACTTGTAGTTCATGTGACCAAAAATATCATGCTATAGCTTTGAAACCTCATTAGCATGTGAGATAAGTGCTTGGTCATAGGATGTGGGGAGGAAGTTCGAAAACTTGTACATCCTCTCATGATGATATGCATACCCAATTGCAATGACTTGGTCTGTTGAGATCTCTGTAATCTCTACCATGTCTGGAGTGAAGGTCACTCTCTTTGTCTCTCCTGTATGGGTCATCTGATAGAATGAAAACAAATTTTCTGCAAGGTTTGGTACATACAATACATCACTAAAGTATCCATGCTCTAAATCAATCCACCCAATCCCCTTGGTATGTAGTTCTGAATCATCCCCCATTCGAACTACTGGGACGACATTTGAAATCATAGAGGAAAAAATCTCTCTCTTGGCCACCATGTGCCTGGAAGCACTTGAATCAATGACAAAAGATGAAGAGTTAGAGCAAACTGCTACCAAAGCATGACATTTCTCCTTACTCTCATTTGAACTGGATTTTCCATTCTTCTTCCTTGTGTTGTTAGGGACTGGATTGTTGTTCTTCTCCAGGAGCTACACCATGGTGTCAATGGTTTTTTTCATGCATGAGCTCTCTGGATTCCATCCCTTGTGGAAATAGGTGCATTTGGACTTTTCTTTTCCCTTCTTTTCCTTCTCCTTGGAAGGATTCAAACTTGCATCACTGAATTTTGGTTTTTATGGGTTTTTCCTCTTCTTTGGCAGCTTCAAATTTTTGGACTTGGGCTTGCCCTTTGAGGAATTCAAAACTCCCATTGCTAGTGCTTGATCCTTGGTCTTGATGGTTCTCATTTGGATAATCTTGTCTTTCTCCTGAGTGAGTGCCTCCATGAAGTTTTCTAGACTGGGAATTTTCCAGTTTCGAAGTGTGAACTTGCCGTAGTGGGATGTACTCACAAAAATTGAGAACTCTAGCCCCAACTTCGAAAGTATAGACAAGATCAATTGCTCCTCTTTCTTTTCAATTCCACACTACTTTAACTTAACAAAAGTGACTTAAACTTGGTGAAGAAGTCCTAGATTGTGTCATAGTGCACTGGGCTCAAGCTGATAAGCTCATTCTCAAGCTGGTGACCACGTAGTTCATCAGTTTTCCCAAACAATGTCTCTAGTTTTTCCCAGACCTCATTGGGTGTAGTCAAACTGTCAATGTGGAACAATAGCTGTCTCAAGATGCTCAGACACAAAAATCCAAATGACTCATCCAATCTATTGATGTACTTGGATTTCTCGACTACAGAATTTGGTTCCACCTCAGTGCCCATGGTAACTCTATAAAGCCCCTTGGCTCTCAACTGAATCACCATCTCTACCTTCCAATCAAATAAATTTAAAAGTGTTATCATGATGTGGGTATCTATTGATGTAATTGTAACTTTGGAATGTATTCACTTATATATCTTATGTATTGTACCCCAATGTTTATTCCGGGAAGTGTTTGTAATGTAATTGAGTCATGTCATGCCCCAATTTTCCAATCGGGAATTTCTATAATGTGAACAAGTCATGTCATGTCATTGTGGGTAACCCTCCTATTGATCAAGGGTTAAATTCCTCGTAGTTGTGGGGCCCTAGGGTTGTTACACTCACCTAGTGAAGTCGACCCTAGTGAGTTCTTGTCAAGTCAGGAATTAGTATAAATAGAGAGCGAGCCTCTCTATTTATCACACACTCACTCACACTCAGTTGTAGCGCATAGCTAAGGGAGAAGAAGTTGTTGGGGATAGAAATAAATAGACTACTATTGTCGGGAGATCATCTTACTATTTTGGGGTTTTACTTTTGGTGTTGATTCTATCTCTGAGGAAGTTGTGGGGTTTTCTCCATTTATGGTTTCCCCAAGGAAAAACATTGTGTTCATTGTCTCTTGTGTTTGATTGTTGTGCTTGTTATTCTCTCAGTTAAAGATCCTAATATAATGCTAGCTTGAATGATAAAATTCTAACATGGTATCAGAGCTAACCTGAGAAGAAGACATTGTGCAGCTATGGAAACTAGGGCTTCCTACCTTTTGGATCTCTCTCCATATATTTTCAGCAAAAGAAGGTTGGGATGACTCTCCTCTATAGGGCGCATCTTTATGTTGAAGCAGAATCTGATTCTGAGCATTTTCAGTTTTTGACCCGACACTGTTACCGAAAACTAGGGATTTCCACAGAAGTGGAATTTTTGAGTGAGCCCAGGCCTAGATTGATCTCCTCCTCAAAATCAAAGTTTAGAGATCAATATCAAAGAATTTGGTTGGACAGAACTCCAGGAAAGTCAAACCCTAATTTGCTCCCGAACCAGCACTACAGAAGTTTAGCTTCAAATCTAGTTTCGACATATTGACTTGGTAAGATCTAAATCTTTTGTATTTCCATTTGAGGTTATCAGTTAAGATGTCTCACCATACCAATATTGATGAAAATATTGAGGGATTTTATAGCTTCTGAGCTTGGAAGTATAGAATCTCTCTGGTCCTAGAAGAAAATGAGTCAGACTCCTACATCAATGAGGAGGTTCCAGTTCCAGAGGGAGATGAGGCTAAAGCCTTACACAAGAAGAAGTTCGTTATGGCTAAAAGGATTACTACTGATTCTATCAAAGATCACCTCATACCATAGGTGTCCTCCCTAAATAAACCTAAAGCTATGTTTGATGCCCTAACCAAACTGTTTGAAGGAAAGAACATAAACCAGAAAATGACTTTGAGGAACCAATTGAAGAATGTGAAGATTCAGAATGCGGAGACCATATAGTCATAATTCATAAGGGTCTCCCATATCAAAGAAAGAATAACTTGATTCAGTGGATGAAGAAGTGAAGAATTCAAATATTGTAATGACCACCTTGAATGGTCTCCCTAGGACATGGGACTCTTTCATTCAAGGGATCCGTGCCAGAAAGAAGCTAGTCAAATTCCGTAGACTATGGAAAGAATGCTCACAAGAAGAATCTCGAATAGGAGCTTGAAAAAAAAAGATGGGAAGTGAAGATCAAGCTCTCACAGTTCAATCCAAGAAAAATAGAAGGGACCATAATCATCATTCTAAAGGTAAGCATTCTTCCTCCAAGAAAGCTCAACTCAGATGTTATACTTGTGATGAAATAGGACACTATGCCAAAGATTGTCCTAGAAACAAAAAAAACTCTCACAAGAAGAAAAACAACAAGAGAATACATCATGCTCATGCTATAGAAGATGATGAACCTTCTTCAAAGAGAAACAAGCAAGAAAGTGATGATTCTTCAAGTGATGAAGAATATGTTTTGATTTCCACTCTCACGGGAAGCATCACACATGGAAGCAATGATTGGCTTATAGACAATGGGGCTTCCAAACATATGACAGGATTCAAAGAGTCTTTTGTGAGACTATTAGAACATGAATCACCCCACGAGGTGAAACTCGTAGATGACGACCAGTATCCAATAAAAGGTAGCGAGGAATCCTCCTATAAGCTGGACTTTGGAAATTCTATGAAGATGAAAGATGTATTGTTTGTACTAGGAATTAAGAAGAATCTCCTCTCCATATCTGCATTAGATGCAAAAGACATGAGGGTTGCATTTGTAGATGGCCAAGTTCTCATGTGGCCAAAGGGAAAGACTTTTGATGATGCAGTAGTGATTGGGGAGCAAGAGGGAGGCCTATACAAATTGAAGGGCCATCCAGAACAAGCTTTGGTCCATGACACAGTAGATCCAAATGAACTTTGGCATAGAAGGCTTGTACATGTGCACTATAGAGCACTACCACTTCCAAGCAAAGATATTGAAGGTCTTCCATAAATTCAAGCAAAACATGATGGAGTCTGCAAAAGATGTGTGAAAGGAAAGAACACAAAGAAGACATTTCCAAGTAGCGAGAGCAAGGCAAAAAGAATCTTGGAAATCATTCACTCCAATGTATGCGGTCCAATGTCATCAAGTTCATTAAGTGGGTATGTATACTATGTTTCTTTTATTGATTATTTTTCTAGGAAGACATGGATATACTTCATGAAGGACAAAGATGAAGTATTCAGCAAGTTCAAGGAATTCAAAACCTTGATTGAGAACCACACTGAAAAGAAGATCAAGACCTTTCAATCAGATAATGGAGAATAATTCACATCAAATGAATTCAAAGAATTATGCAAAGATTCAGGGATTAAGAGGTTAACCACTCCATATAATCCACAACAGAATGGGGTTGTAGAAAGGAAGAATAGAACGATCATGGAAACTGCAAGGGCTATGATTAATGATCAAGATCTTCCCATGCATCTATGGGCAGAAGCTTCCAGAACAACAGTGTATGTACCGAACCGTACTCCACACAAAGTACTCGAGAACAAGACACCTGAAGAAGTATTTTTCGGCAAGAAACTAGAAGTTAGCCATCTCAGAATATTCGGCTATCATGTGTACATACACATTCCAAAAGAAAAGAGGACAAAGTTAGATCCTTCAAGAAAGAAGGGTATATTTGTGGGATACTCTCAAAGCTCGAAGGCTTACAGAATATACTTCCCAAGATTCAAGAATACCGACATCTGTAGGGACGTAACATTTGATGAAGACTCAGCTTACAACAAATACAGAAAGAGGCTCGTTGAAGAACCTGAAGAAATAGAAGCACCCAAAATTCATGATACAACCATGAATGAATAAATTCAAGTAGAAGATCAAGAATTAGAAGAATCTCAAGAATATGTAAATCCACCTCAGGAGAAGAATCCCCATAAGAGGAAACCTACTTGGGTATGAGAAGTTATCCAAGGTGCATAAAGATATGGGGCTCCAAAATAGAATCACAGAGAAAGAAAGAATACCAGGTCTTGCTCCGGGTATGTAGCCTTATTATGTGATTTCATTGATAAAGAACCTTCCAACTATGAAGAAGTGGTAGAAAGGGAAGAATGGAAGCATGTTATGATCGAAGAGTATCAATTGATCATGAAGAATGATGTTTGGGATGTTGTCCCAAGACTAGAAGGGAAGTCTGTTGTAACTTCCAAATGGATTTACAAGATCAAGCATGCTGCAGATGGCAACATAGAAAAATATAAAGCAAGATTTGTGAGTCATGGCTTCTCCTAGAAAGAAGGAATAGATTATGAAGAAACTTTTGCACCTATAGCCAGATATACTTCCATCAGATCAGTACTTGCTTTGGCTATAGTAATGAAATAGAATATACACCAAATAGATGTCAAGACTGCTTTCTTGAATGGTGTAGTGGAAGAGGAAGTATATGTGGAGCAGCCACTCGGTTTTGAGACACATGACAGGGAGTCTCATGTGTGTAGATTGAACAAATCCCTGTATGGTTTGAAACAGGGACCCAGGACTTGGTACGACAGAATTGGTGGCTTTCTATCTAGTTTAGGCTTTACCAAGAGTAAATCAAATTTCAACCTTTACTACAAGGTTGAATATGGAAACCCAGTGATACTCCTACTATATGTAGATGATCTTTTTGTAACAGGTATGGATGGGTTAATTGTTGATACCAAGAGGAAGCTTGCTGCCAAGTTAGAAATGAAGGACTTGGGTATGATGCATTATTTTCTAGGCATGGGGGCGTGGAAGAATGCAGATGGAATTTCCCCAGGACAAGGGAAATATACGGTAGAGATCTGAAGAGGTTCGGGATGATGGATTGCAAGGCCATGACCACACCTGTGGCATCAAACCTGAAGCTATTGAGTGATGCTTCATCAGAAGCTGTTGATGCTAAGATGTATTGTTAGATGATTGGGTCCTTAAGGTACCTAACGAACACGAGACAAGATATTTGCTTTGCTTTGAGAACCTTGAGCCAGTTCCTGACAGATCCAAGACATGTTCACTTGATTGCTGCAAAGCATATTTTGAGGTACTTGAAGGTACAGGTGATTATGGACTCAAGTATGAGGCGAATCAAAAGATTAACCTGGAGGTTTATGTTGATTCATATTGGGTAGTCAGTACCATCGATAGGAAGATCAATTCAGGGTGTTTTTTCAGTATGGAATCAGGAATGATCTCTTGGTTTAGAAGGAAGCAATCCTATGTGGCACTGAGTACAGCTGAAGCAAAGTATGTCAAAACTTGTTCAGCTAGTTGTGAGGTAGTATGGCTAAGGAAGCTACTATTTGATTTATTTTATCTCCAGTTAGATGCTACTTGTATATACTGCAACAACTGGAGTTGTGTGAAGTTGACAAAGAACCCGGTGTTCCATGACAAGTCGAAGCATATCGAGATCAAGTATCACTATATCAAGGATATGGTGTAGAGAGGATCAGTGAAACTCCAGTATGTTGCGATGGATGAACAGATAGCTGATGTGTTGACAAAGCCATTGGCCAGAGTGAAGTTTGAGTACTTCAGGGAGAAGCTTGGTGTTCTCCAGATCGAGGTTCCCTCCAAGGGGAAGTGATGAGTTCGTGAGCCATTGTGACATGGTGAGAGGATTAGGTTCCTTCCATGGTCAAATGTAAGGGCTGAGCCATTCTATCATGGTGAGAGGATTGGTTCCTTCCATGTCAGATATGAATGCTGAGCCATTCTGATATGACTGTAGGATTGGTTCCTACATGATCAGATATAAGGGTTGTTGCCATTCTCTGAATGGAGGTACCTGGTCAGTTACCAGGAATACTTAGTCTGGGACTAAGGGCCATTCTGATATGACTACAGGATGTAGTCTCACATGATCAGATATAAGTGCAAGGCCATTCTGATGTGATTGAGGATGTGTTCCCACTTGATTAGATATAAGGGCTAATGCCATTCTATCGGAGAATGAAGGCACCTGGTTAGTTACCAGGAACCCTCATTCTGGGACTGAGTGTCATTCTAACATGGTGAGAGGATTAAGTTCCTTCCATGTTCATATGTAAGGGCTATGCCATTCTAACATGGTGAGAGGATTAAGTTCCTTCCATGGTCAGATGTAAGGGCTGTGTCATTCTGACATGGTGAGAGGATTAAGTTCCTTCCATGGTCAGATGTAAGGGTTGTGCCATTCTAACATGGTGAGAGGATTAGCTTCCTTCCATGGTCAAATGTAAGGGCTTGGCCATTCTGAAATGATGGCGAATGTGTTCCTCTCATGGTGAGATGTGAGTGCTGGGTGTGCCTTTCTGATGAGTCAAGGTCAGATGTAAGTTCTAGGTGGGCCATTCTAACTTAGGGTTAGATATAAGCACTGAAGAAGACCTACATGGAGGCTAGGCCTACAACTAGCATGGAAAAGGGATGGCTCTGTAGAACTTCCTGTGATGAGAAGAATCATGAGATAGCACCAGTGATGATGACCCAGTGATGATCCAGATTGAGTGATGATCGAGATTCAGTGATGTTGATCCAGCAAAGATGATCCAGATCGAGTGATGATCTAGATCTAGTGATGTTGATCTAGCAAAGATGATCTAGATTGAGTGATGATCCAGATCTAGTGATGTTGATCCAACAGAGATGATCCAGATCGAGTGATGATCCAAATCCAGTGATGTTGATCCAGCAGAGGTGATCCAGATCGAGTGATGATCCAGATCCAGATAAAGATGACGTGAAAATGAAGATGACTTGAAGATGAAGATGACCTAAATATGAATATGACTTAAAGATGACGAGGACACGATGATGATCCAGATGATACAGAGAAGAAGACTTGTGCTGATAAATTGTGTCAAGAGAATACCTTCCTAGTTAAGAGGGAGTGTTGATGTAATTGTAACCTCAGAATGTATTCACTTGTATATCTTATGTATTGTACCCCAATGTTTATTTTGGGAAGTGTTTGTAATGTAATTGAGTCATGTCATGCCCTGATGTTTCGATCGAGAGTTTCTATAATGTGAACAAGTCATGTCAAGTCATTGTGGGTAACCCTTCTATTGATCAAGGGTTAAAATTCCCGAAGTTGTGGGGCCCTAGGGTTGTTAGACTCAACTAGTGAAGTCATCCCTAGTGAGTTATTGTCAAGTCAAGAATTAGTATAAATAGAGAGTGAGCCTCTCTATTTATCACACACTCACTCACACTCAGTTGTAGTGCATAGCTGAGGGAGAAGAAGTTGTTGGGGCTAGAAAGAAAGGGACTACTGCTGTCGGGAGATAATTTTACTATTTTGGGGTTTTACTTTTGGTTCTGATTCTATCTCTAAGGAAGTTGCGGGGTTTTCTCCATTTATGGTTTCCCAGAGGAAACACATTGTGTTCATTGTCTCTTGTGTTTGATTGTTGTGCTTGTTATTCTCTCAGTTAAATATCCTAATATAATGCTAGCTTCAATGATAAAATTATAACAGTATCCTCCATTTCATCCTACGCTGATGATGAATAAATTTCCGAATGTTCTGCAAAAACACAATTCAATTTTATCTGGAACTCCACTAAAAATGTAGCTCAAATCACTCTGAATTGATATGCAACTCAAAAATATCCATCAATATTTGATACCATGTGATAATTTTGAACCACAGGAGAATCTAGGAGTGTTAGTGAAGCTCACAAATCAAATTTGGTGCAAAATTGGAAAAAAACCATCAATTGAAAGGCAAATTACACACACAATGTGAACTATAACAAGATAATTTTTGGACTGTCTAACCATGAAACATGTTATTATCAGGTATATATTATAACATAGGAGTTTCATGAGGCTTTGGAAGCCAATTGTGAGCATACAAGTCAAAATTGCCAAATTGGCATCAAACCCCCCTAGGTGGGCCAATCAAGCCTCAAATGAGACCAAAAAACTATGAATTGATGAATAGACATGGATGAAGTTATTTGGGTCAATTATTACACCTTGGACAGCGTGGGTGTGTAAATATGGGTGTTTTAGAGTCTTAATGCAACATTTAATGCACCAAATCAAGCCAAAATTGGCCAAACTCCCACTCTAGCGCTCCAAGTCAGCCTAGTTGTCCACATTCAATGAATGGGAGTGCACTAGAAATGATAAGGGTGCACCTGTGGCTGGTTGACTGAGCTGGAATTCTCATGTGGGTGTAAAATCCCCAATTTGACTAGGCACTTGTCCAACTAAGAACCCCTAGTCCACCACATAGTGTATTAAAGCTTAGTAAGCAATGAAATTGACTAATTAGTGTAATTAGGTACTAATGAGTTGGATTAATATTCTAACACAAGTAATAAATACAACACTAATATGATAATATAAATGTAATTCCACAACATATAGGGATTAACATGCCCCTCCCATTCAAACAAGTGTTGTCACGAACACTTGATTCACTGTGGATGTTCGTATAGAAGAACTCATTTTCTCATGCCACTTATTCTATTTGCATGTTCTTCCATTTGTTTAGGTACTCAATAATTGATAAATCTCATATTTTCTTATTATGTGGTTCGATAATTGTTTAAGGTTCTAGTATGATTTTATCTTCTTCATCAATATCTGTAAAATAGTTTGAGCTAATATTTATTTATCAATTATATTTTTTAGGGAAGAAAGTTTATACATGTGAAGATGGAGGAAACTCCAAATTTCAAACCATTATATGGAACATAGTACTTGGGTGCTAATTTATTCTCCTTTTGTTTCCTAAGGGACATTTATTTGTATGGTTGTAACATAAAAATAATCAAACCCCTACTTCAAATTTCCTTTCACTACAATTTTGATATGCTTGTTATTTCATTCTATTTTGTGCTATGGGAAAGTTGTCTTTAAATAGTTGAAGGACATATTATTGGTTCTCTAATATGTGATACTCCACTTCTTGAACCTTGTGTTTTCTTTTCAAGGATGGAGGAGGACGACGATAAAATTCCATATATTGGGATTTTTTGATGAAGTATGAAAGGACATGTTGTATGACTATTATACCAAGGGAAACCACTTGACCCATTGTGTTTGTTTATCAAATGAAAAGAAACAAAGATAATCTTATAAGAATTTATTCACGATCTTAGTTTTCCAATTGGAATGAACATACTAGGAGGAACTACTATCCAATTGGGTACCCAAACAAGAAAATATTTCCATTTAAAAATTATTAGTGTAAATCCTATATCTATAACTTATAATAATATTGGAGATTCTATGTAGTTTCTAAATTATTTCCATCACTAGTACATGTGATCTTTTTTCCCCTGGAAAATTGTTACTATAGCAACACTTTTCTATCGCTATAGTAACGAATAGAATCCCAAATTTTTGTCACAAAAGTATCACTGCATTGGCCACAATTCGAATATTCCATTGGTATAGCGGCAGAACATTGATGACATGTGATGATTTTGGCCTATGCTTCAAAAACCTATGGGAGTCATTATAGCAATGTTTACGTATCGCTAGAGCACTGTCTTGGAGGTGCCATAGTGACAGAAGATTGCAGAAAAATCATACGCCTAAGTCATAATGTGTCGCTAGAGAAACATCATGGAGTTGCTATAGCGAAGGAGGATTGTGGAAAATTCATGCACCTAATTGGTAATGCGTCGCTAGAGAAACTTCTTTTTGTCTCTATAGCATCACACATTGTCGAAATAGCAATGACAATGCATCACTATAGGCATGACAATAACAATGTCAAGGCATTGATATAACAACGATAGTTCGTGGAAAATTAGAAGCGACTAAGAACTGGTGTGTCACCATAGCGACATAACTGTGTCGCTATATAAACACCAGTATGTTACTATAGTGACGTTTAGTATGTGTGTTTTAAAGAAAATATAGAATTTGTAGCAAATATTGTATTTCAAATCTAGGAATACCTCTAGTCACTTAGAATGATGTTGGTAGGAAATGAGTATTAACTAAATGTCCTCCTCGAAACTTATGTGCTCCCTGAAACTGTATAGAATAACATATATATATTTCAAGCACATAGCCTATTACTTATTAGTATAGAGTTTATTTAAGTCTTGAGAAATATTATTAGGAAGAAAAATGAGAAAATGGCACGCATGTATCCTCAAAGGATTAAGAGAAATCCATCCAACCCAAATCTCCTACTTTAAATGGCATCCTTCTATCATATCTTACCTCCATTTTCCTACCTCATACAACTTAAAAAGTGCAATATTTCAGCTCTATGTTATGCTACCTTGGAATATGAAGTTTGAACCATACCCAACCTAGAAGAAATGCCATTATCATGTTCAGGAGTCTTGACATACCTTGATTGTGATGGAATCTAGAACAATGATTGTGTTCTAATTTTGTAGTACACACTATATTTTCTTGTTTATCATAGCTATTCACAAATCCCAGTATTGTAATTTATATGGAAAAACTACTTAGAGCATGTATTATGTTATTGATATAGTATTGTGCTACAATTCTACATTCAGATAACTATTCTACAATTCTTACACATTCAACATACAATATTACTAAAACCATTCACTAACTAAGAGCATATTGATATAAAAAACAATGTTAATTCTTATAAACAGTGTTAATTCAAGAATACCCTTTTCAGGAATTGTATGTATAACAAACAAGGCATTCATATTTAGAGGGCATCACCGAAGAATAAGTCAATTACATAACAACTATGTAGTGCTAATTCTAATAATTAAAAACCAATTTTATAAAAATCTAATACCTCAAAGAAAGGTAAAGTAGCAAATGCCTTCACTTGTAAATTTTCATTTTATGGATTCTTCAAATACTGAGTCCTATGAATTGGCAACTCATAAAGCTACAAAAGGATTCAAATTCACTAAAGTTAGTATTGGTGTCATTTATATGCATAAAATTGGGTAATATAATATTAAGAAGGTAAAAACCAAAATATCCACCATAAAAAATTTGAACTTATCTTCACTGAAAACAAGTGACTAGTGAGAGAAAAATTCGTACACTAAATATAAATCCATAAATAAATAGAAAAATATAATTACTAAAACACTCTGCCTATGCATCAGGTAACACCCCAGTTTTGACCCCATTTGCATTTAAATAAAATGATGTCATAATCATGGTGTGGAGCTAGGAAAAAGACCCACCATCGATTTAGTATTTATGTTTCAGAAATTAAGGTGTGGCCGATGGTATTTTTTTTATGCTAGATGAACATTATGTTAAAATTGTAATTTTAATTAAAAACCCAAAGCCGGCTATGTCAATGCAACTAAATAAGATGGGGGCATGATTTTTCCTAAGGATGAGGGAGTGCGGGATTGGAAGAGTGGGGAAACATTTTTTTTTGTAAATATTTTGATTTCGCGCAATCTGGTGCATGAATAGACTATCATTTTTCACTTTTTCAGACCCCTGAAAATCCTGTTGAATTTCTCTATTTCAGCAAAAAATTTCAAAATTTTCACCCGCTGCATTGGAAATATTTTTGACTTTCACATGCTACAGTGGCTCGATCTTCATCTTCCATCTACCGTAGTAGCTCCATTCTCGAATTTATTTCGACATGGTGGATCCTTCCTCATCATCCAGCCACCGTTGCGGCTCCTTCCTTGTCTTCCATCCACCGCTCATCGGCTTGACTCATCCAATGCTCGTCGGCTCGACTCACTCAACATTCATCAGCTCCATCTTCGTCTTTCTTCTGTCATTGCGGCTCATTCTTCAAATTTATGCCACTGCACATTGACTCGATCTTCAAATTCCTTTTGCTGCACGTCGGCTCGATCTTCAAATTTCTTCCGCTGCACGTCGGCTCGATCTTCAAAATATTTTTGGCCACGTAGTGGCTCTTTCCCCAACTTCCATCCACACAGTGTGGCCTCGATATTCTTTTTCTTGATGCCACCAAGCCAACACTTAGTCAATTTTCTTTACCTCAATAGTGAAAAACTTGGTTTCTACCTGTCGTTGCGGCTCGAAGCCTGACTTCCTCCCGCTGTTACGGATCGAAGCCTGACTTCCACCCACCATTGTGGCTTGGTTCTCAAAATATATCTGATGCATAATCACTTACAAAATTTCCAAAAATTTTCTCTCTGTCGGCAAGATTTGGTTGTTTCTCCCACTGTGTAGGTGATGAACAGAGCAACACAACTGATGTATCAGCTCTCTCTTGGCGACCTAAACGCTATAGCAGCTCATTCATGAAAAATTTCCCACTATTGCGGCTCTCCTTTAGCCACCCCCGCCACTACAGCGGCTCACATTTGGCTTTCTCAGCCTCCAAGGAAAAGTTCTCAACACTTAGAAAAAAATTCATATTTAGGAGAATTTAAATTTTTTTTCTCCTCTGTCTTCTGACTGTTGAACACAGGGGTAATTCTGCCTCTGTTAGCTACTCAACCTTGACCCATAGAGGCCCAATACTGCAACCTAAATCTTTGATACCACACTGTCACGTCCCCAACCCTTACTTGGTGAAGAGGACGCAAATAACATCTATCAACCCGGGCAATATAAGCCCCATGAACATAATACATATATAAAAAAATGCATTTGAACTTGAAGCATATAAATACACATATGCATAATAAAATGTACATGATATATACAGTGGAAGCAAAATCATTCATTCAACACATTCATGAATTCAACATGTTCATAATAATGTCATAATAATTCATAAGCAAATACAGTTGCAGAACTTAAATACACCAGAATACTTATCTTTGAAAGAAGCTCATCCCGCAACTAGCTATGTCACTACAATGTTCCACCCAACCATAGGCTAGTGTGCTCTTTAATCTCTCAGCAACACTTCCACCCCCGATAATGGGCATGATGTTCACCAAGGAATAAGGAACACTAGCATACTTCACCCGTAGCCAAGGATACAATTAAATTTTAGTCAATCCAACACAGTTGGGTGTATTAGACTTACACTTAGCCAAATTCACATGAGACACAACCAAGCCAATAGATGGGTTTATCAGGCTATCATCCAAGACATCCTTCCAGTTGGGTTTATTAGGCTGTCAAAGAGGTGGAAAGACTAACAGCTAAGTTAGTGAGCTCAACCCCAGAGCTATGAACACCCACATCGGATCTAGCCTGATTTCTAAATAATTACACACCCAACACAAGGAAGCATTCCCTTCTCTATTACAGTCCCTTGGGACATGCCTTCCCTTCCAGTGCTATTCAGGTCATGCAAAGAAGAAAACCAGCCTTCTAGATTGGTATGTGAGGTTCTTTCACAAACTAGGTTTATCAAGCAAGTCTAGACTCAATTTCCATTCCTTCAATCAATTCAAATGCCAAACGTGGATGCACACACAGTGATCTTAGGCTTGGGATTTATCAAAACGTAGCAGATGCCATGGATTACATACACACACAAAAATTTGCGAATTTATGAACATTGCTGGTGCCAGACCGATTGCTGCAAAATACCAAAACGAAAATGTTGGTGGTCTTTCAACTCAAAGACACAAAATCGGATCCAGGGAAATCATGTTCAGGAAAACAATTAGCATACTGTAGAAAACGTGAAAGAGTGCAAAATTGTCGAACAAGTGAAAAATCATAACACAAAAACCAAAAACGTGAAGGATTTAGATCGATGGACATGAGAAATTCATGGAAGGTTTAGACTCAGAATGGTTTTGCTTGCTTGCTACTGCGTGAATGCCCAATTGGGTTTCCAAAAATGTTTTGTTCAATACAAATCACGAGGGAAGGTGAAATGCTGCTGCATGAGGAAAAAGTGGTTGCTTTTGGTGTTTTCTTGCCCAAGAAATTCAAAAAATGTTTTTCTCAAAGTGGGGTTCTTCCCAATTCGAATTTCCCCACTCTTCTAATCCCCCACTCTCTCATCCTTAGGAAAACTCATGCCCCCATCTCATTTAGTTGCGTGACATAGCCAGCTTTGGGTTTTTAATTAAAATTGCAATTTTAACATAACATTCAGCTAGCATAAAAAAAATACCATTGACCACACCTTAATTTCCGAAACATAATGTTATCACATATATAGTAGCCACGCTACCATATTCTATTTTTCAGAAATAGTACATTTTTTGGCCAGATCTCTTACATGTGAGATGCTGAGATGAGAAGTTTTATGGATCATTATTATGTTAGTGGACTATTGTACTCTCCCATGTCAAACTGAGTCTCAGGACACTCATATTTGAGGACTGATGTAGCCATTTATGTCATTTCAGATCAGTCATTGATGCCCAGTTTTATATCAGTTCTTTCTCATTGGATAGATGGTGTCCCAGATGGATTATATTGCATGCTTATGACTCAACATTTTATATATTGTTATGGTTATTATTTCTCTTATACTGATTCTTGTAACATGTATTAACTTGTGGTATCATGATCTAGCGATCATAATTATATGGACTTGGTTGTATCTTGTACTATGTATTGATGTCCTTACTTAGACTTGGAAGTTATTGATCTATACTCATTGGTTTTACCCTCCTTAGGGGGAATAGAGGTAGTCATTCCCACCATTATTTTGGCTTGCTAGAGTTGGCTCCATCATTCACTATCTTCACCCATCCATTACCTTCCATTTCAGTTTTCAGCCCAACTGACTTCTTGACTTATGGCATGGAGGACCTTTTTCCCCACTAGAACCTTTGTTAGACAAGCCTCCTTGCTATATTGTGTATCGGCTCTCAGTTGGTGACAGAACTTGCCTTGGTAAGTTGGACTGTATGCCTAAATCATTCTGGTCGGTTGTCCCGATTTTTTGGCATTGTGCAGAACTCCCCCTAATCACTTGAGGTGTGTTGGCTAAAACTAAAAGCTCATGTACTACTTGTATTGAAAATATTGAATATGCGCCCATGGAAAATGAAAATTATAAAGCTGTGTTTCTTAACATATGTAAAAAGGGAAAGAGCAATGAAATGCTAAAATACTCCTTAAAGAGTATAAGAAAAGGTCCAAAAAAGCAATGGTTAAAAATGTGCTATATCCAAAAAATTGCTGACCTCGTGAAAATAAATATGTCCCAGATTAAAGCTGCTCTTAGCTGTGCTTTTAAGCACTGGTGAAGTCCCAAAAGGGTCATATAGGCCAAAAACGCCATGGAATAAAATGTGATCCTAATGAAGTTGGATCAAGCTTGATGTAGACATGATGCCTAAGTTGAATAAGCACTCTCTAAACAACTCATCCATCTGTGAGGCAATGCCATTCCTTGTGTTGTTGTTTGTCCGACATTGGTTATAGTGATTATTCCCTTTCCATATCTGAAGTGTCATGATGTTGAGTAGGAATTCGTCATTTGCCTTAGCCTTGTCATTTTCACCTTTCACCCTTCACTAGCAAATTGGCTACAGCTATGAAGTGAGTATAGTCTTGAAAGTCTAAGTCTGAGTAATAATAAATAAAACCTTATATATGCATTGGTTGATGTACCTCTAGTGAAATGAATGCTACTTGTTGTGATTGTTACTTGAATGAGTTGTAGAGCATGTCTTAACCTTTTTTAACACTTGCAACGGATGGATATAGTTTGAGTTATTATTGGTGTCTGATTATTCATAGATGGTTATATTTTTTATTGGATATGATTGATGATCAGATAGTGACCTATGAGGGGTATGAGTATACACCTTAGATGGATTTGGACTCTCTGAGTCTAATGAGATAGTTTATTTCTAGTTTTGGGCACTTACAGATGTGATCAGGCTCATTCTGCCTTTCTGATACGGTTTTTCTTCACATGTTGATGTTTTTGAGCAGGGAGATGTTTCAGTTGGATATCCTAGGGCATTGTATGGGAATAGGGGGGTGCAGCCACTTGTTTGCACCATAGTACCCCCATCCTAGAGATCCTGGTGGGCTCGGTTTGACAATGCAAGCACCCTAGGAGGTTGTTTTGACAGGATCACATTTCCCAAGGCAGATTAAAAAATGATTAAATGGCTATTGAAGAAATCAATTTGGGCTATTGAGGCAAGGAAATGACATGGGATGAGTCATGATGATGAGAGTGATGTCCTCCACACCTTCTCTACTAGTTGCAGCTCCTAACTGGTCCCACACCTATTTTTTTGGGCATTTTCTATTATTCTCTAGAGCTCTTTTTGGAGGCTCACGATTTCCTCAAGGAGGCACAAAAGTCAAAGAATTAAATTTTTATATAATTTATTGTGCCATGGGGACACCCAAAGGGATTTATTCAAACACTCCTTAGACCCACCATGTGCTTTCATTTATTTCTTGTTGAGTGGGTTACCTTTATTCGGGTGGTTTAGTCCACTTTGGTAAATTATGGTTATATTGATCCATGTGTTGTATGTTGAGCTCATCTCAACCATTGATTAGAACATTTCATCTTTTAATCTTAGCCACTCATTTTGAAAGTGGTTAGGATTTGGTTATGATTGAGGTTTTCTCATTTCTATTTAAAGGAGAGAGCTTCTCATTTGTAAGGCGTCTTTGGCTCTTAGATCTGAATAATAGAAAGACTTTTTTGTGGAAATTTTTCTGGATTTGCTTTGCATTTGATGTGCTCAAATGGTGATTAGCTAGTATTCAGCTTCCTAGCATTGTGGAAATTCTCATGAGATCTATATTTTCACGGCTATCATTGTTTTGTCTACATGAGGGCGTTTTGGCTAGAGCGTTTTTGTAGGGGGACCTCAACTCGCTCGGTTCTCTTCGTCTTGGATCAGGGGGTTTTCATTAGTTTCATTTTGATCTATGATTACTTCATTTTAATGTCTTGTAGATTTCAGTTTCTTTATCTTGTATTAGAAAATCTGATATGGTTGACGTTTGCTCATGCAAGGTAGGGGGTGCATTGGTGGCTTGAGCTTGCATACGTCATAGAAATCACGGGGATCTTCTAGAATTGATTGAGATAGCAGAGATCATCACTGTTACATACTTATACAAGCTTTTCTAGGTGATATCCAATAGGTAAGTCTCTTCTTTTTTCAGATCTTATTCCATTGTACCATTTTTTAATTCAACTTTTTCTGAAAACTCCTAAAACACTAAAAACCCTAAAAATCAATAAATAAAGAAATCGTCTAATCTTTTGCCAAACCATTTTTTCGTTTCATAGATCAGGCCTCCCCTTCACCAAATCAATTGAAACGCTGGTCAAATTGCTCACAATTTGACCTAGATCTAATTTTTAAGCAGAAAACTGCATAACCCCCCACTGAAAAATTGACTTTCTAGGGTTTTGATTTTTTCTGAATTTTGACTTCACAGATGGATAAATTGGGTCCCAGATAGTCTAATTCAACCCAACATTGTCCAAATTGTTGGCATTTTGACCTAGATCTGAAAAATTGACTGAAACAGCCCCAGTGCCCTCACTAAAAACTGGATTTTTCTGGAAGTGATTTTTTCTGAAATCTGACA
The DNA here is from genome assembly GCA_001517045.1 of Pseudotsuga menziesii. Lineage (NCBI taxonomy): Eukaryota > Viridiplantae > Streptophyta > Pinopsida > Pinales > Pinaceae > Pseudotsuga > Pseudotsuga menziesii. Next base: position 73,229 of record LPNX010897697.1, read on the forward strand.
AGATAGGCTGATAGATTAGGGCCCAAGCACTCCAGAATAGCCCCAACATTGAGCTAGTTCTCTTTAGTTTTCCTTGGATCTGAAAAACTGGTTTTCAGCCTCCTAGTCCCCTTCATGAGATTCTGACTTTTCTAGATCTAATTTTTTTGCTGATTTTCTGATTTGGGCTTGTAGATCAGGTCACCCTGACCTCATTTCTCCTTCAACACTGAGTCATTAGCCTCCTGGTGACCCTAGAGCTATAGATATGTCTCTCTAATCCGTAGTACTAATCCTCCACTGAGTTGTTTTTCCTGTAACTTCACTTTTCCGGACCAACTATTTTCTGGGTTCATAGACCAAGGTGCATCGCAGGTGGTTTCTCTGAAACATTGGTTTACTACTGACTCCATTGCCCAATTCACACAAGGCACTGATCTCCTAGCTAGCACTATCCCTATATTGACCTCATTCTTACTCCTTTTGTCATACCTATTGATAACTCAATTCATCTATCCTTCACTGGTTCTGTCCCCTTGGTACTAGGTAGTCCCAATTCTGTTCTTGCTCACCCTGTCACAGTTACATTTTTCAAGATAGTGGTCATCTCCACCAGTTGCTAGTACCTAAACCCTAGAGCTAGGGTTTCCATTTACCTTGCACCTTAAGTACCCTGAAGCCCCATCTGATCTTCTTTTGGTATCTAGGTTCGATATCTCCTGTCAGGAGAAGATCTGGGTCTCCCCCATTGTTGTCTTGGACTAAGATAAAATAAAGTGAAGGCTTCCTTGATTGGCATGACAACCATCCATTTGGGAGTCTAGGAAGTCGTGGTTCCACCCCTTAGTTGCTTGCCCATCTACCATCCATCTTGGATCCACCTCACACAGGCAACTACAAGGTGGGTGATAACATTTTGGCATCATTGCCGGGGAAGGTAGAGGCCTAACCTGGTCTGATATTTATCCTTAGTTTCTCCTCCCATTATCTTTGCAACATTTTGGCACCATTGTCGAGGAAGGTAGAGGCCTACCTTGGTTCAACATACCTCACCTTTCACTACGACATATCTTTTTCGGTGAATTACTTGTGTGGTTCACCTGGCGACTCCACTGAGGATCGTACACGATATATTAATCTTAAGTTCCTAGAGTGTCCTAGAAAACCTCAAGGAATACCCATAACTTATACAAGAAAAAAAAAGACAAGTGTCCAGCCTCACTGTCCCCTCAAGTCATCCTTTGGGATCCCTTTCAGTTCCATCTAGCCCAATGGCTGGAGCAACCCCTAGTGGAAATCATGCTCCTCCTCCTCCACAAAACCTTAGGGTGTTTGGGAGGAAGGCCAAGGCATCATCTTTAGATTTCTCCCTGATCCCGGGGGCCCCACATGACATGCCTGAGAAATATTTTGAAAGGGTCCCTAAGTTTGATGGAGTATCTGCTACCTCCATTGAAGATCACATTGATAAATTTTGGGACCATATGGAAGCATATGGAGCTGTGGATGAAGATGTATTCATGAGAGGTCTTCTGTTTTCTCTGGAAGGAGATGTGCAGAAGTGGTTTGATAGATTACCTGCTTCATCCATCAATGGCTATGACCACTTTATCACAAAGCTTAACAATGATTAGTCTCATAAGTTGGATGGGAAGTTCCTCTTGCATCAGCTATTTGACATAAAGAAGAGGGAGAATGAAATAGTCCATTAATTCAACCTGAGATTTGACAAGACTGTAGGAAATATCCCCGATGAGATTAGAACAGAAGACCAAGAGATTATTATCCATTATATAAATTCCTTTGATGGTTGGTTGGGTTTTAATTTGAAGGATAAAAATCCGAATGATTTGAAGACTACCCAGTTCAATGCAAAGATGGCTGAGCAGCATGCGGCATCTATGCGAAAGAATTTTTTTTTGATCATTATGCCCCATCCACTTTTAGATCCGAGCCTAAGCTCCAAAATCCTAAGGAACCTGTTAATGAGCCAAAAGAGACAAAGGACACGTTAGAAACCATGCAAGAAATGATAAGGCAATTAGTTGTTCTGACAAAAAACGTGGCTAGTTTCCATGATCCAGAGAGACATAGAAACCCTTATGGCCCTAGACCTTATTGGAACAACAATAGAGGTTCAGAGAGAGATCCTAATAGAAGAAGGCCCAAGTAGATAGAGAATCCTGAGAAGAGGAATGTTAATTGGTGTGATGAAAATGATGAAGAACCAACAAACACTAGTCACCCTAAAGACCAACCAAATAACATTAATTTCATGAATGATTTGTCTTTCGATGATGAGTTTGGAAGAATTCTCCTAGAGGAAGAACCATGGGAACAAGAGGAGGAAATTTGGGATCAGGAAGAGGATGTTGTTGATGAGCTTAAACCCTCATGTTGTGCAGTAGGAATCCCTGAACCAAAAGAAGAGCCACAGGTTAGAATTTATAAACGAAGAGTGGATTCACGACCTTCTTTCCTTGACAAAAGAAAAGTAGTGAATGAAGACAAAAAGGAAGAAGAAGATCTTGCTTTAGGAGATTTGAATGTGAACATTGACATCGAGAAAGAGTTAAGCAAGATAGTGTGTAGCATCCCAATAACTGAACTGATGAATGTTCCCTCTGTAAGAATCCCAGTAGAAGAGTTCTTTGATGGCATTGGCCAAGACAAAACCCCTGAGCTTGTTTTAGAACCTGATCACATTCAGAGTCTTGAGAGGGTACATCCTAGAAAAGATGAAAAGGATCCACTTGTTAACATACAATCTGCTATCTATGAAAGAAAGAATGGTGGTCACCCTCCGTTTTACCTAAGCTTACACATTCAGAATATGCTCCTGCATAATTGCATGTTGGACTTCGAAGCAGCTATGAATGTAATGCATTTGCATGTCATGAAGGAAATGGGATTGGAAGTGACTAGGCCTTATGGAAATGTTTGTGGCATAGATTCAGGACGAGTGCCATCCTATGGCTTGATCAAAAACCTTAGAGCTGACCTGTTTGCATGCTTCGACATCTCCACTATGATGGATGTAGTTGTTATTGACTTGCCCCCAGCATATGTAGTGCTTTTATCTAGAAAATGGGCAGCTGGTTTAGGTGGATACCTCATGATGGACCTATCATTCCTTAGTGTCCCGAACTCTAACAGGGCTCTGATTAGGATCAATAAGGAACCTTGCTATGAGAAACATCTGGAGACTTTCGAAGAAGGGATAAAAAACACATATGGGGAAGAATTGTTGAATAATGATAAAGCCCATTTTGTAGAAGATGCGAATGAAGTATGGAAATATAGGCATCTTGAAAGCATGTCCATGGAAATGGAAGACTCTGACTTATCATTGGAAGAAAATCAAACAACTCAAAGTGTCAGGATGATTAGTTTGGAAATTCCTGAGGGTGAATGCTCAGAGGAGTTAGAGGATTTAGGAAGAAATGAGATCCCATTTCAAGATCTTGTGATTGATGCTGATGAAGTTAATGATGCCAGGCATATTGAAATAATCCCTCATAGAGTGAATGAGTGGTTTTCTTTGATTGACCAGAATAGAGAAAGAGAAAGCCAAGGAATAGATCCCATTTATCCATGGGAAAGCCATCTTGAATTGTCTGGTGTAATAGAGGTTGATAATGAGGTCAGTAACACCCATACTCATGATTTAGCTAGGTCATTATCAAATTTATCTTTGGAAGATGGTAACTTGATCCAAGTCCATGATAGCTCTCTAAGTTGGCAAGAGGATAACTTAATAAATGATGCGCCTGAAGGAGAGTTTAGTCTGAATAATCTTGCTATTTTTCAAACTCCTTCATCCATGCTGATTAATGCCTTGTCTACTTATCCTCTCATTCCTATCTTTCTCCTGCCATCTGAGTCATCTAGTCCTCACAATCATGATCTATCTTAGAGTCCTAGCTCTCCTGCACCGTATCCTAGAGTAGAATCAACTGATCTAGAGGGTATGCCTATTCATGTTCCTACAGGTGAAGGATCTAGCCACTGTAATGTTATATCCTATATTCCTCATCCTTCGAAAGAAGATAGATATTTCTGGACAGTGGGAGAAACTGTCAAACATGAAGGATCTCCTCATAGTGATAAGCTTAGAGTGAATACATAGGGGGTAAGGAAAGAGATTAGAGAAATCCTGGTTGGTAGCATTGTTATTCCCATTGATGGTGATCCACCCAGATTTGATGTAGTGCCTTTAAGGAGAAGTTCAAAGATAATCACCCCACAACCACAAAACATCGTTGATGTCCATCCCATGCCTATACGTAACATTGAAGTAGTCCCCGAATCGGTAAATAGGAATAGATTTCCCACCGGAAGTCAAGTCCTTATCCAAAACCACTTGCTGCATTTCTGATCGGGACAAGCTAGTGTTCTTTGGGTTGGGCCCTTTTCTATAGAACGTTGTGTTGGTGATATATGTTTTCTTGTTACCAATACTGGACAATAGATTCTGCTTCCTGTCAACCAGAGGGATTTGAGGGGATACATTCCTGACCCCACTTAGCCTTGAGTCCCACTTTTCCTAGTAGAGTAGATTAGGTAGGACCTAAATAAGCCTTTCCCGGTAGTAGTATAGAGCTTTGATTAGTTGTAATTTGAAGCTCACTTTTGAAGCTCTTAGCATAATTTTGTTATCCTGCAAAATAAAAATCAAAATTTTACTGAAATTTATGGTTATAGATTAGATTTATTTTCTGCTTTTCAGTTTCATGCATCTTTATTTTCATTATTTTATATATTATCCACATATTGTTCTGACGACCGATCTGTGAGTTTGGTATAGCTCTGGACATGTTGCAGGTAGTCAGGTACATTCTTGGTAGCGGTTGCAAAGATGGATGGATTGATCGAGGATGCGAGAAGCAAAGTACGAGGACCAGATATTTTGAGGTTCTCAAGCGCTCTTTTCAGTAGAGCACTTGTCCCAGCTGGAACTAGATGTTATCACATATATAGTAGCCAGGCTACCATATTCTATTTTTCAGACATGGTACATTTTTCGGCCAGATCTCTTACATGTGAGATGCTGAGATGAGGTATCTCATCTGGGACACCATCTGTCCAATTCTTTCTCATTGGACAGATGGTGTCCCAGATGGATTATATTGCATGGTTATTGTTGCCACCTTTCACACACCTGGGTCACATGGCATAAATATTCAAGCCACTTGGTGTGTCCTTGGAGGCAAGTCTTGAGTCAAGGCTGTCACCTTGTTCTTGACTCCTCCGTTTAGGCTCAACTCCTAATGAAGCCAAGGGGGGTAGACCCTATTAAGTTACTCAAGGAAAAATTATTTAGTATGATGATGGTATTAAAGAGTATATTTTTTAGGATTTTTGACTTAACAATTGTAAACAACAAATAACCAGATAAGACAATCACAAGTAAGCATGAAATGACACACAATCACATATAGATTGAAAGAAATAAACAGTTGACTAGTGCAAAAAATCGAGTCGAAAATATTTTAAGAGTGCTTGCAAGTGCTGAAATAAATGTTGTGTAATTGTATCTTGGTTAATTTTAAATTAATGTGAAGATGAGTAATTTAACTTAGGCGAGGGGACTCCAGATATACCCAGGGGGTACTTGAAGTATGTCCAAAACTAAAACGTCACAGCTACCCGCAAGGAATATGTGGGCTGAATGGAGTCTCTGAGGCTGTTGTTCATAATGCACCTGAAGGTGTAATAGATATCGGTGCCCCAATGTCACTTTTCAGGAGTTATCGCTTCCTTTGGGTATTTTTCCACCGTAATGGTTTGACCGAGGCGTTGGATTTTTGCCTAATGGTTTGTCAATTTGGGGACAGTGAATCCTAATTATTCTAGTCACTCAAGTGATTTTGATTCAGCTTGATTGATTGGATGAACCACATCCAAGTACATAGCATACACACTGAATTCTTTGTTATTTTTAGTAAATTTTAAAAGAGGTGTTCTTGTTAAAAAGAAAACCCTCTAGGAACCTCTTTCGGTCCAAGTGGATCTCAATCGGGGAATCAAGGAGGGGTTAATTTTATTATGATTACTAAAATAAATGATGAAAGTAGATGAATCATAAACAGATAAACAAACCATAATTTTCTAATTAGACTACCACGACCCTTACTTCACCTTTCGACTCAAAAGGAGGCTCGTGGGGTAAGTATTAAAATTACTTTGAAACAACCAGATATGAAATATGGCAATGATTATAAGTCAAATTATACTTCCTTGTAGATTATACCTACACTAGATTAAAAAAAAAGATGAACAAAAGGTAAAAATGACACAGACCCAAATCCCCCCAGGGGGGATGGTGAATAGGCTCGAAAGAGCCTATTCGAAGAGATTTTCCTTTTTATTAGAAGATATTACAATATCAGCAAACTGAAATCAATCCACTTGTTCCTTATATGTAATGATACCAAAGGTTTACAAATTGCAAAAAATTGAAATTTTTGGAAGATAGAGACCCCCTGGGGGGTTTCGAATGGTCCAAAAATGCTTTCCGAACAGTGCCTCATCCTATTTTCTGTTACGCCTGATAAAAAACATCAACATTATCACATTAAAATATGCCCAAAATTACTTTGAAAGTACTTTTGGATGAACAAACTTTTTACTCAAAAATTCTAAGTTAAAACTAGTTTTAAAGAAACGGAAAAAGAACCAAGGAAAGCAAGATTTCCTTGGGATCTTGGCCTGTTTTTTGGGAAGCCAATATGAAGCAATTAAATTGATGAATATAACCTTTTAGATTCTAAGGAAACAACCATGCATTCAACAAGCTTTAGATCTACTTTCACAGCCTTGAAAAATGACAATTTTCCCTAAAACTAGATCTAGAATGCTTGTAAAAATTTCTTTAGGAATGAGATCTAGTTTTATGAGCTTTAAGGAAGCAATATATATGGAATATGAACTCTGAAATTGATAGATATAAACAAATTTAAAGCTGCAAAAAAAATAACCGGACTGATTTTGAAGAAATTTGGAGGAAGAGGAGAGGAAGAGCGCTTACTGCCGGGGAATGGATCTGCAAAGGAGACTAGTTAGTGGAATGCGGAGGGAAAATTCCTTCACAAAAAAATCAGATTCCCAGTGGATTCAAGCTAGATCCATAGTTCGTCCAACCCTTGTTACCTGAAAACTAACAAACAATCCTGCACAAACCCTTATGAGATCTGGATAGAAATATATGAAGAAAGAGAGGGATTACATGCAAATAAACTTATGTAAACATGTATGATCTGAATCTTTAAGCATATATAATATGAGATATTTAAAATAAAGTAATCTTACTTGCCCAGCTATACTCCTATTGATTTAGCTGAATCATTAAGCCAGACAGGATCCAGATGCGAAAATTGAGAGAAAGCCAACGGTAAAAAGCTACAAGACAATGTTAAATCCACACATATGAAATAATTTCACAGATTTGGACTCCAAAGATTCACTTTATTCCAATAGAAAAAGATATTACACAGTATTACAATAGAAACATCTCCTCAATCCAACTCTAACTAACTCGAAAAGGAGGCAGCTATGCTTTATTTATACAAAAAATTGAAACCCCAGCTCAGAGGGGGCATAAATCCCAATGAGATAGACCATTGTAGCTGAAGGAGAGTCCATCAATTCCTGATCTGAAGCTAAACTGAGCTTCTATTGAGTCTGAATATCAATCAGAGAGCTAATCTGACTGACACCTCAACCTGTTGACTGAAGCATCCACCAAAACTCATACAGATTATCCCACACGCGTGGAGGAGAGAGGGAGGGTGAAATTCCCCATAAAGGAAGCTGAATTTCAACTATGGATCCACCCAGATCACCTCCTTCAGTTAAGGATTTGTCAGATATGGTCAATCTGGTGCAGATCTAACTGATTTCAATCAAATCGGCTGAGACTCCACTGATCTGGGATTTTGGATTTGCTCCATTATGTTAGATTTTTATTGTTAAGCTAGCATAACATTAGGATATTTAACTAAGAGAATAACAAGCACAACAATCAAACACAAGAGACAATCAACACAATGTTTATCCTTGGGGAAACCATAAATGGTGAAAACCCTGCAACTTCATCAGACATAGAATCAGCACCAAAGTAAAACCGTAAAGCAGTAAGATGATCTCCCACAGCAGCCGTCTCTCTCTCTCTCTCACTGAGAGAGCTTCTCCTCTCTCACTCATGCGCCCCAATGAGTGAGTGTGTGTGTATGAGTATGATAAATAGAGAGGCTCTCACTCTCTATTTATATTCTTTCATTCACTTGGAACCCACTCCAACATGTCGGCCTCACTTAACAATTACTTACTAGAGCTGACATCTCTAGAAGTGTCTAATAACCCTAGTGCCCTACCACTTGTGGGGACTTTGCCTCCTTTGACCAATAGGAGGGTGACAAAATGGTGGGGACTATTGCCCTGACTTACAATGACTCACCTAGGGTTGACTACACTAGGATAGTCTAACCCTTGACCAATAGGAGGGTTACCCACAATGACATGACACGACTTTCTCATTATAGAAACTTACCAGAATAAACATCGGAGTATGAAATGACTCAAATACATTACAATACATCCCGGAACAAACATCAGGTTACAATACATAAGAAATACAAATAAATACATTTCGAAGTTACAGATACATCAACACTCCCTCTTAACTAGGAAGGTATTCTCTTGACACAATATATCAACACAAGTATTCTTCACTGTATCATCTGGATCATCATCAAGTCATACTCGTCTTCAAGTCATCTTCATCTTCAAGTCATCTTTATTTTCAAGTCATATTTTTCTTCAAGTCATCCTCATCTTCGGATCTGGATCATCACTGGACATCATCACTGGATCTAGATCATCACTCGATCTGGATAATCATTGGACATCATCACTGGATCTGGATCATCACTGGACATCATCACTAGATTTGGATCATCACTTGATCTGGATCATCACTGCTGGATCATCATCACTGGATCTGGATCATCATCACTCGATCTAGATCATCACTGGTTGATCATCACAGGTGCTACCTCTTGATTCTTCTCGTCATAGGAACCTATATAGAGCCAATCCTTTTTCATACTGGATGTATCATCATAGAACTAGTCCTTTTTCATACTAGATGAGGCATCACAGAGCTGGTCCTTTTTCATACCAAATGAGGCAGCTACTCAAAGCTAGTCCTTTTTCATACCAGATGAGGCATCATAGAGCTGGTCCTTTTTCATACCTGATGGGGCATCACAGAGCTAGTCCTTTTTCATACTAGATGTGGCAACTACTCAGAGCTAGTCCTTTTTCATACTAGATGAGTCTTCACAGAGCTGGTCCTTTTTTATACCAGATGTGGCAGCTACTCAGAGATAGTCCTTTTTCATACTAGATGAGTCTTCACAGAGCTAGTCCTTTTTCATACTAGATGTGTCTTCATAGATCCAGCCCTTTTTCATGCTGGATGTGGCATCCACATAGAGCTAGTCCTTTTTCATACTAAATGTGTCTTCACAGAGCCAGCCCTTTTTCACGATGGATGTGGCATCATCACATACATCTGACAATGGAAGGAACCAATCCTCTCACCATGTCACAACTCTTACATCCGACCATGGAAGGAACCAATCCTCTCACCATGTCGGAAGGGCACAACACTTACATCCGACCATGGAAGGAACCAATCCTCTCACCATGTCAGAAAGGCACACAAAATCATCACTTCCCTTTGGAGGGAACCTCGATTTGGAGAACACCAAGCTTCTCCCTGAAGTACTCAAATTTCACTCTGGTCATTTCTAGCATAGAATCACATCAGGGATGATTACGTACAAGGATAACTTGCGAGCTTTTCTAGGACCTATTACATCTGAGGAAAACCTACAAGACTGATTATGTCTGACCAACCTACGAGCTTCGCCAGGATTTATGCTCAGATGACCTGTCTTACCAGCTATTCTAGAACTCCCTCTTTCAAGAGATCTCAATCTGGATCACAAACTAGAGCTTCACTACTCCTCATTGCATCATACCAAAATGCAAGTCAGATCAATAAAATCAAATAGTATTTTTCAAAAAGAAACATACTACCTCCCAAATCACAAGTGGCAACATCTTTTGCCTCGAATGTACTCAGCGCCATACAGGACTCCATCCTGTCAAACCAAGAGATCACACCTGATCTCATACTAAAGTAGCACCTTGAAGTGCTCTTCCTATCAATGGCACTGCCTGCCCATTACGAATCCACATAACCCTCCAGGTTAATCTTTTGATTCCCCTCATACTCGAGCCCATAATCAACTGTACCCTTCAGGTACCTCATTGCATGCTTTGCAACCATCAAGTGAACATGTCTCAATGTGTTCACAGCAAAGAAAATATATGGTCTCTTATTCATCAGGTACATCAAGGAACCAATCATCTGACGATACATCGTAGCATCAACCATCTTTAGTGAAGCAACAATCAAATAGCTTCAGGTTCGATGCCATAGGTGTGGTCATGGCCTTACAGTCCATCATCCTAAACCTCTTCAGGATATCTACTGCATACTTCCCTTGACCACACCTCCATGCCTATAACGTATTGCATCGACACATAACAAGAGCATCACTAGTCTTCCGCCTTCAACCTTGAAGCAAAGGTTGGAATACACTTTACTCTCAGTAAATCCTAGAGTCATCAGTAATCTATCTATCTTGTCATACCATGTCGAACCTTAGGATCTTCTGCAGTCACTCCCTATGAAGCGGAGCATCATACTCCCTCTGTCTTCCATACTCTATGCACTGAAACATTCTGTACCAGAGTGACAAGTAGCTTCCTATGCTACTAATATTCTATGTATCCATCTAGGATCACTGGATACCAAGATCCTCTATCTTTGAAAGCATTCTTCTTGCACCCATCTGTGAGCTTGTCATCCTTTATCAACCTTGTAGCAAAGTTTCAGATCTTCATCAAGCTCTTTATGTATGTGTTATCCCATGGGTGTCTTTTGAGCTCATACAAGGTCTTCTTTCATTTGCACACATGATTCTACCTGTCATGTGTCTCAACTCCCACAAGGGCAAATGTCTCTTCGAATCTTGCCTTGTATCCATGATGTTTCCATCTACTGCATGATGGAACTACAAACTTCCCTTCATGTATCGATACTACATCCTAGACATCATTCTTCTTGAACTGGTCTTCTTGGTTACTTCTTCATAGCTGGAAGGTTCTGCATCAATGATGTCACTGCATTCGTCATATTATTCATCATCTTTAAGCTGTCGTCACTTGTTCTTCGGAACAAGTTTCATTCTTCTTTGCTTGCAGGCGATTATGTATGCGGTCTTTCCTACAAATCAAATGCATTTGTATGGTTAGAAACATTTCATAAGGAATATTCATACTGGAAAATTCTTATGCATAAATATGTGATCATGCAACTACTTTAGCCAATACAACATCCATCCATATCTCATGAAAACTTTTCTAGATGCCTTCCATCTCTACTAGGACAACATTGAGATTGTGCACTAATCCAATATGTCAGTAAAGAGGCTCCATTCTAGATAAGTAGCAATGGAGAGTTGTATAGCACCATGAACTACTTACCCATCACATGCATATTAGAAGTATACTGTCATTAATGCAAACATCCTATCATGCATAATACATCAACTGAATATAAACAAATATATAACAAAACAATATCATGAAATGACAATTGAATACTTATCTTTATTTGTTTCGTGGGTAGACTCCTTCTTGAGCCTTCAGCTTCATCGTCTTCTTCATTCATAATATCATCGTTTCTTATCCAAATGCTAAGGTGGATAAGAGATTCTTCAAGAGTTGAGTTCTTCATATTCATCATTGCTTGAGGGATCTTCTTTGGATGGTGAGAGCTTGATATTTTGTTGCTCCCATCTTCTCTTCTCTTCTTATGAGTTGAGCTTCTTCTTCTTCCCAGAGTCTGCTGAAAGTAATCACTTCCTTCTGACACACATTCCTCGCATGAATTAATTCATGATCCTAGGAGGCCATTCAAGGTGGCTATCACCACTTCTGCATTCTTCACTTCTTCTTTTACCGCTTCAAGTTGTTCTTTGATTTGAGAGACCCTTGTAAAGTATGACTGTATGGTCTCTGCATTCTGGATCTTCACTTCCTTCAACTAGTTTCTTAAGGTCATATTCTAATTTATGTTCTTCCCTTAAACTAGCTTGGTCAAGGAATCAAACATCATCGATGTCTTTAGGGAAGAAACTTGTGGTACAAGTTGATCCATGACTGAATTAACCATGATCTTCTTGGCCTTGACCAAGTTCTTGTGTAAGGCTTCTAGCCTCATCTCCCTCTGAAACTGGAACCTCTCTAATCATGTAGGTGTCCAATTCATTTTCTTCAGAGAGATCATATACTTCCATGCTTGGAATTTTTCAACTTCACCAAGCTTATCATCAAGCTGATGTGATAGATCACTTTGAAATGAGAACCTCAAATGAAAATAGCAGAAGAATAGATCTTACGATTTGAGGTGTCTGTCCTGGTTTCAGAGCTAGTTGATCTTGGGTTTGTTAGAGAAACCATAATTTTTAAAAACTTGGAATATTTCAGATATTATTGGATATAATTATAGATCTCTTCAAATGGAGCTGTCCAATGTACTCTTTTTCTGAAAACAGCGGAGGGAAGCTCCCGGAACAGGAAGCCCTAGTTTTCCACTTTCTTCTGCAGCAATTCTTGTTACTATTTCTGTGATATATTAGAAATTACAACTCCCATGTGTCTTAAATTTATCACTGAGGTAACCTTATATGTCCTTGATCCAACACCATAGTTTTCATCAGAATTGGTTTTACCAAATGGGATTTATGATCCTTTTCCCAAGGTGACCTGTTATGGGACTGTTCAGAACAATGAAGTTGTACCGACTGTCACATGTCACTGTTTCATCTTCTGGGTCTGAAATTTGGACCACAAAAATTAAAGTCTGTGCCTGTTCTATAAAAGCTTTAGGAATTCTATTTGGAGCTCTGTATCCCAGGATGTAGCAATTCTCCATAGGTGTCCTGTTTAGGGATGAATTCTGGAAGAGGTTGGAACCCTAACTTAGAGGGATCATATCGCCTAGAATATAGTGAATCGGAGGCCTCATTTTGGACACAATGTTTATCAATATTTTATCTTCATCCCCTACAAATTTTCGCTCCTAACCCTTCGCCAATCTCAGGATATAGCAAATGTAACAAAACTTAGCAGTTTTAGTTTTTAGGGTTTTCTAGCTCGGGGTCAAACTAGGGTTTGAATTTCCTGGAGTTTCACCCAACCAAATTTCTTGATCTAGGTCTCTAAAATTTTATTTTTATGAGGAGAACAATCCTATGCCAGGATTACTCAAAAATTCCTCTTCTATAGAAATCCCTAATTTCCGCATCGAAAATTGAAAATGCTCGGAATCAAATTTTGCTTCGACAGAAAGATGCGCCCTTGAATGGAGAGTCAACCTAGCATAATTTTGCTGATGGATTGTGTAGAGAGACCCAAAAAGTAAGAATCCCTAGCTTCTATAGCTGCACAATGTCTTCTTCTCAGGTTAGCTCTGATACCATGTTAGATTTTTATCGTTAAGCTAGCATAACATTAGGATCTTTAACTGAGAGAATAACAAGCACAACAATCAAACACAAGAGACAATGAACAGAGTGTTTATCCTCGGGGAAACCATAAATGGTGAAAACCCCACAACTTCCTCAGAGATGGAATCAACACCAAAGTAAAACCAAAAAATAGTAAGATGATCTCCAACAGCAGCAGTATCTCTCTCTCTCTCTCACTGAGAGAGCTTCTCCTCTCTCACTCATGCACCTTAATGAGTGAGTGTGTGTGCATGAGTATGATAAATAGAGAGGCTCTCACTCTCTATTTATATTCTTCTGTTCACTTGGAACCCACTCCAACATGTCGGCCTCACTTAACAATTACTTACTAGAGACGACATCTCTAGGAGTGTCTAATAACCCTAGTGCCCCACCACTTGTCGGGACTTTGCCTCCTCCGACCAATATGAGGGTAACATAATAGTGGGGACTATTGCCCCAACTTACAATGAATCACCTAGGGTCGACTTCACTAGGATAGTATAATAACCCAAGGACCCCACAACTGTGGGGACTTTAACCCTTGACCAATAGGAGGGTTACCCACAATGACATGACATGACTTTCTCATTATAGAAACTTCCCAGAATAAACATTGGGGTATGACATGACTCAAATACATTACAATACATCCTGGAATAAACATCGGGTTACAATACATAAGAAATACGGATGAATACATTCCGAAGTTACAAATACATCAACACATTATTCATCAATTTATTAATTAAAATAATCAATAATTGATTTTTTGGGGCTTTCTAACCTGAGTGATGGAAAATCACTCAAAACTAGGAAATAGCGGGTCTATACGTTTACTGGGTGTTATTAGCTTGAAAATGAGCACCTACATAACTGAAATGGACTCCTGATCCCACTTTTATTACAAAATCAAATTTTCCAATTAAACTATTAAAAAATAGCCTAAGTTTTGGAAAAATTAAATTTTAATAAAAAACACTGAAAAAATTAAAAAATTAAAAAAATTGAAAAAACCTAGGGGGACTTAGACATGTTCATATGACTCAACGATAATGCCTATCATGTTTATACATTGACACATAGACTCTAATAACCTCAATAGGCCTAAATGCCAAGCCGACCACCCCAACTTTGGAGGTATTGAGTGAAAAACTCAAATATTATAAGTCGTTTTTTCAACAACCAATAATAACCAAGGGAAAAAAAACACCCTGGGCTGATCGGATTGACAAATAAAGTCTATGAGACTGAGTCTTTTACATACACTATCATGCTAGAACATTTATTACAATTCCTCCATGGGGTATGAACATGTGATATAGTACAGCAAGCACTTCATAGAAGCACTTCCGAAGGTCTTCTGAAGTCCGAAAAAAAAATCTTTGTCCGGTTCACCATGCTCACTTGATAAAAAACCACTAAGAACAACTTAGGTGGTAACATTCTAGCTCCAACTATGGGACATGTGCTTTATCTGGTCATAGGGAAAGGAGAGGATATGAGAACACTAGAATCTCTGCTTTATACACCCTGTAAAAACATCTCAACTTGACAAGAAAACCTTAGTAGCACAAGCTTTACATAAAAACCAAATGAACCATTAAGATGATCTATTTAAACAAAATAAATGTAACTAACTAATGAAAAAAATGTTTTATTATAGCTAAAGTACAAAACAAAAATATGAAAAGTAAATGCTCTTTTTCAAGGAGCTTATTTTCCTACTCTAAGCATGATATAAAAAGGGTTAAGTGTAATAAAAAATCCATTGTAACCACCTAAGTATTTTATTAACATAAAAAAAATTTCCTTGTCTTTGGTTACCAGCCAAAGTAAGGATACTTTATTCAGAAAATGCAAACCTGCGTGATGATCCAGAAGGGGCAGGATGGATGGGAAATCATAGGCATGAATAATGTCGTCAAACTTCCTCCCAAACTGGTAAGTGCTTGCACATACTGCTTCTATCCATGATTGGACAGGGTTGGTGTACAAATCAGAATGATGAGGCATATTGACTACACCATCATACCGATCATCAAGGCTTACCGGATGATAATTCACTGTATAAGCCCCAAGCGGCTCCAAATCATGAGGAAAATCTATATGTGAAGATGATAGTTGAGACTGATATTCTACTAACTGCATCACATCTGTCTTTTCACAACACCGCTTCTCCATGTCTTAATTATTGATACCTTTGTGTGACTCTGCATGATATGACTCTGAATGATCATATAAGAGTTTTGAATGTTTCTTTTCCATACTAGGATTTTCCTAGGTCTCCAGATCCATTCTTCCCTCTATGGAAGTATAGTAGATTGGACTTCCACAAATTTCTAAATAGACACTCCCCTTGCTAGATATAGCATAGATAGGATTCTCAATAAGATATCCACAAAAATCCCAATAGTCATCACCACCATCTATGTCAGATGTGATGGATTCCCCATTGCTGATATCAAGTTCCGATATCAAGTTCTATTTGTCTTCATTACTGATATTGATATATGGCTCAGACTGATCATATGGATCAACTGCATGCTTCTTTTTCATATCAAATTTTCCCAAGGCCACATGGTCCATGCTCTCTCCTTTAGATATGCCATAGACAAAAAAATCAACAAAACCATCAAAAGTTTCTGGTTCATTATTTTCCTCTTTATTCATGTCATAGACTGGATTTTCCTTGAATGTCCAGGACTTGTCATCAACATCTTTGTCGAAGATAAGGGAGTCTTCGTCACTTCTATCATGCTCCAAGTTATACTTGTACTCATTTTCATACTCATCTTCTTCAAAGAAAAGGTCACAAGGTAGTAAACCTTCTGGACTGTCAACATCATATGGAGAACACGTAGGAGTCCCATCATGTACATTATAGTTTTCATCATAAATTTCACTATAAGATTCTGCAATGGTTTCATCCTTAGGTTTGTTCTATTTAGCTAGTGAGAAAGGGTAGGCCTGGCCTACCATGTATATATGATCAGAATCGCTTGAAGTTGTTTCCTGAATACTAACCTCGAGAAGTCCATGTTCCATGACTTGATTTGCAACATAACAAGTTCTTTCTTGGTGGAATTGTTCACAGGGTCTACACCAAGGAATTACTTCTTCTACCATGTTAGCTGAGTCTAATTGGTTTGGAATCCTAGGCTCTTGCCGAGGAAACTTATTTTGATACATATGATTCTGCCTACACTGAAAGTTCCTAGGTCCATTATTTCTTTCCATTGTGATTATTCTATTTTGCATCAAATTCAGTTGTGCGGACTGATTTGCCATAAGTTGGTTTTGACTAGTAACCAAGTCTTTTATCATGTCTGTTACCTTTTCCATGGGATATTTAGAGGCTCCCTTTTCTTCTGAATCAACGATTTTTCCCTTTTCTTTGTTGTATGAAGTGTTTCCCCTAGTGTAACCTAGAATGTTGGATTTTCTTGAAGACTGCATATTCTTTTCTATTTTCTCGGCCAATTCCTGAGCATTTTTTTGATCGACTGGATCTTTGTCTCTTAACTGGTACCTCAAATCACCAGTGAAAGCTTCGATGTAAGATATGAGGATGGAGGCATCCTTTGGCTTGATTTATTTAGGGAGGTCCACAACCACACGCCTGAACTTAGTGTTAAATTCATCCATGGTTTCATTCTCCATATTCTTAATGTTATGAAGGGCAGCATGCAAATGTCTTGATTCTTTCTTTTCTCCCCATTTCTTCTTAAAACCCTCTAGGAATTCACTAAGAGTTTTATACGAATCATCATTTAGGTTGAGGTACCACTCTTTAGCATCATCTTCTAAGGATAAAGCAAAGAGCTTCATTTTGACATCGTCATGGTCATGGGAAGCATCATTGCAATAACTGACCAGGTGCTTTTCAAACTTTCGAAGGTGAGACTTGGCAGTGATGGCATTATTGCCCTGAAATACGGGGAGCTTCTTGATAGCATCTTTTGGAATGGCATGGGGAGCACCTGCTATCTGAGAAAAGTCAATGGGTTTGAACAATTCCATCATTTCTTGATATTGGTGAACATGACTCTCTACAAATATGTGATGGATACCTGAGAGGGATTGGTCTCATAAATTTTCAAGGTTTCTACGAGAAGTCTACCTATTCAATCTTTCCCTAATAAACCTTTCAAGATCAGGGAGAGGATTGAATAATTGATGGCGGTTTCTTTGGGTAGAAATTCTTGAAGGGATGTTAGACATTGGAGTCGCCAGATGGATCAAGTTTTAATTTTTATGTTTTTTAAAGACAAGATCAATCAAAATTTTTACATCTTTTTAGTTGTTTAGAAAAAATTTAAGCTAAGTCATACTTGGGAATAAAAAAATTTATCCCCGGAAAAGGCACCAAAAAGTGTTACTGCCTTTCACACACCTGGGTCATGTGGCATAAATCTTCAAGCCACTTGGTGTGTCCTTGGCGACAAGTCTCGAGTCAAGGCTGTCACCTTGTTCTTGACTCCTCCGTTTAGTCTCAAATCCTAACGAAGCCAAGGGGGGTAGACCCTATTAAGTTACTTAAGGAAAAATTATTTAGTATGATGATGGTATTAAAGAGTATGTTTTTTAGGATTTTTGACTTAACAATTGTAAACAACAAATAACCAGATAAGTAAGCACGAAATGACACACAATCGCATATAGATTGAAAGAAATAAACAGTTCACCAGTGCCAGAAATGGAGTCAAAAATATTTTAAGAGTGCTTACAAGTGCTGAAATAAATGTTGTGCAATTGTATCTTGGTTTATTTTAAATTAATGTGAAGATGAGTAATTTAACTTAGCTGAGGGGACTCCAGATATACCCAAGGGGTACTTGAAGTATGTCCAAAACTAAACCGTCATGGCTACCCACAAGGAATATGTGGGCTGAATGGAGTCTCTAAGGCTGTTGTTCATAATGCACCTGAAGGTGTAATAGAGATCGGTGCCTTGAGGTCACTTTTCAGGAGTTCCCACTTCCTTTGGGTATTTTGCCACCATAATGGTTTGATCGAGGCGTTGGATTTTCGCCTGATGGTTTGTCAATTTGGGGAGAGTGAATCCTAATTATTCTAGTCACTCAAGTGCTTTTGATGCATCTTGACTGATCGGATGAACCACAGCCAAGTACAGAGCATACACACCGAAGTCTTTGTTATTTTTAGTAAATTGTAAAAGAGGTGTTCTTGTTAAAAAGAAAATGCTCCAAGAACCTCTTTCGGTCCAAGTGGACTTCAATCGGGGAATCAAGGAGGGGTTAATTTTATTATGATTACTAAAAAAAATGATGATAGCATATGAAGCATAAATAGATAAGCAAACCACAATTTTCTAATTAGACTACCACCACCCTTTCTTCACCTTTCGGCTCAAAAGGAGGCTCATGGGGTAAGTATTAAAATTACTTTGAAACAACCGGATATGAAATATGGAAATGATTATAAGTCAAAGTATACTTCCCTACATATTAGACCTACACTAGATTAAAAAAAATATGAACAAAAGGTAAAAATGACACAGGCGCAAATCCCCCCACGGGGATGGTGAATAGGCTCAAAAGAGCCTATTCGAAGATATTTTCCTTTTTATTAGCAGAGATTACAATATAAAAAAATTTAAATTAATCCACTTGGTCCTTATATGGAATGAGACCAAACGTTTACAAATTGCAAAAAATTGAAATTTTTGGAAGACGGAGACCCCGTGGGGGTTTCGAATGGTCCAAAAATGCTTTCCGGACAGCGCCTCCTCCTATTTTTTGTTACACCTACTAAAAAACAGCAATATTATCACATTCAAATATGCCCAAAAGTACTTTTGGATGAACAAATTTTTTACTCAAAAATTCTAAGTTAAAACTAGTTTTAAAGAAACGGAAAAAGAACCAAGGAAAGCAAGCTTTCCTTGGGATCTTGGCATTTTTTTGGGAAAGCCAATATGAATCACTTAAATTGATGAATATAACCTTTTATATTCTAAGGAAACAACCATCCATTCAACAAGCTTTAGATCTACTTTCAAAGCCTTGAAAAATGACAATTTTCCCTAAAACTAGATCTAGAATGCTTGTAAAAATTTCTTTAGGAATGAGATCTAGTTTTATGAGCTTTACGGAAGCAATATATATGTAATATGAACTCTGAAATTGATATATATAAACAAATTTAAAGAGGCAAAAAAACTAACCGGGCTGATTTTTAAGAAATTTGGAGGAAGAGGAGAGGAAGAGCGCTTGCTGCCAGGGAATGGATCTGCAAAGGAGGCTAGTTAGTGGAATGCCAAGGGACAATGCCTTCATAAAAAAGTTGGATTCCCAGTGGAGTCAAGCTATATCCATAGTTCATCCAACCCCTGTTACATGAAAACTAACAAACAATCCTGCACAAAACTTTATGAGATCTGGATAGAAATATATCAAAAAAGAGAGGGATTACATGCAAATAAACTTATTTAAACATGTATGATCTGAATATTTAAGCATATATACTATGGGATATTGAAAAGCAAGTAATATTACTTGCCCAGCTATACTCCTATTGATTCAGCTGAATCATTACGCCAGGCAGGATCCAGATGCGGAAATTGAGAGAAAGCTAATGGTAAAAAGCTGCAAGACAATGTTAAATCCACACATATGAAAGCATTACACAGATTTGGCCTCCAAAGCTTCACTTTATTCCAATAGAAAAAGATATTACACAGTATTACAATAGCAACAGCTCCTCAATCCAAATCTAACTAACTCAGAAAGGAGGCAACCATGTTTTATTTATACAAAAACTTGAAACCCCAGCCCAGAGGCGGCGTAAATCCCAAGGAGATAGACCATTGTAGCTGAAGGAGAGTCCATCAATGCCTGATCTGAAGTTGAACTGAGATTCTACTAAGTCTAAATGTTAATCAGAGAGGTGATTTGACTGACACCTCAACCTGTTGACTGAAGCATCCACCAAAACTCATCCAGATGAGCCCACATGTGTGGAGGAGAGAGGGAGGGCGAAATTCCCCATAAAGGAAGCTGAAGTTCAACTATGGATCCACCCAGATCACCTCCTTTAGTCAAGGATTCGTTAGATCCGGTCAATCTAGTGCATTTCTAACTGATTTCAATCAAATCGGATGAGAATCCACTGATTTGGAATTTTGGATTTGCTCCATTATTCATCAATTTATTAATTAAAATAATCAATAATTGATTTTTTAGGGCTTTCTGACCCGAGTGATGGAAAATCACTCAAAACTAGGAAATAGTGGGTCTATAGGTTTAGTGGGTGCTCTTAGCTTGAAAATGAGCACCTACATGACTGAAACGGACTTCCGAGCCCACTTTTATTACAAAATCATTTTTTCCAATTAAACTATTAAAAAATAGCCTAAGTTTTGGAAAATTTAAATTTTAATAAAAAACACTGAAAAAATTAAAAAATTAAAAAAATTGAAAAAACCTAGGAGGACTTAGACATGTTCATATGACTCAACCATAATGCCTAGCATGTTTATAAATTGACACATAGACTCTAATAACCTCAATAGGCCTAAATGCCAAGCCGACCACCCCAACTTTGGAGGTATTGATTGAAAAAATTAGAAATTATAAGTCGTTTATTCAACAACCAATAATAACCAAGGGAAAAAACACCGTGGGCTGATCGGATTGACAAATAAAGTCTATGAAATTGAGTCTTTTAGAGACACTATCATGCTAGAACATTTATTACAATCCCCCCATGGGGTATGAACATGTGATATAGTACAACAAGCACTTCCCAGAAGCACTTCCAAAGGTCTTCTGAAGTCCGAATAAAAAATCTTTGTCCGGTTCACCAGGCTCACTTGATAAAAAACCACTAAGGACAACTTAGGTGGTAACAGTTATGACTCAACATTTTATATTGTATTATGGTTATTATTGCTCTTATACTGATTCTGGTGACATGCAATTCACTTGTGGTATCATGATCTAGCGGTCATAATTATATGGACTTGGTTGTATCTTGTACTATGTATTGATGTCCTTAGTTAGACTTGGAAGTTCTTGATCTATACTCATTGTTTTTACCCTCCTTAGGGAGAATAGAGGTAGTCATTCCCACCATTTTTTTGGCTTGCCTGTGTTGGCTCCATCATTCACTGTCTTCACCCATCCATTACCTTCCATTTCAGTTTTCAGCTCGACTGACTTCTTGACTTATGGCATGGAGGACCTTTTTACCTGCTAGAACCTTTGTTGGACAAGCCTCCTTATTATATTGTGTCTCGGCTCTAAGTTGGTGACAGAACTTGCCTTGGTAAGTTGGATTGTATGCCTAAATTATTCTGGTCGGTTGTCCCGATGTTTGGCATTGTGCAGAACTCCCCATAGTCACTTGAGGTGTGTTGGCTAAAACTGAAAGCTCATGTACTACTTGTATTGAAAA
Source organism: Pseudotsuga menziesii (assembly GCA_001517045.1). Taxonomy (NCBI): domain Eukaryota; kingdom Viridiplantae; phylum Streptophyta; class Pinopsida; order Pinales; family Pinaceae; genus Pseudotsuga; species Pseudotsuga menziesii. Next base: position 95,278 of record LPNX010897697.1, read on the forward strand.
TATTGAATATGCGCCCATGGAAAATGAAAATTATAAAGCTGTGTTTCTTAACATATGTAAAAATGGCAAGAGCAATGAAATGCTAAAATACTCCTTGAAGAGTATAAGAAAAGGTCCAAAAAAGCAATGGTTAAAAATGTGCTATATCCAAAAAATTGCCGACCTTATGAAAATAAATATGTCCTGGACAAAAGCTGTGATTAGCTGTGTTTTTAAGCACTGGTGAAGTCCCAAAAGGGTCATATAGTCCAAAAAGGCCTTGGAATAAAATGTGATCCTTATAATGAAATTGGATCAAGCTTGATGTAGACATGATGCCTAAGTTGAATAAGCACTCTCTAAAGAACTCATCCATTTGTGAGGCACTGCTATTCGTTGTGTTGTTGTTTGTCCGACATTGGTTATAGTGAGTATTCCCTTTCCATATCTGAAGTGTCATGATGTTGAGTAGGAAGTCATCCTTTTCCTTAGCCTTGTCATGTTCACCTTTCACACTTCACTAGCAAATTGGCTACAGCTATGAAGTGAGTATAGTCTTGAAAGTCTAAGTCTGAGTAATAGTAAATAAAACCTTATATATGTATTGGTTGATGTACCACCAGTGAAATGAATGCTACTAGTTGTGATTGTTACTTGAATGAGTTGTAGAGCATGTCTTAACCTTTTTTAACACTTGCAGCAGATGGATATAGTTTGAGTTATTATTGGTGTCTGATTTTTCATAGATGGTTATATTGTTTATTGGATATAACTGATGATCAGATAGAGAACTATGAGGGGTATGAGTATACACATTATATGGATTTGGACTCTCTGAGTCTAATGAGACAGTTTATTTCCAGTTTCAAGAACTTACAGATGTGATCAGGCTCATTCTGCCTTTCTGATACTGTTTTTCTCCACAGGTTGATGTTTTTGAGCAGGGAGATGTTTCAGTTGGATCTCCTAGGACGTTGTATGGGCATTAGGGGGATGCAGCCACTTGTTTGTACCATAGTACCCCCATCCTAGAGATCCTAGTTGGCTCACTTTGACAATGCAGGAACCCTAGGAGGCTTTTTTTACAAGATCACGTTTCCTGAGGCAGATTAAAAAATGATTAAATGGCTATTGAAGAAATTGATTTGGGCTACTGAGGCAAGGAAATGGCATGGGATGAGTCATCATGATGAAAGTGATTCCTTCACACATTCTCCAACAGTTGCATCTCCTGATTGGGCCCACACCTATTTTTTTGGGCATTTTATATTATTTTCTGGAGCTCTTTTTAGAGGTGCACGATTTCCTCAAGGAGGCACAAAAGTCAAAGAATTAAATTGTTATATTATTTATTGTGCCATGGGGACACCCAAAGGGAGTTAGTCAAACACTCCTTGGACCCACCTTGTGCTTTCATTTATTTCTTGTTGAGTGGGTTACCTTTATTTGGGTGGTTTAGTCCACTTTGGTAAATTATGGTTATAATGATCCGTGTGTTGTATGTTGAGCTCATCTCAACCATTGATTAGAACATTTCATCTTTTAATCTTAGCCACTCATTTTGAAAGTGGTTAGGATTTGGTTATGTTTGAGGTTCTCTCATTTCTATTTAAAGGAGAGAGCTTCTCATTTGTAAGGGGTCTTTGGCTCTTGGATCTGAATAATAGAAAGAATTTTTTGTGGAAATTTTTCTGGTTTTGCTCTGCATTTGATGTTCCAAAATGGTGATTAGCTAGTCTTTAGCTTCCTAGAATTGTGGAAATTCTCATGGGATATATATTTTCATGGCTATCATTGTTTTGTCTACAAGAGGGCATTTTGGTTGGAGAGTTTTTGTAGGGGAACATCAACTCGCTCGGTTCTCTTCGTCTTGGATCAGGGGGTTTTCATAGTGTGTAGCATCCCAATAACTGAACTGCTGAATGTTCCCTCTGTAAGAAGCCAAGTAGAAGATTTCTTTGATGGCATTGGCCAAGACAAAACCCCTGAGCTTGTTTTAGAACCCGATCACATTCAGAGTCCTGAGAGGGCACATCCTAGCAAAGATGAAAAGGATCCACCTTTTAACATACAATCTGCTATATATGAAATAAAGAATGGTGGTCACCCTCCCTTTTACCTAACCTTGCACATTCAGAATATGCTCCTGTATAATTGCATGTTGGACTCCAGAGCAGCTATGAATGTAATGCCTTTGCATTTCATGAAGGAAATGGGATTAGAAGTGACTAGGCCTTATGGAAATGTTTGTGGCATAGATTCAAGACAAGTTCAATCCTATGGCTTGATAAAAAAACCTTAGAGCTGATCTGTTTGCATGCTCCGACATCTCCACTATGATGGATGTAGTTGTTATTGACTTGCCCCCAACATATGGAATGCTTTTATCTAGAAAATGGGAAGCTGGTTTAGGTGGATAACTCATGATGTAGACATGATGCCTTTGTGTCCCGAACTCTGGCGGGGCTCTAATCAGGATCAATAGGGAACCTTGCTATGAGAAACATCTGGAGACTTTTGAAGAAGGGATAAAAAACACATATGGGGAAGAATTGTTGAATAATGCTAAAGCCCCATTTTGTAGAAGATGCAAATGAAGTATGGAAATATAGGCAGCCTGAAAGCATGTCCATGGAAATGGAAGACTCTGACTTATCATCGGAAGAAAATGAAACAACTCAAAGTGTCAGGATGATTAATTTGGAAATTCCTAAGGGTGAATGCTTAAAGGAGTTAGAGGATTTAGGAAGAAATGAGATCCCATTTCAAGATCTTGTGATTGATGGTGATGAAGTTAATGATGTCAGGCATATTGAAAGAATCCCTCGTAGAGTGAATGAGTGGTTTTCTTTGATTGACCAGAATAGAGAAAGAGAAAGCCAAGGACTAGAGCCCATTTATCCATGGGAAAGCCATCTTGAATTGTCTGGTGTAATAGAGGTTGATAATGAGGTCAGTAACACCCATGTTCATTATTTAGCTAGGTCATTGTCTCATTTATCTTTGGAAGATGGTAACTTGATCCAAGTCCATGATAGCTCTCTAAGTTGGCAAGAGGATGCCTTAATAAATGATGCACCCGAAGGAGATTTTAGTCTAAATAATCTTGCTAGTTTTCAAACTCCTTCAGCCATTCCGATTAATGCCTTGTCTGCTTATCCTCTCATTCGTAACTTTTTCCTGCCACCTGAGTCATCTAGACCTCATAATCATGATCTATCTCACAGTCCTATTTCTCCTGCACTACAGCCTAGAGTAGAATCAACTAATCTAGAGGGTATGCCTATTCATGTTCCTATAGGGGAAGGATCTAGCCACTGTAATGTTATATCCCATATTCCTCATCCTTCGAAAGAAGATAGAGATTTCTGGACAGTGGGAAAAACTGTCAAACATGTAGTATCTCCTCATAGTGATAAGCTTAGTGTGAATACACAGGGGGTAAAGAAAGAGATTAGAGAAATCCTGGTTGGTAGCATAGTTATTCCCATTGACAGTGGTCCACCCATATTTGATGTAGTGCCTTCCAGGAGAAGTTCAAAGATAATCACCCCAAAGCCACAAAACATCGTTGATGTCCATCCCATGCCTATACGTAACATTGAAGTAGTCCCCAAATCGGTAAATAGGAATAGATTTCCCACCAGAATTCAAGTCCTTATCCAAAACCACTTGCTGCATTTCTGATCGGGACAAGCTAATGATCTTTGGGTTGGACCCTTTTTTGTAGAACGTTGTGTTGGTGATATATGTTTTCTTGTTACCAGTACTAGACGATAGATTCTGCTTCCTATCAACCAGAGGGATTTGAGGGGATACATTCCCAACCCCAGTTAGCCTTGAGTCCCACTTTTCCTGGTAGAGTAGAGTAGGTAGGACCTGAATAAGCCTTTCCCGGTAGTAGTATAGAGTTTTGCTTAGTTTTTTGAAGCTAACTTTTGAAGCTCTTTGCGTAATTTTGTTATCGTGCAAAATAAAAATCAAACTTTTACTGAAAGTTATGGTTATAGATTAGATTTATCTTTTGCTTTTCAATTTCATGAGTCTTTATTTTCAGTATTTTATATATTATCCACATATTGTTCTAATGACCGGTCTGTGAGTTTGGTATAGCTCTGGACATGTTGCAGGTAGTCAGGTACATTCTTGGTAGTGGTTGCAGAGCTGGATGGATTGATCGAGGATGTGAGAAGCAGAGTACAAGGACTAGAGATTCTAAGGTTCTCTAGCGCTCTTTTCAGCAGAGCACTTGTCCCAGCTAGAGCCAGATGTTATCACATATATAGTAGCCAAGATACCATATTCTGTTTTTCAGACATAGTACATTTTTCGGCTAGATCTCTTACATGTGAGATACTGAGATGAGCATCTTTATAGATCATTATTATGTTAGTGGACTATTGTACTCTCCCATGTCAGGACTGAGTCTCAGGACACTTATATTTGGGGACCGATGTAGCCATTTATGTGATTTTAGAGCAGTCATTGATGCCGAGTTTTATATCAATTCTTTCTCATTGGACAGATGGTGTCCGAGATGGATTATATTGCATGGTTATGACTTAGCATTTTATATTGTGTTATGGTTATTATTTCTCTTATACTGATTCTGGTGACATGTATTAACTTGTGGAATCATGATCTGGCAGTCATAATTATATGGACTTGGTCGTATCTTGTACTATGTATTGATGTCCTTACTTAGACTTGAAAGTTCTTGATCTATACTCATTGGGTTTACCCTCCTTAGGGAGAGTAGAGGTAGTCATTCCCACCATTGTTTTGGCTTGTTAGTGTTGGCTCTATCATTCACTGTCTTCACCCATCCATTACCTTCCATTTCAGTTTTCAGCCCAACTGACTTCTTGACTTATGGCATGGAGGACCTTTTTCCCCTCTAGAACCTTTGTTCGACAAGCCTCCCTATTATATTGTGTCTCGGCTCTGAGTTGGTGATATAACTTGCCTTGGTAAGTTGGATTGTATGCCTAAATCATTCTGATTGGTTGTCTTGATGTTTGGCATTGTGCAGAACCCCCCCTAGTAACTTGAGGTGTGTTGGCTAAAACTGAAAGCTCATGTACTAATTGTATTGAAAATATTGAATATGTGCCCATGGAAAATGAAAATTATAAAGTTGTGTTTCTTAACATATGTAAAAAGGGCAAGAGCAATGAAATGTTAAAATACTCCTTGAAGACTATAAGAAAAGGTCCAAAAAACCAATGGTTAAAAATGTGCTATATCCAAAAAATTGCTAACCTTATGAAAATAATTATGTCCCAGATGAAAGCTGTGATTAGCTATGCTTTTAAGCACTGGTGAAGTCCCAAAAGGGTTATATAGGCCAAAAAGGCCATGGAATAAAATGTGATCCTAATGAAGTTGGATCAAGCTTGATGTAGACATGATGCCTAAGTTGAATAAGAACTCTCTAAACAACTCATCCATCTGTGAGGCACTGCCATTCCTTGTGTTGTTGTTTGTCCGACATTGGTTATAGTGAGTATTCACTTTCCATATCTGAAGTGTCATGATGTTGAGTAGGCTACAACTACAACTATGAAGTGAATATAGTCTTGAAAGTCTAAGTCTGAGTAATAATAAATAAAACCTTATATATGTATTGGTAGATGTACCTCCAGTGAAATTAATGCTAGTTGTTGTGATTGTTACTTGAATGAGTTGTAGAGCATGTCTTAACCTTTTTTAACACTTGCAGCAGATGGATATAGTTTGGGTTATTATTGGTGTCTGATTATTCACGGATGGTTATATTGTTTATTGGATATAATTGATGATCAGATAGAGATCTATGAGGGGTATGAGTATACACATTAGATGGATTTGGACTCTCTGAGTCTAATGAGATAGTTTATTTCCATTTTTAGGCACTTACATATGTGATCAGGCTCATTCTTCCTTTCCGATACAGTTTTTCTTCATAGGTTGATGTTTTTAAGCAAAGGGATGTTTTAGTTGGATCTCCTAGGGCATTGTATGGGCATAGGGGGGTGCAGACACTTGTTTGTACCATAGTACCCCTATCCCAAAGAGCTTGGTGGGCTCAGTTTGACAACGTAGGCACCCTAGGAGGCTATTTTGATAGGGTCACGTTTCCTGAGGCAGATTAAAAAATGATTAAATGGCTATTGAAGAAATCCATTTGGGCCACCGAGGTAAGGAAATGACATGGGATGAGTCATGATGATGAGAGTGATATCCTCCACACCTTCTCTAGCAGTTACAGGTCCTAATTGGGCCCACACCTATTTTTTTGGGCATTTTCTATTATTTTCTGGAGCTCTTTTTGGAGGGTCACAATTTCCTCAAGGAGGCACAAAAGTCAAAGAATGAAATTTTTATATTATTCATTGTGCCATGGGGACACCCAAAGGGAGTTATTCAAACACTCTTTGGACCCACCTCACATAGGAAACTACAAGGTGAGTGATAACACATAAATACTAAATTGATGGTAGGTATTTTTCCTAGATCCACACCATGATTATTTACATCATTTTATTTAAATGCAAACAGGGTCAAAACTGGGGTGTTACATTCCCCACCCCCTTTAACAACATTGTCCTCAGTGCTTTACAACATTGAACAAAATATGCTTGCTGCTACTGCCCTTAACAATCCGCATATTCGAACAAAAATGGATGTGCCAATCGCATGGCATCCTCCAGCTCCCACATAGCTTCTTCAAGACCATAGTGCTCCCATTGCACCTTCACCTATCCTATTTCTCGGTTTCAGAGCATTGTGACCTTCCTGGAAAGGATGCGCATAGGCTTGATTTGCAACTCTCCCTCTAGTTCCACCTGAATCACATTCCAATATATTACATGGTTAGGATCATGTAAATACTTCTTAAGAAAAGAAACATGAAAAACATTATGAGCTCTAGTGCTAGCAGGCAATGCAAGTCTATATGCAATTGGCCCTATTGTTTCAAGCACTTCAATGACCTACATTATCTAGGTGACAACTTGGCACAACTTCCAAGCTTCAAGGAACTCTTCTTTGCCTTCACTCTGAGGTAAACATGATCCCCAACACTGAACTCTCTGTTCACCCTATGCTTATCTGCATAACGTTTTTGTCTATCCTAGGCTGCCTTCAAATTTTGCCTGATCTTTACAACTTCCTGCTCCATCTCCTCGAGTAACTCTAGACCTAGCACAATCCTATTCACTGTATTATCCCAAGTCACTAGTTTCCGACACCTTCTGCCGTACAAAGCTTCATATGGACTCATCCCCAAGGATGCATGTTGTCCATTGTTATAAGCAAACTTTACCAGGTGTAAATAATATTCCCACTTAGTTGGTCTGTCCATCACATACATGCAAAGCATGTCTTCTAGCACCTGGTTAACTCTCTCGGTCTGTCCATCAGTCTGAGGATGGTAGGAAGTGATGAAATTTAACTTTGTACCCAAACCTGCAAACAACCCCTTCCAAAAATTGGAAGTGAACTTGACATCTGTATTAGAGACTATTGCCTTAGGAAATCCATGCAATTTGAAAATCTCCTTCATGAATATATTTGCAATGTCATCAGTCTTATGCGTATACTTAACCGGTATAAAATGTGCTGCCTTTGTCAACTTTTCCACCACAACCATGATGGAATCATGTTGTCTCCAAGTCATCAGAAATCCTGTAGTAAAATCCATGGAAATAACTTCCCATTTCCATTCTGGAACTGGAAAAGGATGCAACAAAACTGCTGGATGTTGATGTTCAACCTTCACTGGCTGACACGTCATGCACCTTGAAATATATTCAGCCATGTCCTTTTTCATTCCTGGCCAAAAGTACTACTTTCTGGTTGTAGCAATCATCTTCTAATATCTTGGATGACCAGAATATGGAGCTTGATGGATTTCATCCATAACAACCCTCCTCAAATATGCTACATTTGGAATATAAATTCTATTCTTATAGGTAAGGATTCCATCTTCTTCCAATTTATATCCCTCATACTTCTTTTCAAGGCTTTGTTGCTGCAACTTGTCCTTGTCCTTGACCTATGCATACAATTCATCTTCAGCAACATGATTAGCAATCTACTGTCTCAAATCTGATTGGAAAATACTAATGGATGCCACATACATCTCCTACACCTTCCTGCTAAGTGCATCAGCTACCTTATTATCTTTTCCTTTTATGTGCTTGATTTCAAAATAAAACTCACATAAAAATTCCAACCATCTCGCTTGCCTAGCATTCAGAGTAGACTAAGCAAACAAAAATATCAAACCACAATGGTCTGTCCTTAGCTCAAATATTCTGCCCATCAAATAATGTCTCCACATCTTGAGAGCATGCACTATGGATGCAAGTTCTAGATCATGAGTGGCATAGTTATTCTCATGCTCCTTCAACTTTCTTGACTCATAACATATCACGTGGTTGTCCCGCATAAGAACTCCTCCAAGTCCTTGACCACATGCATTCGTACATACCACAAAATATTTCTCTGGGTCTTCAAATTTTAATACCAGTGCACTTGTGAGAAGATACTTCAACTGTGGGAAACTTTCTTCACACTTCGAGTTCCATTTGAACTTTATCCCCTTCCTTTGAAAAGAAGTGATAGCATTTTTAGATTTTTAACATAAAGCTAGCATTATATTAGGATATTTAATTGAGAGAATAACAAGCACAGCAATCAAACATAAGAGACAATGAGCACAGTGTTTTTACTTAGGGAAACCATAAATGGAGAAAACCCCGCAACTTCCTCAGAGATAGAATCAACACCAAAAGTAAAACCCCAAAATAGTAAGATGATCTCCTGATAGCAGTAACCTCTTTCTTCCTAGCCTCGGTGTCTTCTTCTTCCTCATCTATGTGCTACAACTGAGTGTAATTGAGTGTGTAATAAATAGAGAGGCTAGCTCTCTATTTATACTAATTCCCAACTTGAACAAAATCCTACTAGGGATGACTTCTCTAGGAGAGTCTAATAACCCTAGTGCCCCGAAACTGCGAGGACTTTAACCCTTTATCAATAGGAGGGTTAGCCACAATGACTTGACATGACTTGTTTACATTATAGAACCTCCTGATAGGAACATTGAGGCATGACATGACTCAAGTACATCCTGAAATAAACATCGGGGTATAATACATAAGAAATACAAGTGAATACATTTCGAAGTTACAATTACATCAACACTCCCTCTTAACTAGGAACGTATTCTCTTGACACAATTTGTTAGCACAATTATTCTTCTCTGTATCATCTAGATCATCATCGAGTCCTCGTCATCTTCAAGTCATCTTCATCTTCAGATCTGAATCATCACTGGATCTGGATCATCGTCACTGGATTTGGATCATCACTCGATCTGGATCATCACTGAAGTATCATCTCTAGATCTAGATCATCACTCGATTTAGATCATCACTATTGGATCATCATCACTGGATCATCATCACAGGTTCTATCTCATGATTCTTCTCATCACAGGAAGTTCTATAGAGACAACCCTTTTTCATGCTGGTTGTAGGCCTAGCCTCCATGTAGGTCTTCTTCAGTGCTTATATCTGACACCAAGTCAGAATGGCGCTCCCAGCACTTACATCTAACCATGAGAGGAACACATCCAACACCATGTCAGAAAGGCACACCCAGCACTCACATCTGACCATGCAGGAACACATCCCACAACCTTGTCAGAAAGGCTCTGCACTTACATCTGACCATGGGGGGAACACATCCTGCAACCATGTTAGAAGGGCTCTGCACTTATATCTTACCATGGGGGGAACACATCCTGCAACCATGTTAGAAGGGTTATGCACTTATATCTGACCATGGGGGGAACACATCCTGCAACCATGTCAGAAGGGATCTGCACTTATATCTGACCATGGGGGGAACACATCCCACAACCATGTCAAAAAGGCTCTGCACTTATGTCTGACCATGGGAGGAACACATCCTGCAACCATGTCAGAAGGGCTCTGCACTTATATCTGAGCATGGGGGTAACACATCCTGCAACCATGTCAGAAGAGCTCTGCACTTATATCTGAGCATGGGGGGAACACATCCCGCCACCATGTTAGAAGGGATCTGCACTTATATTTGACCATGGGGGTAACACATCCTGTAACCATGTCAGACAGGCTCTCAACCCCAGGTTGAGGGTTCCTGGTAACTGACCAGGTGCCTCCATTCTCCTAGAGAATGGCATCAACCATTATATCTGATCAAGTGGGAACACATCCCTCAATCACATCAGAATGGCCATGCACTCATATCTAATCATGTGGGAACACATCCCATAGTCATATTAGAATGGCCCTCAGTACTAGACCAAGTATTCCTAGTAACTGACCAGGAAACTCCATTCAGAGAATGGCAATAGCCCTTATATCTGACCATGTAGGAACCAATCCTATAGTCACATCAGAATGGCTCAGCACTCATATCTAACATGGAAGGAACCAATCCTCTCACCATGACAGAATGGCTCAGCCCTTAAATCTAACCATGGAAGGAACCAATCCTCTCACCATGTCAGAATGGCTCATGGACTCATCACTTCCCCTTGGAAGGAACCTCGATCTGGAGAACCCAAGCTTCTCCTTGAAGTACTCAAAATTAACTCTGGCTAATGGCTTCATCAACACATCATCTATCTATTCGTCTGTCACAACATACTGGAGATTCACTGCTCCTCTCTGCACCATATCCCTGATATAGTGATACTTGATCTCAATATGCTTCGACTTGTTATGGAACATCGGGTTCTTTGACAAATTCACACAACTCTGGTTGTCACAATATATACAAGTAGCATTTAACTGGAGATCAAATAAATCAGACAATAGCTTCCTTAGCCATACTTCCTCACAACTAGCTGAACAAGCTATGACATACTTTTCTTCAGCTGTACTCAATGCCACACAGGATTGCTTCCTGCTAAACCAATAGATCACACCTAATCCCATACTGAAGAAACACCCTGAAGTGCTCTTCCTATCGATGGCACTGCCTACCCAATCTGAATCAACATAACCCTCTAGGTTAATCTTTTGATTCACCTCATACTTGAGCCCATACTCAACTGTACCCCTCAGGTACCTCTGAATATGCTTTGCAGTAATAAAGTGAACATGCCTCGGGTCTATCAGGAACTGGCTCAAGGTGTTCACAACAAATCATATATCTGGTCTTGTGTTCATCAGGTACATCAAGGACCCAATCATCTGATGATACATCATAGAATCAAATGCTTCTGATGAAGCATCACTCAATAGCTTCAGGTTCGATGCCATAGGTGTGTTCATGACCTTGCAGTCCATCATCCTGAATCTCTTCAAGATCTCTACTGTATATTTCCCTTATCCCAGGGAAATTCCATCTGCATTCTGCCACACCTCCATGCCTAGAAAATAATGCATCATACCCAAGTCCTTCATTTCGAACTCGGTAGCAAGCTTCCTCTTCATATCAGCAATCAACCTAGCCATACCTGTTACAAATAGATCATCTACATACAGTAGGAGTATCACCGAATTGCCATCTTCAACCCTGTAGTAAAGGTTGGAATCTGCTTTACTCTTGGTAAAGCCCAAACTAGATAGAAAGCTGTCAATTCTGCCATACCATGTCCTGGGTGCTTGTTTCAAACTGTACAGGGATTTCTTCAATCTACATACATGAGACTCCCTGTCATGTGTCTCAAAACTGAGTGGTTCCTCCACATACACTTCCTGTTCCACTACACCATTCAAGAAGGCAGTCTTGACATCCATCTGGTGATCTTCCATTTCATCACTGCAACCAGAGCAAGTACTGATCTGATGGAAGTGTATCTAGCTACAGGTGCAAAAATTTCTTCATAGTCTATTCATTCTTTCTAGGAGAAACCACAAGGAACAAATCTTGCTTTATATTCTTCTATGCTACCATCTGCAGCATGCTTGATCTTGTAGATCCATTTGGAAGTTACAACTGATTTCCCTTTTGGTCTTGGTAGAACATCCCAAACATCATTCTTCATGATAGATTTATACTCTTCGATCATAGAATCCTTCCATTCTTTTCATTCTACCACTTCTTCATAATTGGAAGGTTCTTTATCGATGAAATCACATATTAATGCTACATACCCGAAGCAGGATATGGTCCTCTTTCTTTCTCTGTGATTCTCTTCTGGAGCCCCATATCTTTCCGCACCTTGGATAGCTTCTCATACCCAAGCAGGTTTCCTCTTGTGAGGATTCTTCTCCTGAGGTGGATCTACAGGTTGTTGTGGTTCTTCAAATTCTTGATCTTCTTCTTGAGTATCTTCATTCATGGTTGTATCATGAATTCTGGGTGCTTCTGCTTCTTTAGGTTCTTCAGCAGGTCTTTTCCTAGATTTGTTGTAAGCTGAGTCTTTGTCAAATGTCACATCCTTGTTGATGTCAATCTTATTGAATCCTGGGAAGTATATTCTGTAAGCCTTGGAGCTTTCAGAGTATCCCACAAATATACCCTTCTTTCTTGAAGGATCTAATTTTGTCCTCTTCTCTTTTGGAATGTGTATGTACACTAGACAGTTGAATATTCTGAGATGGCTGACTTCTGGTTTCTCACCAGAAAAGACTTCTTCAGGTGTCTTGTTCTTGAGTACTTTGTGTTGAGTACGGTTCTGTACGCACCGTTGTTCTAGAAGCTTCTGCCCATAGATGCATAGGAATATCTTGATCATGAAGAATTTCTCTTGCAACTTCCTTGATAGTTCTATTTTTCCTTTCTGTAATCCCATTCTGTTGTGGATTATATGGAGTGGACAACTCCCTCTTAAACCCTGAGTCTTTGTATAACTCTTTGAATTCATTTGATGTGAATTCTCTGCCATTATCTGATCTAAAGGTCTTGATCTTATTTTCAGTGTGGTTCTCGATCAAGGATTTGAATTCCTTGAACTTCCTGAATACTTCATCTTTGTTCTTCATGAAGTAAATCCATGTCTTCCTAGAAAATTCATCAATAAAAGAAACATAGTATACATACCCGCTTAGTGAACTTGATGACATTGGACCGCATACATCGGAGTGGATGATTTCCAAGATTCCTTTTTCCTTGCTCTCGCTACTTGGAAATGTCTTCTTTGTGTTCTTTCCTTTTGCACATCCTTTGCAGACTCCATCATGTTTTTCTTGAATTTCTAGAAGACCTTCAACAACTTTTCTTGCAAGTGGTAGTTCTTTGTAATGCACATGTGCAAGATTTCTATACCAAAGTTCATTTGGCTCTACTGTGTCATGGATTAAAGCCTGTTCTGGATGGCCCTTCAATTTGTATAGACCTCCTCCTTGTTCCCCAATTACTACTACATCATTAATAGTCTTTCCCTTTGGCCACATGATAACTTGGCCATCTATAAATGCAACACTTATTCCTTTTGCATCTAATGCAGATATGGCGAGGAGGTTCTTCTTTAGTCCTGGTACAAACAATACTTATTTCATTGTCATAGACTTTCCAGAGTCTAGCTTATAAGAGGATTCCCCACTACCTTTTATTGGATACTGGTAGTCATCCCCAAGTTTCACCTTATGAGGTGAGTCATGTTCAGATAGTTTCACAAAGGATTCTTTGAATCCTGTCATATGTTTGGAAGCCCCACTGTCTATAAGCCAATCATTGCTTCCATGAGTAATGTTTCTCGTGAGAGTAGAAATCAAAACATATTCTTCATCACTTGATGAATCTTCACTTTCATATCTGGTTCTCTTTGTATAAGGTTCATCATCCTCTGTAGCATGAGCATGATGTCTTCTCTTGTTTCCCTTCTTCTTATGGGAGTTAATCTTGTTTCTAGGACAGTCTTTGGCAAAGTGTCCTCTTTCATCACATGTATGGCATCTTAATTTAGATAAGTCTTTTCTAGTGATATCTCTTTGATGAGAATGCTTACCTCTGGGGTGATGAGAACTCCTTTTGGTTTTCTTGGAGTGTACCATGAGAGATTGATATTCACTTCCCATCTTTTCTTCTCGAGCTGCTATTCGAGCTTCTTCTTAAGACCATTCTTTCCATAGTTTTTTGAACTTGACTAACTTCTTTCTGGAATATATTCCTTGAATAAAGAAGTCATGTGATCTAGGGAGACCATTCAAGGTGGTCATTACAATCTCTACATTTTCCACTTCTTCATCTACTACTTCTAGCTATTCCTTGATCTGAGAGACCCTTGTAAATTAAGATTGGATGGTATTTGCATTCTAGATCTTTACATTCTTTAGTTGGTTTCTTAGAGTCATCTTTGGTTTATGTTCTTCCCTTCAAAAAATTTGGTTAGGGCATCAAACATAGCTTTAGGTGTCTTTAGGGAGGACACCTATGGTATGAGGTGATCCTTGATTGAATCAGCAATAATCCTCTTTTTCATAACCAAATTCTTCTTGTGTAAGGCCTTAGCCTCATCTCCCTCTGGAACTAGAACCTCATCACTGATATAGGAGTCAAACTCATTTTCTTCCAGGACCAGGGAGATCCTATACTTCCAGGATCAGAAGTTATCAGCTCCCTCAAGTTCTTCATCAAGCTTGGTATGATGAGACATCTTAACTAAGAACCTCAAATGGAAATACAAAATATTTAGATCTTAGTAGGTCAAGATGTAGGATCTGGATTTGGAGCTAAAATTCTACAGTGTTGGTTCAGGAGCAGATTAGGGTTTTGCTTTTCCATAGTTATGTCCAACCAAATGCTTTGATCTTGATCTCTAAACTTTGATTTTGAGGAGGAGATCAATCTAGGCCTGGGCTCACTGAAAAATTCCACTTCTGTGGAAAGCCCTAATTTTCGGTAGTAGTGTCGGGTCCAAAATTGGAAAACCTCAAAATTGGATTATGCTTCGATAGAAAGATGTGCCCTAGGGAGGAGAGTTAATCCAACCTTATTTTGTTGAAAATCTATGGAGAGAGATCCACAAAGTAGGAATCCCTAGTTCCCGCAGCTGCACAGTGTCTTCTTCTCAGGTTAGCTCTGATACCATGTTAGATTTTTAACATTAAGCTAGCATTATATTAGGATCTTTAACTAAGAGAATAACAAGCACAACAATCAAACACAAGAGATAATGAACACAATGTTTTTCCTTGGGGAAACCATAAATGGAGAAAACCCCACAACTTCCTCAGAGATAAAATCAGTACCAAAAGTAAAACTCCAAAACAGTAAGATGATCTCCCGATAGCAGTAACCTCTTTCTTCCTAGCCCTGGTGTCTTCTTCTTCCTCAGCTATGCACTACAACTGATTGTAAGTGAGTGTGTAATTAGAGAGGCTATCTCTTTATTTATACTAATTCCTTACTTGAAAAAACCCTACTAGGGCCGACTTCTCTAGGAGAGTCTAATAACCCTAGTACCCCGGAACTGCGAGGACTTTAACCCTTGATCAATAGGAGGGTTAGCCACAATGACTTGACATGACTTGTTTACATTATAGAACCTCTCGATAGGAACATCGGGGCATGACATGACTCAAGTACATCCCAAAATAAACATCGGGGTACAATACATAAGAAATAAAAGTGAATACATTCTGAAGTTACAATTACATCAACAAGCATGTGCAACCTTTGAGAATCCTTCAATGAATCTCTGGTAGTATCCTGCAAGCCCCATAAAAGATCTTACCTCTGTCACATTATTTGGATTAGGCCAATTCTTAATAGCTTCAATATTGTAAGGGTCTACAAATATACCCTCCTCTGAAATAATGTGTCCCAAGTACTAAATTCTATCCTTATAGAAGTCACACTTGCTCAGCTTTGCATACAACTGATGTTGTCTGAGCAATTGCAATGTTAGTCTCAAATGTTCTTGATTCTCTTCTTCATTCTTAGAATAAACAAGAATGTCATCCAGGAAAACAAGAATGAATTTGTCCAAATACTTGTTGAAGAAACTATTCATAAGGCACATAAATGTTGTTGGTGCATTTGTGAGTACAAACGGTACCATTACAAAGTCATAATGTCCATACCTTGTCCTGAAGGCTGTTTTATGAATGTCTTCATCCTTGATTCTCACCTGATGGTAACCAGATCTCAAGTCAATCTTGGAAAATACCTTTGCCCCTTTCATTTGATTGAAGAGGTCATCAATTCTTGGAAAGGGGTATTTGTTCTTCACTGTGACTTTATTCAGTTGTCTGTAATCAATAAACAATCTGAGTGTACCATCTTTCTTCTTCACAAACATAACTGGTGCTCTCCAAGGAGACACACTCGGTAGGATATACTTCTTATCCAACAATTATTGTAGCTGCATCTTCATCTCTAACATTTATAGTGTAATCATTCTATAGGGTTCTCTTGACACTGGTGCTGCTCCTAGCACAAGTTAAATTGTGAAATATATGTCCCTCTTTGAAGGAAGTCCTGGAACCTCATTAGGAAAAAAATCCTTGAAGTCTTGCAATACAGGATAGTCTTCCAACCTAGGAGTTTCAGTCTCTGCTGCCTTCTCAATATGTGTTGCATACAACTGACAACCTTTTCTATAGAACTTCTTTAACTACATTGTTGAAATCCGCCTCACTGAGATTACCTTTGGAATGCCTCTTACCACTATTGGGTTCCCTTCTTCATCCATGCATTCAAAAGTATTATTATAATAGTCAAGCTTCACTATGTGAGCTTCTAACCAATCCATTCCAATGAGAACATCATAGGAACCAAGTGGTAGAACATTCATATCTACACAAGTGATCAATCCATTCATCACCAATGGGGATTTCTCCACTACTTCATTAACTTTTCTCTTAGTTCTAGTGTCTAGCTAAACTAACCAAGACTTGCTATGCTTTACCTTCTTAAGAGTATAAAACTCCACTACTCTAGGAGAAATATAACTGTGAGTATAACCAGGGTCAATCAAAATAGAAATAGATTGCTCAAAAATATTACCTGCAACTTCAACTACCATTTACTAGTGATCTTCCTGATGGTATTCCAGTGTTGCATAAATTCTAGGTATGGACCTTGCTAATTGTCATGACTGTTTTTTCCTTTTGAACATTGTATGCTGGCCTTGAATTTTAATTCTCAAGTGGAAAATACTTATGCATGTGGGGTCTTCCACATTTCCAACATTGGAGTTGGCCTCTGTTCTACTATGGATCTTTTGGCTTCTCTCTTGTTGCTCTAGATGGTTGCTTCTCAACTTGTGTTGGTTTCTTCTATTGATTCCTGAAGTTAGAAGGTTTGGAACCTTTCTTCCTTTGGTCAGAATTATCACCCCTTTTGTCCTTCCATGTTTTTTGATGATCCAGTTTGTTCTTGCTTTGCTCGTACCAATACTTATCTTTTCTTATTGCTTCTTCCAAAGTCCTAGGTTCATAGAACTCAATTCGGTCTTTGTAGGAATGAGGTCGTCCACTTAGAAAATGTTGGATCTTTAATTTCTCATATTTAATATACCTGACATACCTCAGCAATTCCAAGAACTTTTTTGCATATTCCTCCATGGTTTATTGTCCCAATCTCAACTCATGGAACTCTTTAATCTTGTCATCGTAGTACCTTTCAGAGAGGTACTTCTCCTTGAAATATTTATGGAACTGCTTCCACATAATCTTCCTTTCATTGATTTTCTTTACTTTCCTAAAATGATATCACCATATGGATGCTCTTATGGTCAAATTGAAAATGGCTACTCTAGATTTCATATTCCCAGACTAATCTTGGACTTGGAAATATTTCCTCATTCCCAAAAGCCAACCTTCAACTTCTTGACCAGTCTTTACCTCACCATTAAAGGTAGGCAGCCTTGCCATCCCGAATTCATCTCATGAATGGTTCTGGTAGCGCCTCCTTATCTGATTATTGTGTGAAGAATAACTTGAATCTCCAGTGGACCCTTCAGAGTAACATGAATCACTAGGTGATCTCTTTCTTCTTCTAGCAGTGTTCTTACTCCCTTCTGGATTTTTTGTCCGATCCTCAGAGTTCATCTTTCTCTGAATATCTATCAAACTTTGCAGCATGGTTGCATTCAGCTGATTTTGCTCCTCCTGGTGCTTAACCAATATTTCACTGTCTTCCCTGTAACTCTGCATCTCCACCATCAGTCTTCTCATGGTGGTTGCAAAATTTGGGGGAGTCTCTTGCAATCTTCTCCCATTATATTATGTTTCAGCATTTCCAACTTGGACATTTTCCCCCATATCATCTTCCTCATACTCATTGGGGTTCTGTACATAATCATGCATGTTGTCGGTTCTCATGGCTAAACCACAACTAACTTTACCCAACTACACTATCTGGAATGGTGCTTTTCGAGGTTACTAGGATTCTGCAAAATGTGTTAATAACATAGTTGTTAGCTTCATAACATTCACATGAATCATACATTGACAACTTTTCCCAAAACATGGAATTTTCTTTCACAAGAATGACTGTCTAAAGGGTACGACAGGGGTCAAGTGGGATTGCCCCTTCCCTTCACCTTCCCTCATGATTTGGATTAAACAAAACGTTTTTGGAAATGCAATTGGGCATTCATGCAACATCAAGCAAGAAAAACCATTCTGAGTCTGAACCTTTGAGGAATTTCTCCTGTCCAGAGATCTGAATCCTTCACGTTTTTTGTTTTTGTGTTATGATTTTTCCCCTATTCGACAATTTTGTTCTCTTTCACATTTTCTCCAATCTGCTAGTTGTTTTCCCAAACACGATTTCCCTGAATCCAATTTTGTGTCTTTGAATTGAAATACCGACAATGTTTTCATTTTGGTATTTTGCAGTAATCAGTCTGGCACTGACTGTTAGACTTTTATCATTCAAGCTAGCATTATGATCTTAGGATATTTAACTGAGAGAATAACATGCACAGCAGTAAAACACAAGAGACAAGAGACACAAAGAATTTTCCTCGGGGAAACCATAAAGGAGAAAACCCCACAACTTCCTCAGAGATAGAATCAGCACCAAAAGTAAAACCTGAAAACATAAAGATGATCTCCCGACAGCAGTAGTCTCTCTCTTATCCCAACAAATTATCTCACACTCATGTTCCCCGATGAGTGTGTGTGTGTGTGATAAATAGAGAGGCTCACTCTCTATTTATATTCTTTCGTTCACTTAAAGCCTACTCCAACATGTCGGCCTCACTTAACAATTACTCACTAGATATGACATCTCTAGGAGAGTCTAATAACCCTAGTGCCCCACAACTTGTGGGGACTTTTCCCCTCCAACCATTAAGGAGGGTTATCCTTAACACAATGGTGGGGACTATTGCCCTAACTTACAATAACTCATCTAGGGTGGATTTCTCTAGGATAGTGTAATAAACCTAGGGCCCCACAACTGCTGGGACTTTAACCCTTGATCAATAGGAGGGTTACCAACAATGACTTGACATGACTTGTTCACATTATATAAACTCCCGATCGGAACATTGGGGCATGACATGACTCAATTACATTACAAACACTTCCTGGAATAAAAATCGGGGTACAATACATAAGATATATAAGTGAATACATTTCGAAGTTACAAATACATCAACACTCCCTCTTAACTAGGAAGGTATTCTCTTGACACAATTTATCAGCACAAGTCTTCTTCTCTGTATCATCTATATCATTATTGAGTTCTTGTCATCTTCATCTTCAAGTCATCTTCATTTTCAAGTCATCTTTATCTGGATTTGGATCATCACTGGATCTGGATCATCATCACTGGATCTGGATCATCACTCGATCTAGATCATCATCACTGGACCTGGATCATCACTCAATATGGATCATCATCACTGGATCTAGATCATCACTCGATCTAGATCATCTCTGTTGGATCAAAATCACTGGATCTAGATCATCACTCGATTTGGATTATCACTACTAGATCATCATCACTGGTGCTATCTCATGATTCTTCTCATCACAGGAATTTCTACAAGACAACTTTTTTTCATGCTGGGTGTAGGCCTAGCCTCCATGTAGGTCTTCTTCAGCACTTATATCTGACCCTAAGTCAGAATGGCCCACCTAGCACTTACGTCTGACCTTGACTCGTCAGAAAGGCACGCCCAGCTCTCACATCTGACCATGAGAGGAACACATCCACCATCATGTCAAAATGGCCCAACCCTCACATCCAACCATAGAAGGAACTTAATCCTCTCACCATGTCAAAATGGCCCAGCCCTTACAGCTTACCATGGAAGGAACTTAATCCTCTCACTATGTCAGAATGGCACAACCCTTACATCTAACCATGGAAGGAACTTAATCCTATTACAATGTTAGAATTGCACAACCCTTACATCTGACCATGGAAGGAACTTAATCCTCTCACCATGTCAGAATGGCATAGCCCTTACATCTAACCTTGACTCATCAGAAAGGCTCTAAGTCCCAGACTGAGGGTCCCTAGTAACTGACGAGGTGCCTCTGTTCATAGAATGTCAACAACCCTTATATCTGATCAAGTGGGAACATATCCCTCAATTACATCAAAATGGCCATGCACTTATATCTGATCATGCGAGACTACATCCCACAGTCATATCAGAATGGCCCTCAGTCCCAGACAAAGTATCCCTGGTAACTAACCAGGTACATCTATTCAGAGAATGGAAATATCCCTTATACCTAATCATGTAGGAACCAATCCTATAGTCATATCAGAATGGCTCAGCACTCATATCTGACATTGAAGGAACCAATCCTCTCACCATGAAAGAAAGGATCAGCCCTTATATCTGACCATGGAAGGAACCTAATCCTCTCACCATGTTAGAATGGCTCACAGAATCATCACTTCCCCTTGGAGGGAACCTCAATCTAGAGAACACCAAGATTCTCCCTGAAGTACTAAAACTTCATTCTGTCTAATCGCTTCATCAACACATTAGCTATTTGTTTGTCCATCGCAACATACTGGAGCTTTAGTGCTCCTCTCTACACCATATCCCTAATATAGTGATACTTGATCTCGATATGCTTTGACTTGTCATGGAACAACGGGTTCTCCGACAGCTTTACACACCTCTAGTTGTCACAATATATACAAGTAGCATCTAACTGGAGATCAAATAAATCAGACAGTAGCTTCCTTAGCCATACTACCTCACAACTAGTTGAACAAGTTGCGACATACTTGATTCAGCTATACTCAGTGCCACACAGGATTGCTTCCTGCTAAACCAAGAGATCACACCTAATCCCATACTGAAGCAACACCCTGAAGTGCTCTTCCTATCGATGGCACTGCCCGCCCAATCTGAATCAACATAACTGTCCAGGTTAATCTTTTGATTCATCTCATACTTGAGCCCATAATCAAATGTACCCTTAAGGTACCTCAGAATATGCTTTACAACAATCAAGTGAGCAAGTCTCGAATCTATCAGGAGCTAGCTCAAGGTGTTCACAACAAAGCAAATATCTGGTCTCGTATTCGTCAGGTACATCAAGGACCCAATCATCTGATGATACATCATATCATCAACCGCTTCTGATGAAGTATCACTCAATAGCTTCAGGTTCGATGCCATAGGTGTGGTCATGCAGTCCATCATCTTGAACCTCTTTCAGATCTCTACCACATACTTCCCTTGTCCAAGGAATATTCCATCCATATTCTGCCACACCTCCATGCCTAGAAAAATAGTGCATCGACACATGACAAGATCATCACTGGTCTTTTGCCTTCAACCTTGAAGCAAAGCTTGGAATCTGCTTTACTCTCAGTAAAGCCTAGATTCATCAGTAATCTATCCATCCTGTCATACCATGTTGAACCTCAGGATCTTCTATAGTCACTCCCTCTAAAGCAAAGCATCATTCTCCCTTTGTCTTTTGTACTCTATGCACTGAAACATTCTATACTGGAGTGACAAGTAGCTTCCTCTGCTACTAATATTCTATGTATCCATCTAGGGTCACTGGATACCAAGATCCTCTATCTTGAAATTTTTCAAAATTTCTTCTTGCACCCATCTGTGAGCTTGTCATCCTCTATAGGATTTCATCTTCAACCTTGTAGAAAAGTTTAAGATCTTCATCAAGCTCCTCATGTATGTGTTATGCCATGGGTGTATTCTGAGCTCGTACACATGATTCTGCTTGTCATGTGTCTCAAATCCCACTGGATGCAAATGTCTTTTCATAGTCTATGCCTTCTTTTCGTGAGAAGCCTTGTGCTATGAATCTTGCCTTGTATCCCACGATGTTTCCATCTACTGCATGATGGAACTAAGAACTTTCCTTGACGTATCGATACTACATCCTAGACATCATTCTTCTTGAACTGTTCTTCCCTTTATTCTTGTTACTTCTTCATAGCTGGAAGGATCTGCATCAATGATGTCGATGCATTCGTCACATTATTCTTCATCTTGAACTGTCGTCACTTGTTCTTCCAAACAAGTCTTATCCTTCTTTGCTTGTAGACGATTTTATGTGATCTTTCCTACAAGTCAAATGCATTAGTTGTATGGTTAGAAACATTTCATAAGGTATATTCATAATGAAAAATTATTTTGCATCAAGATATATGATTATGCACCTATTTTAGCCAATACAACATTCATCCATATCTCATAGAAACTTTTCTAGATGCCTTCCATCTCTACGAGGACAACATCGATATTATGCACTAATCCAATATGTCAGCAAAGAGGTTTCATTCTAGATAAGTAGAAATGGAGATTTGTATAGCACCATGAGCTACTTACCCATCACATGCATATTAGTAGTATACTGTCATTAATGCAAACATTCTATCATGCATAATACATCAACTGGATATAAGCAAATGCATAACAAAAACAATATCATGAAATGACAATTGAATACTTATCTTTATTTGTTTCATGGGTAGACTCCTTCTTGAGCCTTCAGCTTCATCATCTTCTTCATTCATCATTGCATCATTTCTTATCCAAATGATAAGATGGATAAGAGGTTCTTCAAGAGTTAAGTTCTTCATATTCCTCATCGCTTGAGGGATATTTTTTGGATGGTGAGAGCTTGATCTTTAGTTGCTCCCATCTTCTCTTCTCTTATTATGAGATGAGCTTCTTATTCTTCCCAGAGTCTACTGAAAGTAATCACTTCCTTCTGGCACACATTCCTCACATGAATGAATCCCATGATCCTGGGAGGCCATTCATGGTGGCTACCAATTCTGCATTCTCCACTTCTTCTTCTACTGCTACAAGTTGTTATTTGATTTGAGAGACCCTCGTAAAGTATGACTGTATGGTCTCTGCATTCTGGATCTTCACATTCTTCAACTGTTTTCTCAAAGTCATATTCCGATTTATGTTCTTCCATTTAAACAACTTGGTCAAGGAATCAAAAATATCTTTCGGTGTCTTTAGGGAAGACACTTTTGGAATAAGGTGAACCTCTATTGAATCAGTAATGATCTTATTGGCCTTGACCAAGTTCTTCTTGAGTAAGGCTTTAGCCTCATCTCCCTCTGGAACTAGAACCTCTCTACTTATGTATGTGTCCAATTCATTTCCTTCAATAACTAATGAGATCCTATACTTCCATGCTTGGAAGTTGTCAACTTCACCAAGCTTATCATCAAGCTGATGTGATAGATCACTTTGAAATGAGAGCCTCAAATTAAAATAGCAAAAGATTAGATCTTACTGATTTGAGGTGTTCGTCCTAGTTCCAAAGCTGGCTAATCTAGGGTTTGTCAGAGAAACCCTAATTTTCAAAACTTGGAATATTTTAGATCTGATTGGATATAAATATAGATCTCTTCAAGGTGAGCTGTCCAATGTGATCCTTTTCTGAAAACAGTGGAGGGAAGCTCCTAGAACAGGAAGCCCTAGTTTTCCAATTTCTTCTACAGAAATGCTTGATACTGTTTCTGTGGTATCTCTGAAATTACTGCTCCTCTATATCTAAACATTCACACTGAGGTATCCTCTCCTATCCCTATTCCACAAACATAGGTTTAATCATAATTGGTTTCACCAATTGGGACTTATGATCATTTTCCCAAGGTTACCTATTTCAGGACTGTTCAGCATAGCGAAGTTGAACGGACGGCCACGTGTCATAGTTTTATCTTATGGGTTTGAAACTTGGACCACAAATATTAAAGTATGCGCCCTTTCTAGAACATTTTCATAAATTTCATTTGGACCTTCGTAGCTCGAGATATAACAATTTCCCCTAGGTGTCCTGTTCAGGGATGAATCCTGGAAGAGGCTGGAACCCTAACTTGGAGGGATCATATCTCCTAGAATATAGTGAATATGAGTCTCATATTTATAAAAAAGTGTAAATTAGGATTTTATCTTCGGCCTGTGAAAGTTTCAACTCTTGATCCTTCTCCAATCCCGAGATAGAGCAAATGTACAAAAACGTATGAGTTTTAGTATTTTAGGGTTTTTTCATCCTGGGGTCAAACTAGGGTTTGACTTTCCCAGAGTTATACCCAACCAAAAATATCAACCCAAGTCTCTAAAATTTGATTTTGATGAGGATAGAAATTCTATGCCAGGCTCACTCAAAAATTCCTGTTTTGTAGAAAGCCCTAATTTCCTGCACCGAAAACTGAAAATGTTTGGAATCAAATTCTGCTTCGACAGAAAGATGCACCCTTCAATGGAGAGTCATCCTAGCATAATTTTGCTGATGGATTGTTGAGAGAGACCCAAAAAGTAAGAATCCCTAGCTTTTTCAGCTGCACAATGTCTTCTTCTCAGGTTAGCTCTGATACCATGTTAGATTTTTATCATTCAAGCTAGCATTATGATCTTAGGATCTTTAACTGAGAGAATAACATGCACAACAGTAAAACACAAGAGACAAGAGACACAACGAATTTTCCTCGGGGAAACCATAAAGGAGAAAACCCCGCAACTTCCTTAGAGATAGAATCAACACCAAAAGTAAAACTTGAAAACATAAAGATGATATCTCGACAGTAGTAGTCTCTCTCTTGTCCCAACAACTTATCTCTCACGCATGTGCCCCAATGAGTGAGTGTGTGTGTGTGATAAATAGAGAGTCCCACTCTCTATTTATACTCTTTCGTTCACTTAAATCCTACTCCAACATGTTGACCTCACTTAACAATTACTTACTAGAGCCGACATCTCTAGGAGAGTGTAATAACCCTAGTGACCCACAACTTGTGGGGACTTTTCCCCTCCGACCAACAAGGATGGTTATCCTTAACAAAATGGTGGGGATTATTTCCCTGACTTAAAATAACTCACTTAGGGTCGACTATCCTAGGATAGTATAATAACCCTAGGGCCCCACAAATGCAGGGACTTTAACCCTTGATCAATAGGAAGGTTACTCACAATGACTTGACATGACTTATTCACATTATAGAAACTCCATATCAGAACATCGGGGCATGAAATGACTCAATTACATTACAAACACTTCCCAGAATAAACATAGGGGTATAATACATAAGGTATACAAGTGAACACATTCCGAAGTTACAAATACATCAACCCTGGCAATGTTTAGAAATTCGTAAATTTTTGTGTGTGTATGTAATCCCTGGTGTCTGCTATGTTTTGATAAATCCTAGGTCTTAGATCATTGTGTGTGCATCCACATTTGGAATTTGAATTGATTGAAGGAATGGAAATAGAGTCTAGACTTGCTTGGTAAACCTAGTGTGTGAAAGAACCTCACAGACCAATCTAGAAGGCTGGTTTTCTTCTTTGCATGCCTTGAATAGCATTGGAAGGGAATTCATGGCCTGAGGGACTATGTAGCATAGAAGGGAATGCTTCCTTGTGTTGGGTGTGTAATTGTTTAGAATTAGGCTAGATCTAGTGTGGGTCTTCATAGCTTTGGGGTTGAGCTCACTAGCTTAGAAGTGAGTCTTTCCACCTCCTTAACATCCTGATAAACCCAACTAGAAGGATGGCTTGGCTAGTAGCCTAATAAACCCATATGTTGGCTTGGTTGTGTCTCATGTGAATTTGGATAAGTGTAAGCCACTTCCTGTGTAAGTCTAATAAACCAAACTGTGCTGGCTTCACTGAATTTTAATTGTATCCTTGGCTACGGGTGAAGTCTGCTAGTGTTCCGTATTCCTTGGGGAAGATCATGCCCAACTCAGGGGTGGCAGAGTTGCTGAGAGATTAAAGAGCACACTGGCCTATGGCTGGGTGGAGCGTTGTAGCCACATAGCTAGTTGCAGGATGAGCTTCTTTCAAAGATAAGTATTCTGGTGTATTTAAGTTTTGCAACTGTATTTTCTTATGAATTATTATGATATTATCATGAATATGTTGAATGCATGAATGTGTTGAATGAATGATTTTGCTTTTGCTGTATATATCATGAACATTTTATTATGCACCTATGTATTTATATTCCATCAAGTTCAAATGCATTTTTTATATATATGTATTATGTTCATGGGGCTTAGATTTCCCGGGTTGATAGATGTTAGTCGCGTCCTCTCCGCTGAGTAAGTTTTGGGAACGTGACACGTCAGTTACTAGTCTCCTCTTTTTTTTATTATACAATGATAGTTGTAGCAACTAATGTAGAACATTCAAATTCTCTCAATTAAGATTCCAAGTGAGTATACAATATATGATATATATCGTACTTTTCTTTTGACCAATGTGTGTGATTTTTCTTTCACAAATTTAAAACAACAACAAGAATTTTGTTAATAAACATATATACGGTTCATTGTTTGGATATTCAGGATGCAAAATAGTAAACTCCTTGAAACTTAGATTTAAAACATTTATATCTTATTTGACTAGAATTAGACCACAAACACAATTACTCATTATAACATGATGTAGTCATGGAAAGGTCAATAAGAGTGAATTTTTAATGGAGTGAAATATGCACATTGAGCTCTATTTTCTCAAATATAATAAAATTTTTAATGTCTCAATCGTTAACATATATTAACATTTCTTAGGATGACCCATCACTATGATGTTTGTTTGAATATCCACGTGAACTTAACATGGGTATTTCACTTAGTGAACCTCTCACATAGCACGTGCGATCGTGGGGTATTAAAGAATACCCTTAATTTCAAGATATATTGACCCAAACTCTTTTTGTTGAAACCCCCTGCCAATACTTAAAACCTCCTCCCCACCCCTTTTTATACCTCAATCCTTATAAACCACCCTACCCACCCCAACCTTAAACCCCTCATCCCCCCAATACCTGTAATATATTGGTTTGATTTTTGATAATTTTAAAACCCACAATATGAACTAACATGATAGGATATTGGTAACAAGTGAAGCCCCCATGGAACTTAAGAACTAATTGGAAAATATGATACAGATCATACAGTTGAGTTATCCAGCATATTAGCAGTCAATGCTACTATTCACTCATACATCATAAAATTATCCAAAATGACTTACCTCAAGCAAAATCAACCATTAGTAGCACCCCATCCTAGTCCTATACTAGGAGAAGGAACTTCTCTATAGCTCCCATACTCATAGCTACCAAAAACAAAAATAAACCACACAAAACATAAACAATAAACATTAAAGTAATAATAAACATTAAAATATTAAGAACCGTTAAAAATAATAACTACAAGTATTCAACATAAAAAAGGGAAAAAACAATTAAAACTTCTAGAGCTTGAACCTGAAATAAAATTGATCTTAACAGAGTACAAACCCATACACTGTCGCTTCTTCTCAAAGAACAAGTAGTTCTGAGATTTTCCCTTGTTCAATATACTACCTCTCTCTTAGGCTCTACAATCCTCCAAACTATCCAATATTCTCAAGTTATTCTAAGTTTCTATGAGCTATCCCAAAATCTATTGAGCTACTTCTAGCTCTGTTTACAACTTATTTATACTATCTTTAAATACAGAAAAGAAAGTTTGTTTCAGATCCATGGGAATAGGATCGAAACTTATGACTCAACTAACTGACTCATTAACTAACTCCTAGGATTATTCAACCACCTCTATCTCCCAAAACAAACCCTATATATTACATTGGAAAGGATCGAGAGTCCTTTTACACTTATTCAATCATCTATTAAAAAAAAACAGAAAATTACAAGAGACCCAACTCTCTTCTAAAAGATTCCACTAAACTTCATAAAGTCATATGTGACTTCATCATTTGAGCCTATTCTACTACGTCATGTAGCCATGAATTCTTCTTACATGTCTACTGATATTACTAAGGTTAACTACTAGAAAATACCTCAAAGTATTTCTTAGGTGATTCCCTTCAATGTTCTTATGAATTTACTTTTTATGGTTCTTTGGATTTCATCAATAGTCGGGTTGTTGCTTATATTTTAGTATTTCTATAGGATACCATAGGAGGGTGATTCTTTCAAAGAATTAGTTAGAGCACCTCTCCCCATGCCGTGAAAGTGACCAAAATAAATCCTAAACAATTCTACTCTCTCATCACTTGCTTCGGTGCACTTATAACTTCCATATTTAGCTGGTTTGTACCATAGTGCCTAAACTATCACCAAGGAACATTAGAGAAATGTCTCATGGTGGAGGTAGACTCTGCGTTAGGGTGCTTGTAACTATGGTTATAATTTGGAAATCCAATTCTACAAATCCTTAGCTCAACATTTGATATTGTTGCAGCATTAGTTATCAAAACAAGACTGTTGGAACATAGAATCAAAATAAACCTGTAGAAGCTTTCTGGGCATAAAGTAAACCTGTAGCAGCATTCTAAGCATTAATTTCTCAAATCTCGGCAACCCTATGTGTGTGAAATAGAAGCAAGAGGTCAGATCCCAGCTCAAATCGGGAAACCCTAGGTGTGAAAGCAACCTTAATTCTCCATGATTGTGTATCTAATCAACAATGAAGAAAATTATTTTTAAATATGGGTTAATTTCAGCAGTAATAGGCCTAATTCATAACTTTGGGTTGAATATGAGGATTGATTTCCAATTCTAAGCACCCATGCAGTAGTGTGTAAAAATTTTGGGCACATTGGGATAATTTCTGAGCAACAACAAACCTTAAAACACCTTGAATCAACAATAAAACAGAGGCATACCCAAATCTAGGCAACTAAGGAAGCCTATGGTAACTTATTGTACATCTAAGAGCAGCCATAAATCCACAGATCAAAGCGATCTTGTGTTTAAATATGCATTGGTTAGCCTTAAATATCTTTCACAAAAACATAGAATTTCCTTCAGCCAAGACTGTAATTACTTATTATATTCTTCTGGTTAACAAAACATTCCATTTATAAAATGTCCAAACTTTCAAAACACTTTTACTAGAAAAAGACAATAGAGTTTCCAAATATTAAGATATCCACCCTTGGTTACTAATTTCAAAATGGTTTAGGAAATATGAATTCTCTCAAGATATGGGAGAAAGAGATAGTATGAAATATGTTCATAATAGAAATCTGCTCATAATAGAAAATAAATCCAAATTGGTAATTTGAGAAGTTATATATAGATATATAAAAGGTATTCTCTAAATTTTTATGTTTTGGAATCCTAGAAGGTGATTTTGTGAGGGCCGATTCATACCTTGGAACATAGTGTTTAGTCCTTTGATGCCATCCAATGGACATTCTACCATTATGAGACATTACGAATCTAGCCTATCTAACAAAATATCGAGTGTTCAAACTGAATTTATTAACTGTTGAGCATGATAATGGCATTTCTTCTAGGCTGAGAATGGTTCAAACTTCATATTCCGAGGTAGCATAACATAGAGCTGAAATATTGCACTTGTTAAGTTTTATGAGGTAGGAAACTGTAGGTAAGATATGATAGAAGGATTCCATTGAAAGTAGGAGATTTGGGCTAGATGGATGTTTCTCAATCCTTTGAGGATGCATGTGTGCCATTTTCTCATTTTTCTTCCTAATAATATTTCTCAAGACTTAAATAAATCATATACTAATAAGTAATAAGGTTTGTGCTTGAAATATATATTCTATCCTATATTGTTTCAAGGAGGACATCAATTTCGAGGAGTACATTGAGTCTCTAATACTCTTTTCATACCAACTTCATTGTAAGAGCCTAGAGATATGTGTAGATTTGAAGTACAATATTTGCTATGAATTCTAGTGTAAAATAACTAGTCTCAAATAGCTCACCAACCTCCATATGTTACCCACCAACATTAATTCTTAGACTTGTGTGGAGCCTGCATGGACACTTATATAGACCTACATGGAAGATCTACACTATGCACACTTGCTAAACACTTGTGTCTCTCTTCTTTGGTGGTGCACCCCTTATGAAATGTGGTCTCTCTCACAATGATATCTACTTGACCTACTTGTATTTGGAACCACTGGGGAAACTGTTAGATGCACCAAGTTCCTTATTAGTTGAGTGCATGGGAACACCTTGTGGCTAGACATGGCTTATCCAATTCATGTGTAGGATATACATGCCTTGAATGGCCTTTTGATGGATGGATAGGATGTATCATATTCCTTTTAGGGTACCAGTAAGCATAGCAATTCCAAAACTGAACCCATACTATATGACCAGTATGGTACCTGCAAGAGAGGAGGATGGGATTCCATCATTACCCTTATAAACATCGACCAAGTTCAAACCCTCTAGTGTGAATGAAATTAATGTGAGATATGACAAGACTTGTAAGGCCTCCAAAGTTTACATTCAATCCCTACAAAATATATTTGTATGTCAAGATGCCAAATTTGATCAAGATGCAAGGTCCCCTAAGCCTCAAGGGTCTCCAATAGAAATTGATGAGGTAGAGAAGCTTGTTGCCCAAAATATTGATCCATAGATTCCAAATAAATCAGATACATTGTCAAATTCTAGCACAAGTATAGATACTATTTTTCCTTATAGTTTAGTCAAAGGACCCATATAGGTTACATAAATATTACAAGAGGCACAAGAGCAAGTAGGAGAGGTCGAGTCTTATTTTTTTTCGAGGTGGGGGAGTTAGTCATCCTCTTAATATGTTTCCTAATTATGTAGCATTGAAACCTTTTTTTTAGAGCGTTCTAGTTATGAGGATGTAGGAGGTGATTTGCATATTCACTTACATACGCTTAGTTTGCAAGTAAATACACTTAAGTTGCAAAATACATTTAAATCAATTTTCCAAATTGGATAAGTAGTTCATTTGGAGAAATGCTCGCAACCAATTTGAAAATGCCTATTGGAATGATAAAATTCCTGCACTACCTTATAAAATTACTGCAGGACTCAAACATATGCATGTAGGTCCATAAAAATGCTCGCAAAAATGCACAAAAAGTTGAAAAATGCCCGTAGGAAGCCATAACAATAGATGAAGTAAAATGTAGAAAGAAATTAGATACAATATGTTTGTAGAAATCTACATTTGTGAGATGTTACTTTTCATCGATTTTGAAGATATATGTGAGAAAAATTAAATATATTGAGATGAATAGACCAGCAAGGTTTTGGGGGAGAAATTAGTATACATATTGATAGGGGGAGAAGTATGGTTAAATAAAGAAATGGCAAATAAAGTGAACCAGCATTGTGATGTTATCATTGATGCATGCTTACCTTTACCTTTTATGAATTTACTAGATGACTGTTGATACATTCATTATGCAGGGCATGTCTTTACATGTCACAAGAATTTCAATGATAAAGTTAAACACTTGACAGGTAAAGCTAAAGTAAAGTTTTTATGGGAAGCCTGAGCTTATAAATATATTCATCAACTATATTGTATGACCACTTGGATTGAGATGAATTTCCATAAGTCCTTGATTTGTTTCAATTTTATGCTTGATCATGGAATCATAGGTGCACTAAAAATTACTGCATCTAGTTAAATATGCCCACATTTAAGTTGCAAAATACATTTACATCAATTCTCCAAATTGGATAAGCAGTTGATTTGAAAAATGTCTGCAACATGTTGAGAAAAGGAATAAAGTGAAGAAGCATTGTGATGTTGTCATTGATGCATGCTTACCTTTTATGAATTTACTAGATGACTGTTGATACATTCATTATGTGGGAATGTCCTTACATGTCACGGGAATATAGTATTCATGTGTGGGTTCTTGCATACTTATGCAGGAATGTCCTTATATGTCATGGGAATTTCAATGATCTACTGACATTTCAATTCCTCCTATGGGCATCTTTCCACCTCTACTTCAGGAATTTTTGGGTTTAGTGGGCATTTATCTATTACCCCGTGGGCATGTTTAACTAGTTGTAGGAATTTTATCTTACTCTTGCATGCATAATGCAATGATTGCGGGAATTATTTCCATTAAGTTTGGGATTTAAATGTATTCAAAAGCTTTCACTAGCTCAGAGTTATACCTAGAATCAGGGTTGATAGGGGTATCAATATGGTTATATAAATAAAATAAAATAAAGTGAAGCAACATTGTGTTATTTTCATTGATGCATGCTTACCTTTTATGAACTTACTAGATAAATGTTGATACGTTCATTATGTGGGAATGTCCTTACATGTCACAGGAATATAGTCTTCATGTTTGGGTGCTTTCATACTTATGCAGGCATGACCTTACATGTCACATGCATTTCAATGATCTATTGACATTGTTAGAATAATCAACCCATAGTTACCCATATTTGACATTAATTAAATCATTTTTTTCTTATTCCTAGATTCCTAGATTCCCTCTCTATGCTAGTTGACTTCCACATGTTCCTAGAAGTCAATACTTTCTAATATGGGTCATGGAGCGCTTTGGAATCATCCTAGAAACATATTTAGCAAGTATTCTTTATTCCTAGTTCCTTAAAGTGCATATCTACTTTTTTTGAACCCTGCCTTACTTTACAGCAGTTTTAAGGCAAAAAGGAAAATCTAGTCTAGGGGAACTTGCCTTGTTTTTTGAACACATCATCCTCCTTCCTTTTCTCCAACAAAAAGAATGAATGAGTTTTATTTCCACCACTTATTATATTTCCCACTTTCTTTAGCTAATTCTTGAGGATGTTCACATATTTGGAAAGTCCTTTTTGCACCTATGTGGGATTTGACTTAATTTAGTAAGCCTGCTTTTTGACCAATTCGAATAGCAACCTAGTGCTTTTGAATATCTCATGTAGTTATATATTTGAGCAGCCTATTACTTCATATGGTTGAATTATGTACACTTATTCAATACATGATTAAGTTATGCTCCAATTTCAGTTTCCTTTTGTGTGAATTTTGCATGTTTAATTAGCAATTTTGTGAGTGTAATTGATCTATCGCTTGGGGGTTCAATTTCCACATGGTATTAGATCCTTCATAGATCAATTTATATCCTTTCAAATTGTTATTGTAGGTTTTAAATCACTAGCTGGGAGCGCATTCTGCTGACTGAAGGGCACAGGAGCTGAGATATGGACCAATGTCAAAGGATCATCTTGACTCCATTCAATTTCTTCGAATGGAAAGTTGAGATGGAGATGTTGTTGAGAGGTAAAGGTCTCTATAGGTTTTCCATGGCTACTGAGGCATAGCCAAATGTAGTTGCAAAGAAAATCAAATGGCACAAAAATAAGGGATGAGGCCTATGGTCTTTTGTGTCTGAGTATTTCAAGAGACCCCCTCTTCCATTTTGATTCATTGACATATCCTAATGAGGTGTGGGAGAAGCTTGAATATATTTTTGGAAAGACAAATGATATGAGAGGAAACCAAATCAAGAATGAATTGATCTCCTTGAGTCCTAGTAGCTTCCAATCATTGCAACTCTATTTTTCCAAGTTTAAGGCCCTCGTTTTGTAGTTAAAACAATGTGGGATTGAAAAGAAGGAGGAAAAACTAGTTTTGACCATTCTCTCAAAGCTTGGTCCTAACTATTCAGTGTTTTTTTTGACCTTCTATGCCACTAAATTGACAACTTGAACCTGGAAGATGCCTAATCTTGTTGAGTTCATAAAATCCCTTACTTAGGAGCAAGATAAATCGGTGATGATGGGCACCATCAAACCATACAAAGACCAAGCTTTTGTTGATGGAGATTTGAAGGTGGATTCAAAAAGAAAGAAAAAATATAAAAATCCACCTGAGCAAAAGAGAGACAAGGAAAAGTCTGAAGAGCAGTCCTCAGGCTCCAAGAAGAACCCCCATAAGAAGAAGAACAAAAGAGAAATGAGAAAGTGCGCATAATGTAGTAAGGGATATCATTCTGAGAGCTCTTGTATTAAAAATCAAATTGACATGTTGACCCAACTCCTGGAGAAGAACAACATCTCCCTTCCTGATTGCTCAAAGAAGAGGGAAGGAGGATCAAATTCATAATACAAGGAGAGAGTACATGCCTTGGTTGCTGGCACCTCAATCTCACCCAGCTTCATCATTGATTCTGGAGCTTCCAAACATATGGTTTCGATAAGGGATATTTTTTCCTCTCTTGACATGTCGAAAGGTCTAGGGATAGTTTTGGGAGATAACTCTCTGACTGACAGTATGGGAAAGGGTAGGATTGATATTGACCATGGTAATTTCAATAATGTGTTGTATGTTCTAGGTCTTGCCTATAATCTCTTGTCAGTGTATCAGATGACTCACACTAGGTCTCTAAAGAAAGTCATCTTCTCCCCCAATGAATTTGAAATCACTAAGATTTTGAATGGTAAAGTCATAGAAAAAGGTTTTGTTGATCACACTTCAAAGGTATACAAGTTTTCCCATTTTCTACCCTACTAAAACCCCTCTTCTCTTCTTACTCATGCTATTGAAGAAATAAAGCTTTGGCATGAAATATTTGGCCATATTAACTACAAGTATCTTTCTGATTTGAGTGACAAAGATATGGTCATAGGGTTACCAAAGATCAAGTTTTCTAAGGGATTCTGTCAAGGTTGTATCCTAGGAAAACACCCAGAGCACAAGTATGAGAGAGCTAGTCATGAGAGAACCTCTGTACCCCTTGAGTTGATCCACAATGAAATTTTTGGTCCATTCCCTCACATGTCCATGAGTCAAGCCAAATATGCACTCACCTTCGTAGATGAATTTTCTAGGTATTGTTGGGTTTACTTCCTAAAGCATAAGTTTGAAGTTTTTGACCTCTTCAAAATCTTTAGAGCCTTGGTTGAAAACCAGTCTAGGAGGAAACCCAAGATCCTCAAATCTGACAATGGTGGTGAGTATGTCAAGTATGAATTCATCTAGTATTGCAAATATGTAGGTATCTAGATGCAGGATTCTATTCCTTACACACCACAAAAAAATGGTGTCGTTGAGGGAAAGAACATATCACTAAAGAAGATGGAAACTTGCATGATGGAGGATAAAACTTTACCACCAAAGTTTTGGGCCTAGGCTATAAACTGTGCATCCTAAATCATAGAGAAACAAGACATCAATTATTCCCCAAAATCAGTCGTAACATCAATGCGTTGAAAAGACAAGATTTCATATCTATCCACATTGTATATATATCCACTATCCATAAGCGGGGTTGATTGTTAGGGTTTATAACAAGGAAAATAGGAGCAAACCCTGATTGTATCTATCAATAAAACACTGAATAAAATTTATTGACTATATCTATCAATAAAACCCTTACTAGAAAATGAAAGCAGACGAGTTAACGAAGAAATATCTACGGGAAAATAATATACTGGAAGCTACCTTAGCCTATGATTTTCCTGATGCCTTACTGACCTTCACCTTTTCTTATGGGTCTCGATCTTAATATTCCAATGTCCCTCTATGTATATTTTGGAGATGAATTTGGGGTGGACAGCCTTGAGGATAGAAAACCCCCAAAGTTGGGATACCTTTAAAATTGAGTTTAATACCTTTAAAAGCATCATGTAGGAAGAACCTAGACTATAAAAATTGTTTCGAATAATAAAATGATATGTGTCTGGTGCAACTTAAGGGTTTTTCCACACTCACAACATAGCTTTTTGGTTACGTCAAGGAAGGGGTTTTCTAAATGAACAAGATGTGCCTCCTCTGCAACATTGGAACCTCCTCAACAAACTTAGAAACTCCTCTATGACCTCAAGCCTAGTATTTGGGTGAGTGTTGTTCAGGAGAATACAAACTTATAACCTGGGGTCTCTGGGGTTACCAACATAGTAAATAAACTTTCAAACAATCAACTATTTCAGAATTTGAAATAGGAATAGGAAGAAATTAGGAATACAGTGCTTATGATGGTTGATGCTAGATTTTTTCTTCAATCCAAATTGCTTCAACAGCTTCTAGGGAATCTCCAAAACTTGCAAAGAGCAAGACATTTCCTGCAATATCTTATGTATTATATAGATGATCAATGAAATAACATGCTTGCAATGAAATAACAAGACAATTCAGAAATCATAATACATAAGAGTGCAAAGACACAATATTGGAAGAAAGACTCTCTCTATTGATGAACAAGTGAGGTAAGATTACAACAAACATCTGAGACAAGTTCTCCTATTCTAGCTAAGGACACCAAGTTCTGTTGCTGCAAGATATATAAAGGCAAACCACCAGCATAAATTTTCTCTAGAATTCATCATCTTTAGCCTCAACCCATACCCTCTATTTATACATGAGGAAAGAGAGAGGTTAGAAAGGTTGAGATGGTTGGGGATATTGGGATAGTTATGATTAAGGAATCAACTATCCACGACTAAAATTGTTTATATTTTTTAATTTTGGATTTAAGGCATAAACAATGATTAATACTAGCAGGTCGCATACGATACATGACTTTCATAATGGCAACCCATGAACTTCAACCCTAATCATGTATACGCGAGTTGCAGTGTCAATACTCATGTATGATATGCGGGTTTCAATGGAAATAGTCGCATATTCACCTTAATGCATCAAAGGTCATGCCCATCTATATTGTTTTGGACACTTCTATCCATTTTTTTTGTGTACCAACACATTGAGTGTCATTACTCAGATGGAGAAGTGCCATTTCACATGATAACAAATTCCCCTAATGTGTGAGGTCAGAGGGAAGCAATGGCCGAAATACAGTACAATATTTAATCTTGGAGAAATCAGTTACCAAGGCAGCAAGGAGGTACCTAAAACAAATACATATCAAATTCATATACAAAATCATATTTGAGGAGGCCATGTTCAATAAAGAGGAACACTAGATCCTTTAAAAAATTTGATTACATCATGTGATACTAGTAACAAGACCATGTATATTAAAAAGGTGGATCGAAGTCACAATATACAATGATGAGTCTTAAAAATATGGAAGTAGTGTTGTTGAACATAACACAATATTGCACAACTTAGGTTATAGAGTTTGAACCTAAGGTCTTCATTGAAATCCAAAGGAACCAGATGAGATGAAGTCGAACATGGAAGGAAGTCAACATAATGTCAGAAAATGATTGATGCTAACAAGTGAAGAAAAGGAGTTTAACAATAAGGATAGTGAATCCTAAGGTGCCATCATCAAAAATCTAGTTCTTCATCTTCAGTAGATGCCGATGAGAAACCATGATGTGAGGAGGAAGGAAATGAATCCTTCAACAAATCACAAGAGTGACTAGGAAACTAGACGTGGGAGGTTGACACAAGGATTTCCCAGATAAGATGATGATGGGAATCCGGATAATGATCAGATAAAGGTACAGATCCTTAAATAGTGATCATGACACAGAGGTGACCCAAGGCAGCTTTTGACTTATAGATATGACACCTATACTTATCTTTCATGTAGGACACATGATTAGATTCCCCATGTATAAAGGACAAGTGGAGGAGTAAAAACTCAAAGGAATAGTTGAGTTGGAAGTGTAAACTAAAACATGAGTATCAGAAAGTTTAGAGTATTTTGTTCAAGGATGACATGCTTCAACTGTTTATACCCAAAGAGAGAAATCATTCCTTATCTTTCTTGTTAAGTTTTAACGAGTCCAAGAAAGTCAACTCGAGTCTCTCTTCATTTTTTGCAAGATTGAAGAGGAGAGATAATAATGCTTGATATTTGTTAACACCCAAAAATGGTTAACTACCTCATCTACCCCACTACATGGCTCATTTGTCCATTTGCCTACCATATTTCCCTGAAAATCCCACTAAAA
>LPNX010897709.1:0-48894 GCA_001517045.1 Pseudotsuga menziesii
AAATTAGCCACCAGCGATCGCCAAACCAAAAGTGGTCATTGATATGCGGATTTTGGTCATTTTTTTGGTCACTAATCTCTCATTTTCCACTAGTGGTTGCATGGCCACTTTGTGGAAAAATTAGTATTGCATTCTCCTTCTTGGAGCCACTTGACTCTTTCCTTCTGGTTCCAATAGACTTCCTCTTGTTGTTCTCTTTAACTGAATTCATATAGAAGTAACTTTTCATGAATCCATAATTCTTCTGAGAATCTGCTATTCATCCCTTGAGATTGGCTTAGATTGATCTTTCTCTCTGAGGCCTATTTGGCTTGAAATATATTGCCAAAGGAATCCTTGTTCCATTTCTTGATATGACCTTTAAGGAGTTTAAGTTTTTGTTGGAATTGATACATTCGAGTGCCTATGATTGGTGGGGAACCGTCCCACCACTCCTTGATTTTCTCAACCAAGTCTGGATGGAGGAGCCATAATTTTTCAAATCTGAAGGGCCTGTGGGGATTTACCCCAAAATTTTCCCATTCTAGGCTAATCGGCCAATGATCTGAACCTACCACTGGCAGAACCACTGCTCTTTAGTCTCCCCCTATCATCATGACCAATTTTGAGACTAAAAACATGTCAAATATGTAGGCTATCCCTCTGTCTCTCATTTGTTTGTTGTTCCAAGTGAATATGCCATTGGATATTCTGACATTTATCAAGTTGAGGTCATTTATTACAGCATTAAAGTGGTTGCTAGTAGATTTTAGTTTTCGTATACCACCCTTCTTTTCATCAAGGTTCCTCATTAGGTTGAAGTCTCCCCTAGGATCCAGGCTTTCTCCTCGACTATGGCTTTGATGTCTGAAAACGAATCCAGGAATGTTGTCTTATGTTCAGCCCTTAGGGGTCCATATACATTCAAGATAACTTCTCTTATTATGGTGACCTGATGTGGAAATATACCGATATAGTAAAAGGAGTGGATAGGAAGCAGGAGAGATGCACCTCTCGTGGGTTCCATAGAATGCCCAACCCTCCTGCTGCCCTCTAGCATCTAAAGCTATTGATTTGCAACCCTTCCAGACTTTTCAAGCAATACTTGATAGTTCTTCTCCCGAGCATTTTGTTTCTTGCAGAAGAAAATATCCATGACTTATCTTTTTCAATCCCTTCTTCTCAGAAGATGGATTTTAAGAGTGCTCTTATAGCCTCTGATATTCCAGGTTGTAATCTGCATCAGAAATAGTTTGACTTGAGGGTGATAGGGTAGCATCTATTGTTGGATACTCTCCTGAAGCCACCAGTTGTTCCCCTATTTCTTTGATTCTTTGAACATTTCTTAGCCTTCCCCTCTTTTCTTTTTTTTTGGTTTTTCTTTCCATCCATGAGTTTGAGGGATTCAATGACTACCCCTAAGGAGCTTGAGTTTTTGTCTTGAATAATGGATTTCTCCAGCAAGGATACTTGCTCAGGGGGTATCTGGGTTGGATTTTTGTCGGAGCAGGAAGCTTCCAACCCGCCAAGTCCAGAGCTCCTGTTTCCATCTCTTCTCAGACAAGTTCCATTGTCCTTGAGTCTTTCTTGACTGCCTCTTGATGTCGCTGGATAAGAGGCTTCGGATTGGATTTTGCAATTTCTTGTTGCTTTTTTGGGGTTATCTTTGTCTCCTTTCCCTGGTTTTATTTGTTCTCGTCACTTTGTTGGTCTACTTGGAGTTTTTATTTCACCATATCTGGTTGTTGATCAATGTTACTAATTTCCTTATCTTCTTAGAGGGTCTCATGCCGATTCTGTGTCGGCACTCTTTTATTTAGCTATGGTCTTGAGGTCTCCCTTGCTCGCCATTTCTTGTTTTGTATTTTTTTGAGTCCCTCCTCATCCTGGATGTCTTGGTCTTTCTTCCCTCCTGGTTTTTTGTTTCGGGGGCAGTCTCTGAATAGATGGCCATGCTCATGACATCTTCTCCATTTGAAAGAGATCTATTCATAATCTATGGCCTAAAACCATTCCTCATCTTCCCATGTTAGCTCAATTCCATCTAGCAGATATTCTGGCATATGATATGTATTTTCTTTGTCTGTTTCACTCTGAGACTTTGATGAAGTTCCCCAGCATGTTCCCGATATCCACTAAGATTTCTTCCTTCAAGTATTTTGTTGGGAGGGAATACATTCTTATCCAAACTGGAACTATCGTCATGTTTTCTTTGTCAGGGTTGAATCTCTCGTTTCATGGTTTAAGGAATAGGCCTGCCGAGTTGTAGAAGTAGGGGTCATTCTCAAATATTTTTATTCTGTCCTCTTCATTAAAGAAGATTATCGTAAAGAAACCTTTGGCCCCCAGTTGAAGGTCGTAATGTCCTTGAGGTTTTCAAGTAGTATTGATCCATGAGACCAAGGTCTTTTATGTGGGCCAGATCCCAATGAATTTTCCTATAAGAACCCGATCTTTCATGTATTGAATATCCTCCCTCACTCTTTTAGATTTAATCTACATTTTTGGCATCGTCTTGGATCTTGAGACACATTATCCTATCCTTCTTATGCCTTGATTATTTGTTTCTTCCTTTTTGATCCCACTAGAACCTTCCCCATCTCTGGCCATGGTAGATGCATTGATTATTCCTTTTCCCAAGATAATGGTGCCCTCCTCTATTGTTTCGTTCCTTCCATGGTCCATCTCCCCTTGAGGAGGAGCAAGAACCATCTTGATTGTCCTTTCTGAGATGTCACCCACCTGTATAATCACCATGGATCCTTTCTCGTGTGTACCCAAGCCCCAAAAATATTTATATAGTTAATAAAGTTGTTAATAATAACTTAATTTTAACTTTTAACTTTTAATGTTAGTTTTAACCTTAATTTAACTATAATTATAATTATAATTATAACTTTAACTTTAACTTTAACTTTAATTTTATTTAATTTAAGATATTTATAATTATAATTTTTTATTTTAATTTTAATTTTATTTTATTTTAAAATTTAATTTAATTTAAATTTAATTTTCATCTTGTTATTTTTAAATATCTTTATATTGTTATTAAAATGTTTTAATTATAATTTATTGATACTTTTTCATTTTAATTCATATTTAAATCTAAATTTATTTTAAATATAATTTAATTTTAAAATTTAAAATTTTAATTTTTAAAAATTTTGAGGATAGGTATGAGGGCCTTGAAATGAGTTGTCTTGAAATGTTATATATGTTTGTTAATGTTAAAATTTTTCATCTTTCTATTTTCTAAATTCTTGTTAATTGATAAAAATATATAAATTATTTAAATAAAAAATAGAAATCAATATAAGTAATATATAAATTCTTTAATAGAAATTTTCATTATTTTTAATATAACATAATAATTTTCTAAATATTTTATAATTATTTCTAATGTAAAATAATGATGGTCTGAACATTTGAATGAAGTAATCTACATATTCTAAATTTTTAAATTTTTTTGGGTATATTTTGCCAATTATTTCCATAGACACATAGTGACGGAAAGAGGTATTAATAAGTCAGTACTAATTGTAAATTTTTCTCATTACCAAAGTTTTCATATAGTTTGATTTTAATTGTAATATCTTGAGTTTTGACATAACACTTATGGGCATATGCGTATTGATTATGATGTTACGTTGATGTTTTATTTTGATATATTGGGTCTAGGACCCTACTGAATATGAACATGATGATTTGTTTGAATATTGGGTGTAAGCTTGTTACACATGTTTTATGTTTGATTTTATGTGTTTGGCGTGGACCCTGAAGCACATGATTGATGAGATGGTTTGTGTTGAGCGAGGAGCTCCGAACCACATGAGTATTTGAATGTTTGTGTTAAGCAAGAAGCTGTTGGGCACATAAGTGTTTTGTTGTGTTGAGCAAGGAGCTCTGGAACACATTAATTATTCAAAACTTTGTGTTGATCAGGAAACTATGAAGCACATGAAAAGATAATTAGAAGTGTTGGGCATAAGCCCTCGAGCCTTCCAAGTTTATGTTGAGCATCAGCTCTGGAACATTGGATCCTTGGCCATTGTATCCCTAGTTGTATCCTACAAGTACATCCTAGCATTAGTGTTGAGCGAGGAGCTTTGGAATCACACTAAGTTTGTAGCTCCCTGTTTTTAGCGTTGAGTATGGGCTATGGATAAGCGCTAGGAGTTACTGAAAGAAATTAATTATGTCAAGTGAAAACGACTCAAGTAAAATACAGATGCCATCTAACTTATTTATAAGGGATTAAATAAAATTTCAAATTTATTTATCTCATCAAGTACTGAAGAAATACCATGTTATACGAGGGAATCCAACATGCAAACATGTTTAGAGTTGCTTAGCCTAGTATACCTAACCACCTACATGGCAGGTTTAATAAAGAAAGTGTCCTAAGTTTAGGGATCATATTATATGATACCTAAAGACAACTCTTAACAAATAGTATATATAAGTATATATTTTATACATGACATGTATCAAGAGTAAGCATTGTAATAATATTAATAGTATAAGAATTAAAGAAAGGATCCATCCATTATTATTATTATTATTTAAAAATAATTAAATAATATAATAACTACAAGAGTGAGTCCAAATATGAACTAGTTAAAAGTTCCTAAGTTAAAAACTAAAAGTGCCTAAATTAAATAAAAGGGTTAAATCAAGAAATCAAATCATTCTTGACTTAACTACCACTTTTACTGAAAAGTATACCTATAAAGGCCCAAGACAAAGAGAGGCTTGGGTATCTTCCATCTTTTTTGTGATTCATTATTCTCAAGATAGTTCTTGGAGAACATTTTCCTAAGAGGAAAAAGGAGAAATGATTCAGACCTGATATCCAAGTTAGGGAAGCCTTACCTATTAATCTTGCACATTGATCTAGGAACTAAGAATCAATCTCGTCAAAGAATAATCAACAAATACTCATGAAATGGTGTTAATCGGAACCAGAATTGGTTTCCTCACTGTATATTAAATAAACAATGAATGGTTACAATACCAATGTCAAGAAATAGCTTAACCCCATGAATAATTTGAATACCTAAGGAGACAATTCGATTCAGTGAGTAAGTCTAGCTTAACTAACTCTCAACCATTGGTTCACACTCAGTTAACCACTTGACCAAAACCCTAATTGACTCACCAAACCCTAACTGAAGTCGCAGTGCAATAAATGACTGAATCTCAAATGAAGGAGATCAAACACATGTCATAGCAATCCAACCATCAAGTGCTAGTGCTTCATGAATTCAATGAATCCCGATTGGGTTAACTGAAGCTGAACTGACCATCAAAAGTTGCTGGAGGTGCCTTGTTGGCTCCAGATTATTAAATAATAATAAATAATCATTAATTAATATATTTAATGACAGGAGGCACCTTAACTGACTGGTTGAACTGATTGTAACCACCAGTTAGCAATTAGGTGCATTAATGTCACTCATCTCACCCTCGAAGTGCTCCAGTTTGCCTCCTTGACTGTAGGAGAAGGCTAATTTAGCCTCCTTGACTATAGGTAGGCATGGGTGTGACTGGATGATGGAAATTAATGATCCACTGATGTCAATTAATGTCAATTATACTTAGGATAGTAGTTTAGGCCATTTTGACCAAAAAGAGTGTGTATGATGGTAAATGTCTCCAACACGCCCCCTTAAGCTATACTCAGGAAGAGTTAGAAAACAAGATGCATAAAAATTCTAGGGCCCCGGAAACAAAGGCCATAGGTCACC
Organism: Pseudotsuga menziesii; assembly: GCA_001517045.1. Taxonomy (NCBI): domain Eukaryota; kingdom Viridiplantae; phylum Streptophyta; class Pinopsida; order Pinales; family Pinaceae; genus Pseudotsuga; species Pseudotsuga menziesii. Next base: position 5,727 of record LPNX010897709.1, read on the forward strand.
CTGTACAATAAAGTAACTGCTTAATATAACCAATAAAACGGGGAAAACCTCATGGGAAAAATACCGCCCCTCAAACTAAGCAGTAAAGCAATAATTTGTTCTTCTATACAGCAGAATTCTAAGACTGTGCATGTGAAACTCTGAATCCAAACTAAATGAATATGTCTAGAGAAATCTTCCACTTTGGAAGAAGAACAATGCACTCAACTGAATCAGAAATATAAGCAGCTGCACGGTGAAAATTAGACCCATGTAGAGCAACTGAAATCATCTGAAGAGAGAGCAAAGTTTCTTGAGGATTCAAACCATGTGTGGAACACTAAAGAAAATTATATGTTGCAGCCTTTAACAGCAAACCATGAGTGGTAAAATAAGCCCCAATTTTTAGGAGCAAGTGTCCAAGCGGATGCAGAATGTCTTCCTCTTTACTAGTTCTGTGAGGAGATGAGCTTGTAACCAAAGGTAGAGAATCCCTGGGACTCTGGAGAGAAAATGCTTGAGCTCCATAATCTGATATATATTTAGAAATATATAATGATTCAAAAAATAAAATATCAGCAACCTCATAAGAGGAAACTAACAACAAAATTGAAGAAGAACTGCGGTACTTGATTTTTCACAACAGAATTGGTGAGAGCAGCTACAAGCATGATTGAAAGCTCTTGGATTTTAAAATATGAACAAAATAACATAATATCACAATGTAAATTAGATCTAAATAATTTCACAACAGATCCAAAACTGTGAAATGAAATCAAATCCCCAGCAGCAGTTTTGTAGGAGACTTGCGGTACTTGTTTCTTCACACCGTTGATGAGAACAGCTACAAGCAGTATTGAAGGTTTATGAACCTGAAATTTTGAACCAAGAAATATCAAATCAGATCCAAAAAAAATCATATCAGATCCAATAAGGTTCATATCATATCCAAAATTATGGTCAACCGAGACGGTGGATGCACAATTGTCTTTTTCTTCAAAATTCTGAATTTTGGTGCATGCAATCCCGCAGGATTTTGCTGGAAGATATAGATCATGGGGAGTGAATGTATCACTCTTATAATATTATATTTCTTCCAAAATATCCAATTTTTTACATATTTTCACACCAGTAGCAACATTAGAGGAAGAAAAATCAAATTTCTCTTCACTTTCGAAAGCAATTACTGGTAAATTTTCCACAGAATTCAAAGGAAAATCACCGGTGAATGTTTGCATGGAAGTGCAACAGCACTTTTCTTCAATATCAGAGATTTGAATGTATTATTCTATTTCAGCAATATGGAAGATGATATATCAGAGATCTCATGAACTTCTGGAGCATCATGAGAAGGAGTCACTGCATGGAGACTTTCTTCAATTCAAATTGACTGTGTAGAAGATTCTGCTTCATCTTCTTCTTGAAGAACTTCATCGGAGAGAGTAGAGGCTGAGAATTTTGAGTGAAGAACTCTTGTGCTGCTGGCTGTGATCTCCAAAGTACTATTATGATCCTCATTGTGCTTGCCAAAGGTTCTGTCCAATTTTGTCCAGACTTCCTTTGGGTGTTCAGCAGAACCAATAATAAGGTAGTACAAGCTAGGAGAAAGGGCCAAACATATTGCTCCAAAGGATCTATCACTGTCATTTATATAGTCATTATCATTCTCATAAGACTCTTTTCCAAGTCCAATAGACACCTCATAGATACCTCTTCTCTTCAGAGATGCAATCATCTTCAACTTCCATTCCAAATAGCTTGTGAATGGGGTGAGAAGAGGGATTAATGAGTCCATTCAAAGTTGTACCTGTTAAAACCTGCAAATCAAAACAAAAAGGGCACCATAAGGTCAGATAGCCTGCACATTTTAGGATTTCGTCACACCCAACATAGTCAATCAAGTAATCTTGATCAACAAGTTCTTTACTTGGGGTATTGAGTGCTAAGCCTTGGCTTCTGGTGGAGTGTTGGATTTTTGAGCTATTGCTCAAATTTCATGGAGAAATCTGTCAAAAATATTTTTTTTGAGAGATAGATCTTCGTCCCACCATAATCTCTGATACCATATTAATTCTTTCACATGATATAGGAACTAAGCATCAATCTCATCAAATAATAATCAACAAATACTGATGAAATGGTGTTAATCGGAACCAAAATTGGTTTCCTCTCTGTATATTCAATAAACAATGAATGGTTACAATACCAATGTCAAGTAATAGCTTAAATCCATGAAGAATTTGAATACCTAAAAGGACAATTTGAATTCAGTGAGTGATTCTAGCTTAACTGACTCTCAACCATTGGTTCACACTCAGTTAACCACTTGACCAAAACCCTAATTGACTCACCAAACCCTAACTGAAGTTAGAGTGCAATAAATGAATGAATCTCAAATGAAGGAGATCAAACACATGTCATAGCAAGCCAATCATCAAGTGCTAGTGCTCCATGACTTCAATGAACCTCGATGAGGTTAACTGAAGCTGAACTGACCATCAGAAGTTGGTGGAGGCACCTCGTTGACTCTAGATCATTAAATAATAATAAATAATCATTCAATAATATATTTAACGACAGGAGGTGCCTTAACTGACTGGTTGAACTGATTGTAACCACCAGTTAGCAATTAGGTGCATTAATGTCACTTAGATCACCTCCAGAGTGCTCTAGTTTGCCTCCTTGACTGTAGGAGAAGGCTAAGTTAGTGTCCTTAACTATATGTAGGCGTGGGTGTGACTGGATGATGGCAATTAATGCTCCACTAATGTCAATTATACTTAGAATAGTAGTTTAACTAGTCCATTTTGACCAAAAAAAGTGTGTATGATGGTAAATGTCTGCAACATTACCTTAGGGGCTCTAAGATACTTACATGTTGGAACCAGCTTAGGGGGATCCAAATGAAAATGAGGAATGGTTCACGGTCATGGTTGGGTGGAATGTTGTAGTTTTCGAGTGATTATGTTATCTATATAGAGGTTAGATATCTATGTGAATTTATTAATGCTTGTTAATGTAGTGTGCAGGTTTTCTTCCATTAAAATAGCATCACCTTCCATGTATGAGGTTCTTGATTTTACCCCTTCATTTTCTAGTACATTTTTTGTCTAAGTATTTAAGGATGTTGTTCCCTAGTTTACTTCTGACAGTTACTTTATGTTTAATAACTTAAGGGTTTACGATTTACTTCTAAATCTATGCATGCAATTTATTTCCTGTTTAAGATATTTTATGTTATATATATATATATATATATATATTATCCCAGCATATTTCATATTGCCAACATACCTATATTTAATGTAAACAGACCAACTAGCACCTATAACATTAGCATAAGCTCTAAACAGAACCGTTTAAACATAATTTATGAAATACATTAACTTAGAAAATATATTTAGACAAAACCATAACAAAAGTAATAAATCTACGAATTCCAAACTAAACCATCAAAGGCCTCGCACAGTATGATACATATTATAAAGAACCAAGATTATAAACAAACAATTTCTCATTATTTAAAGTAATCCATAAATCAAATATACAATGAAGATATCAAGACTGTCTAATGGTCTAAATTTCATGATATAAATAAAAAATCCTAAACACAATCAATCTCTTTCATAATATCCAAACCACATATGTAATATGCAAAATACATTTATCCAAATCGTAGATCATGAGGAAAATTTCAACATAATAAATCAACCATAAAATGTTATGCATAGAAATCGGTAAAACATAGCCTAAGTAAACAAAGGTTGCAGGATCGATTTATGTGGGCGTGAATGCCCAAACAAGCCTTTACAATAATAATCGTTTACAACTATCGTGACCCAAGATTGAATCATGTGGTGTTCACATAATAACTTAAAAGTCACCATATTGAATCGTGTAGGATTCTCTATTATCCTTCCAAACGTTGTAACATTTGATCTATCAACTATATAGACCACGATATTGAATTTGCATTCGTAGGATGTAAAACATTTCCACATATCTCTACATAGAGATTAAAACCCCAACTATTTACACTCTCTAACCAACCCATGGCTCACGGCCGTTGGTTTGCAAAACATTAAAAAACTATCATGACCCATTACAACCCCGTAAATGCTAAGCAATTAGAAATGACACTCATTTGAAGGGATAAACCCACAGTCATGACCTCTTACATTTAAATATAGAAGTAAGAACTACAACTATGAATTAAGCTATAAAAAAGATATTTCATTCATCCATTACATAGACACAACTCTAATGGCGGGAACGTCATTGTCATCTATGGCATGGCTCCAAAGTCCAAACTAACACTATTAATAGTTCATATAAATAACTAAATAAGAATTACAAATATACATAGATATGAAGTATTGCCTAAAACCAAGAATCATAACCATGATACACCCAGTATGTAAATGTTGTACAATAATATTTGTAAACAAAAATATGAATTTTCAAATTCGTGTATCCAAGGCCTTGGACAGCTACAAGAAATGGTGTTGTCTCCATTTAACAAAACATAAAAAATATTCAAAAATCACATATCCTGCAAGTATTCACCATCGCAATGATACTGATAGAGTAATAAAATTACAAAATCAAAATATACTAGTTGCAACCCGAGGGTGCTAAAACCCAAACAAAAACCCTAAGTATTAAGTGCATCCCCGAATGATTTAAATCATTTTTTGTAGACATTCCCTTTCCAAATCACAACCATTGAAATAAAACCTAGACCAAGCAATTCATACAATCACAAGCTTCATTCTCTGTCACGACATCCACAGAAGAGAAGGAGCAAGTTTCAACTAGTTACAATAAGGGCTTACCTTTAATGGGTATTGTGTCAACCACCAAGGCGACCCACAACCCACGCTGTATATACAATGCAACCTTCAAACAAAACCAAGTTCCATGCCACACAGAAGACCAGAGGAAGAGCTCAGGAATCCCTTTTACAAATGAAACAAGCCATTGTGCTAGTCCAAGACCTAATATTGAGACCCACGATTTCCCATGCACATTTGATTTGCCACCCTGGCCCATGTTACCACAAATCAAAACCTAGTGTATAATTCATGCCACCTTCCAATGCACAACAAAATTTAAACCCCAACAGGCATATTGAATACATACGGTATAGCCATGGTGAATGTCTAGTGATATGTCTTCAAACTTGTACACAAGGACTTTAAATAAATGAAGGACAATGTTAAAAAATGATAATCCATGTACATTATCACATACACCATGAAAATATTAAATTGCATGAGTAATTAAATCAAGGTCACAAGATCATAAAAACAATGATAATAACCAGTACAACATAGGCTAGTAAACACCCAACCTTGCGTAAATATCAACTAGCAATTGTAATAATATCACTAGGACTAGGACAGGTTTATTCGTCATCCAAATAGTATAGATAGTATGTCTTTAGGTCACCATCATAGTCAGTTTTTCATCATCAAGTGCACTTGGATGCAATAAGGAAAGAAGTGCAATAGTTCTAAAAAAACTAAGTAAGCCTTATAGCAACAATAGAAACAGTTACCTTTTTAGCTGTTTACAAGGGAAACAAGTCCTGCCACTCCGCCCCTTGATAAATACAAGTTAAGTTACATTTATTCATAAACAATAACCAATATTTATGACCAATAAGTAAGAAATTAAAAAAACATACATATATATAAATACATAACTATCAATTTAGATATTAAGCCACATAACGAAACCACATAATTTCACTAGTAACAGCATCAGGAAAACATAGAGAAGGAAGTAAGAAAAGATTATGACAATACTATGGATAGAAACAAATATAACACATTTCAGATAAGTTGAGTTAATGTCCAGTTCAGGAAGTGAATGACTAGCCTAATAATTTATTTATTTTTTTATTTTCGAATTTTGGGTACATTACAAGTGGTATGAGAGCCCAATTTCAACACTAAGAGTCCAAATGGGCATACCAAACATTCATTGTAAGGAAAATAAATATCTTTTTACATTTTGTTAACTAAGAAAAATATTTCTTAATATTTAAAATTTGCAATTTCATGATTTTAAAGAACAGTTCAGATCATGAACATTGAAGAGGACAACATACACCAAAGAAATTGAATACCTCCACCCAAGAAGCAGAACTGGTAGTGGAACTAAATTTTGATATAATGAAAACCATACAAAGTATCCAAGCAAACTTCCATAGTTTCAGAGATGATAATTTGAATTAAAGAAAGGAACAACAAGTAATTAATGAATCATTGTTGTGAAACATGACGGGAGGAAGCTGCAGCGAACACCCACTCATTCCACAAACAGGTTCAAGAAAGAATTTTATCATAAATGGGAAAGAAGCCCAAGAGAAGAAGGAAAAGAAGAAAATACCCTTGAACCTCTAGAAGGAGATTATTATAGTCTTTCTAGTGATGATTCTCTTTCTCCATGCAGAAAGAAACTAAGATATGATGACAATATTCAAGGAGAGTTTCAAAAAATAAAAGCCACAACCTATGAAGGAGAGATGAACACAGGGGAGAAAGCCGAGGATTGAGTTTTAGGTATGAGAAAATATTTATGAGTCCATAACTACTCTAGTGAAATAAAATCCCATCTATCCATCTATAACTTAAACGGAAAAGCATCTAGATGGTGGAGAAAATTGAAACCTACCAAGAAGGATGAGTTAAGAGAAATACAGTGGACTAAGTTTCACAAGATTTTTGAAGAGAAATACATGTTGGAAAGTTTATTCAAGAAAAAAGTGAAAGAGTTTCATGAGTTACGTATGGGATCCATGACTATGGATTCTTTATTAACCTATTTCTAGATCTCTCGCATTATGTACCATACATCATGGATGAGAAAGTGAAAATAAAATAGTTTTTAGGATGTATTTGTAGAAGGACCAAGTCGACACAAGTCGACTTGAACAGAGACCGACTTAGTCGATCAGCCGACTAAGTCAATGGGATGACTTAGTCGATCAGCCGACTAAGTCGGTCGACCAACTAAACTAAATAATTAATTCAGCTAACTAAAAGTCACGTCGGTTCACCGAACCGTCAGGTAGTTATTTTGTAACTGTTTGTAAATTGTATATATTAGGCTGTTGAGCCAAATGAGAACGCAGTTCAGTTCTCTGCCTTGTATGAACTCATTACAATAATATAATCTGTTTTCCTATATGTTCTTGTCTCTTGTCTCTGATTTATAGATATATATGTTTTAGTATGTATTATTGGTAACCTTATGTGATCTATGATATTACAACATTGGTTCCGTTGCCGGTAGTACATTTTTGAAATATATGCTCACATATGATACCGGAGCAGGAGATTAAGGACTGGTGGGACCATAAAATTGCAAACGACTTGCAAAATTACGCAAGAAGGAACAGATTAACAGTCGCTGAAGCCAAAGCAATATTTTTCACAGAAACGCATGAAAAATTTGTCGAATCAGTGCCACAAATCTTGAAGCAACTTCTGGATGAGAAAGCTAGACGAAACTAAAGAACAACAGTTGCTAGAAAAGCTGATCCAAGGAGGCCGAACAAATTTGTCGGAGTAGTTTTAGAAAATTGCTGATGACTTCTGTGAGGAGTAAGTAGTCGAGACAGAACTTCTGTGGAAACTGTCAAAGAAAAATTTTACACAGACTTCACCAAACAATTTTTGTGTTCCCTACCGACCTTACTGTTCAAATTCTTGATAGAGAACGGAGTAGGCCACATCGTTGAACCTCATCCACCGCTGTGTGAACAACCATCAAATACCAACTGGGAGGAGAAGCAGAGGAAGTGGGAGAAATTCATTGCAGAAAGAGAGTGGGAATACTTTCTGAGCAAGTAAATCGAACTATCTGGGATTTCTAAAAGTGTTGGGTAGGCTATGGGGGGATAGCTGGTCATGTGTCGGAGGTAGAGTATAGTGGATCCTAGTCCTCCTAGACCTGATAAACGTCACCAATAATAAAAATTCGACCAAAGATGACCTCAAGAAAATAGTATTGTACGAAAGTATGTCAGACATTTAGAAAAAAGAAAGGGACTAAAGATAGAAGAGAAGGGAATCAAGACGTGAAAAATCCACAAGGCTGCACAATGAACAAAAACCTAGGGAGGACGACCACGAAGACAATCCGCCAGAGTCGGGTCATGACCAACAGGAAGAGGGCGTAGAGCAAGAGGTATCCCCTAAGGAGGAAGAAGTGTGGATAGAGTAGTGAGAAGCTCTCCAAATAACAGCTCCCAATGATGGAATAACCCTTTCCCCAAAAAATCCCCCTACTAGAATATAGACTATTTTCGAAGATGACCTTCGACTACGAGCTGGTGACTTCAGTATATGGAGCCGACTCGATGATGAAATGTACATTGGTCGACACCTTATTATACATCGACTGCTCAAAGGAAATTGGGTGACGTTTCAGGAGGCACTCTCCCTCCAGAGTATCCACTTGCTCTTATCGACACATGAAAGAGAACCCCCCCCCCCTGCCAAATACAGCTTTAGAAGAAATCGAACAAGCAGACCTGTGCACACCAAGTTGCAGTGGACCATCAACAACTGAAGTTGACATCAACCAACTGCACGTCGACGATGACTCGCCGACCGACGGGAGCTCAAGATCCGTCAACCAAAATTCTGCGGGCTCGACTACATCAATAACCCCACCACTTTCACCACCACCCCCACCCCCACCTCCACCAAATTCTGAGAGCAGTGAAAGTGATTCATACATGGGTCACGGATCAGCTCACATTCCTCTCTATGAGGGAGATGAAGACCCCAGACGACATTGGTTCGTCTGCGAGTCGACGTGGGAAGCAAACCAGGTAACAGATTAAGACCAACAAATGGAACAGTTCACCGGAGCCTTAAGGAAAAGGGCCTTGACATGGTACATGACCTTTTCGGAAAGGAAACCGAGAGTGATGAAAGCTGAGATTAAAGTGCAGTTCTTATCTTTCTTCAAAACCCCAGACACTAAGCACCTGGCCACCAAAAAGCTCAAAATGACACAACAAAAGCCAGGGGAGATAGTCCACGACTACGATAAACATTGGAAGGACCTACTAAGCCATCTGGATTACGTTATTGATGAACAATTACTAATTCAATGGTTCCTTGCAGGATTATTGTAGAAAGTACGCCGACATATCAGTATGGAGACGTTCAAAATGTATGAAGACGCGCTAACAAAAGCTCTATAGGTCGAGATGGACGAAGACATACCTGCCTATCCAACGGATCACAGATTAGAGGAACAGCTCGAGAACATGCAGAAGTCTTTGAAGGAGCTAACACTTAAGAATCAAGAAATCTGGTGTACCAACTGCTCGACGGTCGGTCATTTGAAAGATAATTGGTGACAGCAATATAGCCGACAAGATGTCCACTTTGTACAAACTAAATCATTTTACGACATTTTCCAGGAACACGGATATCACTCTATGAAATATCGTCTGTTTAACATGAAGAACGAAAAGGCTTCCTAGTGTGCCATCTGCGAGACCAAAAGTCACAACACGGCCGACTGTCACTTAAACCTAAAAAATCGACAGAACTATCAGGTGGTCTACCAAACGAATGCAGTAGTGCAAAACAACGAGCAAAACAGTACCAACAACTAGAATGGAAAAAGATATGATTTCCGACGATATGAGCATCGGTACAACAACCGAAGTAAGGGTTATGGAGGAAGAGGTCGATTCCCTGGGAATCGAGACATCCAAATGCGTCGACCCACCCAGTGCTTCACATGCTACAAGGAAGGTCACCGGTACGCAGATTGTCTGTACAAGGACAGAACTGATCTAAAATTAAGTACACACTGTGGAGTAGGTGATCACTCCCTTGAGGATTGTCCTACTATGTTAGAGAAAATCAATACGAAGAAAAATGTTAATGTCTTGTCTTGTGTACAAAAGCATGATGTACTAACTACTAAGAATTTACATATTGTTACTCGACAAGGCACAAAAACAGGGCCTGATAACCCCCAAATTAGCAAGATTAAAGACACAAATGTTTATCCTGACCCTATAAATCAAAAATAGACATATCAAGAGGAAACCCACATATTTCACGACATTTCACAACAAGAAGACCTCATTAGCAGTCGACCTAACACAATACAACAATTAATCTATCTCACTCAAACAGACAAATCCGTGGTTCAATTCATTGATTTATTGCATCAAATAAAAAGTACTAACACCGAAAAACAAACTAAGAACATCTGCAGCCTCAACCAAAAAGACAAAAACGATGTTGACCCACTTGTCGACCTGGAAATCGAAGGTTACCACATCCAACAAGTAGTGCTTGACTTCGGGTCTCAGGTAAATATCATGACCTGGGATACATGGGAAAAGATGGGAAAACCTTGACTCTACGAGTCAGGCATCTACCTAAAACTCGCTGACCAAGGTCTCATTGAACCCATTGGGGTTTGGAAAAATGTTGACACGACCATCAAAGGAATTTCGACCAAGGTTGATTTTGAAATCATCGACCCAAAAGAAGGCTCTAATTCCTTCCCAGCACTAGTTGGTCGACCTTAGGGACGGAAGATGAAATCCTCCATATCCTTAGACAAGGAACGAATCAAGATAAAAGGAAATGGTCACAAAGTCATTGTACCTATTAATCCTCCCAAGGAGAACCTTGGAAGGAACTGATTGATGAGGAAGTCGATGTCAGACAACTTTACCAGATCCACAACAATACAAACTACACAGAGCCTAACATCCAGGGAGAACTTTACTTAGGTAACCAAGACTCAATTGGTTATAACTCAGATGCTGAACTATATGACTGGGAGATAGAAAATTACGAAACACAAGCAAGAGGGTGCTGAACTATACAAAAAGTATAGAAAAAACCCACCTGATAGTGCTTCATAGTATCCATTATCCCTAAAAAATTTGAAAAGAAAGTAAGGGAACGCCCTACCTTACAACCAACCAAATTAAACACTACACAACTACCCAGGTATAAGGAGAGGGAATCCCTAGTCATGCACATTGAACAAGTATCTAAGAGTATTGGAGAACATGGTCGACTCCAAATATTAGTCGAAACATTTATAGGTCAAGCAGCGAGATGGTGGGATACCCATCAGACAAAACTTCAGACCTGGACAACTACTTAGACTTTCTTTGTCGAATGGTTTTGTGGATAGAAGTTAACCCAGCAAGCCCAGATCCCTACTTTTACCCAAGGATAAAACCCATAAGAACAAATTAAGACTTGTGAAAAGGAGTGGAGAAGACTTGGATATAAAGATGAGAGAACTTGGCCACATTTGTTCCTTTCAACCCCAGCCGACTTACCCAATAAATGGTATAAGATGGAGGAAGCTCGAGGTGAAACCTTCTTTTGGAAGGAACTCAAGGAATTTTTTATCAAAGAATTCCAGTTCATACCTCAAAACGAAAAATTGGTCGAGACAGCACAGCAAATCAAACAATTTCTCCAACCAACCAAAAAACAACCCCTAGACCCACCGACAGATCAAGGACTGTAACAATATACAAACCGAATCCAGACCACAGATGAACCGTTTACACTTAGAAAATGAAGACACAGAAGGAAAGAGCTTCAGATGGAAAACTGACCATAGTGAAACAACAAAACCTATCTATTCAATCTTGAAAGTCGAGACCACTGAGAAACCAGATCTTGACAGAATGACTGCAGCCAACTTTTCTGCTACATTCTCACAGTTCCTAGAAGGAAGTCGACCAATTAATGAAGCTCAAGCACCAGAGTGGTTAGATGCAAATGTGAAAACTAAAGAAGTCGACATTTCAAATGACGACCGACCAAAAATAGCCAAGATTGGTGACTACTGGAATGACCAACAGACCATCGAAATAGTGAACTTACTTAGAGAATTCCAAGATGTCTTTGCCAAGGACTATAAAGACTTAAAAGGGTTAGTACAAGAAATGGGAGAAATGAAAATAGATACTAAACCTGATGTCCCACCTGTCAATAAATGACCTTATAAACTAGATCACAAGTGCAAGGAGATAGTAAAAAAGGAAATCGACAGCATGTTAGCAGCAGGGATCATTTACCCTATCGACCAGTCTGAATGGGAAAGTCCCATGGTCGTTCAGGATAAGAAACATGACCCGACAAGGTTAAGAATTTGTGTCGACTTTAGGAAACTCAACAAAGTAACATTAACAGATCCATTCCCAACTCCCTATGCTAATGAAATCTTGAATGAAGTTGCAGGCCATGAATGCTACTCATTCACAGATGGATTCTCAAGATACAACCAAGTACCCATAGCAAAAGATGATCAAAAGAAGACAACCTTTGTTTGTGAATTTGGTTCCTTTGCTTATAGAGTTATGCCTTTTGGGCTAAATAATGCTCCTACAGTGTTTTCTCGAATTGTTGTCAAGACTTTCCAAGAATACATATATACGACCATGGAAGTATACTTCGACGAGTGGACTACATACTCCACCTTAAAAGATCACTACAAGTGGCTCTGACTTATGCTGGAGAGATGTCGACAGATTCAACTCTCCCTGAACATTAAGAAATGTATCTTTCTGACTCCCATAGGCATACTCTTAGGGCATATTGTCTGTAAATATGGTAACAAGGTCAACTTTGCCAAAATTAAAATCATCCTTGACCTAAAACCCCCAATAAACCCTAAACAAGTCAGGGTGTTACTTGGCCATACAGGCTATTATCGAAAGTTCATAAGACACTCCTCAGATATGACCTATCCTTTAGAATAACTACTAAAGGAAGACCAAGTTTTTAAATGGACAGAGGAATGCCAAATCTCCTTCGACAAACTAAAAAGAAAACTGGTCGAAGCCCCCATACTCAAATTTCCAAATTGGTTGACCAAATTTCATGTGCATATTGCTACATTAGGAATCGCAATTGGAGCCATCCTGACTCAACCAGGGGATGACGAGATGGATTACCCTATAGTTTACAGCAGTCAAAAATTAAATAAGGCTGGAAGCAACTATTCGACCACTAAAAGAGAATCCCTAGGTATGGTCTTTTCCCTCCAAAACTATCGACATTACCTCTTGGCAAACCCCTTCACCTGTTATACCAACCATCAAGCCTTGAAGTACCTTGTCAATAAACCCCTTCATCATGGGAGAATTTGTCGCTGGCTACTTCTTTTTCAAGAATTTGAGTTTGAATTCGTGTTCCGACCAAGAAAGTTAAATGTCGGGCCCGACCACCTATCCCGTATAGACACAGGAGAATAAATGACCGGAGTCGACGATGACTTGGTGGATGCACATTTATTTCACATAGAAGAAGTACCAGAAGAACTTGAAGAAATATCTTAGTTTTTAGAGACAGGTCAGCTACCAGAAGGTCTGAACACTAAGAAAAAACAAATCTTAGCTATGAAGGCTACCCCTTACAGCCTCATCAATGGATTTCTATACAAAATGGGGTTAGACAAAATTCTCAGAAGGTGTGTAATCGACCATGAGTGAGACCAAATCATGCATGAAGCACACTATGGACTTGCAGGAGGACATTTTCAAGCGGATACAACTGCAAGAAAAATCCAACAGTCAGGATTATTGTGGCCGACGATCCATAGAGATTGCAAAAACTTTGTTAGTTGATGTGACCGCTGTCAATGACTTGGTCGACCTCTGCCAAGCACAGAGATGCCCTTGATATCTGTAAACCGTAGTATCACCTTTAAAATATGGGCTATAGACTTCATAGGACCATTTCCTATCCCAGCCAAACGATCAGGTGCATGATATATTATCATGGCAGTAGAATATGTCACTAAATGGGCAGAAGCTGAAACCGTCAATGCATGTTCAAGTGAGGTAGCCGCTAAGTTCATCTATGAAAACATCATCACTAGATTCAGATGCCCACTCACATTGATCAGCAACCAAGGATCACACTTTATCAACAAAACCATTAAAAAATTGACCGGCCAATTTCACATCGACTATCAACGGAGTACAGCATATCACCCTCAGTCGAATGGCACAATTGAAGCTTTCAATAAAACATTGACAAAAGGGTTAACCAAAATATGTAGTACCGACAAAGGCACTGGGATGCGAAAATCCCTGCGGTCCTCTGGGCATATAGGACAGCATATAAACGGTTGACCGATCAAACCCCCTTTCGACTAGTCTATGGGCAAGAAGCAATCGTCCCCCTACATTTCCGATAGAAGACACCTATTATTGCACAACTATTACATGTCGATGTCGAACATGCAAGAAAGGACCGAATATTTCAACTTAGCAAGCTGGAAGAACACAAACTCATGGCTATACAACACCAAGAAATTCACAAGCAACAGCAAAAAGCATGGCACGATCGCAACATCAAAAATAAAAACCTATCGGTCAGAGACTTTGCATTACTCTATAATAGTCGAATCAAAGGAAAACCCAAGAAAATCCACACAGAATGGATGGGCCCTTACCTTGTCGAAGAGATACACCCCAATGGTTCAGTCCAACTAAAAACACTGCAGGGCCTAGTATTTCAGAAACTTGTTAATGGAGCCCGACTCAAACATTACAAAAACTGGAAAAAGAAAAAATCATATAACGACCTTAACCATCAATCAAAATCCATAAAAATCTAAAAATTCCAAAAACAAAAGTAATACACCCGACACACCAAAACATGATAGGAACTCACTTCGACAACCGACATCATCAACTCCAACCATCTTCATCGACCCGACATCCGGCCGACCATTCTCAGCACCGACACCGGTCGATGACCCCGAAAATCCCATCATGCATTTATGACTTCGAGCGCCGAAATAAATTCTCCATTACTCCACACTCGCATATTTTAGCTAGACCGTCAAGTCCACCATTAATACATCCATTCCCACATGTAGCCACCCCATCGCCTATAAATACGGGACCGTTGAAGGTTCATTCACGACACCCTTTACACACAGAGCACTTGCACAGTCAATCGACTAAAACCCCAGAAACCTATAGTAACCCCTACCAAAACAACATAATGGCCCCCAAGCAAACCCGAGCAGCGACCAAGGTGAAAGAGCTCCAGGTTGAGGATACACCCTTGATTCGCCGACTAAAACACATAAAAAATGCCAAAGTCCAGGAGGGCCAATGGCAGAAACTATGGACCGAGATCTAAGAGTGGGCCTTCATCGATAAGAAGATGACCCAAGTGGCTGAAAAAATCCGAAGGAGCACCATCTTCAACTATCCCAATGCACCCCTGATGGCAAGCTTTAGTGGAACAAAAGAAGCTGCCGTCAAGTTTATCATCAACCGATACCACAACAGTCGGTTCTACTTCGACCGATCGGTCGACATTACTAGAGATATCATCTCCAAACTAACTGGCCTATCTAACCAAGGAAACCCTATACCAATCGGCATCAAGGAAGGATTGGTTCAAGAACTCACAGGATCATCGTCCGGGAAAAATTCTAAAGGATTGATGATCGGACAGATTTCCACTCGAACTCCACAGATTGTGGCCAAAATCATTGCCATCACCCTTACCTTAGCAGGTTGAAGTAGCGACCTCAAATTGGAAATGCTGGAGGCCGTCGACACAATTTCCACCTACGGTCGAATCTACCGATGGGGATATTATGTCACTGACATGATCAAAACCATCTGCGAACACTGCCAAGAGATGGGAGGAATCATCAAGTTCCCCTCCCTAATCCTTTGGATTGTGATGTACCACATCTATCCAAAAGGAATTCTAGTCTTCTGGGAGCCAACCAAATTCCACATGAACAGGTTCAAACCCTTCTCTCTTAAAGGAACTCTGCATGAGCTGGAGCAAGGAAAAATATTTTTAGAAAACTGGTTCCAACAGTTAAAGCTTCGCACGACTAGATGGCGGGTGCCTCAGAACATTCGACGCAATATGCCGATGAAGTCTCACATACAGTTGGAGCTCGACCATACGGTGGTCTGGTATATGCAGGGAGAAGACCCCGAGGCCACTCTCCTCGACTACTACCTGACTATCGAGCAAATATTCTGGGAGTTGACTCGATAGGCGAAGACCAACATACCAGTGTCGGTGGCAGCCAAACAGGTCAAATTCTCAGTAACGGAGCCACTGACTGACCAGGAGAAAGAGGAAGATTACAAGTTAAACCTATACATAAGTACATTTGTGTCGGAGGACACCTTGGTTGAGCCCCCTGGTCGGGTCCAAATCACCATCAAGCCTCCAACCAGAGTTGACCCACAGCAGATCGAACAACAGCCGAAAGAACAACCGTCGAAAGAGCAACAACTGACGGAAGCACAACCACAATAGCAAGAAAACCCTCCGGCTCCAGCAAGTGTCGCCCCAACTCAGGTACCAATGAATGGACTCAAGCAAGATAACCTTGAATATGATTTGTCAAAAGGAATCATCAAGAAATTGGCTGCTGAGATAGCTGCCGCCAGAAGGAAAATCAGAGCACAAAAAGTATAGCAGGGTGAAGGTAAGCACAAGCTTATCGTCACAGAGTCATCTGACGATGAGGAGGAGCTAATAGGTGCGACCATTGACATTGTCGAGGATGCTGCTACAAACAAATTCCCAATTGAAACTCATTTTCAATGGTTTCTTGAAGCAGGATCCCCTGAGGATTGACCAAAGAAGCCCAAAACAACAACAACACCGGAAGACATCATCAATCTTGTGTCGAATCTCCCACCTCCATCGCCGACACCAGTAGTCAAGGAGAAAGCACCGTCATAGCAGTCGGTCAGTCCTATTGACTTGTACAAAAGAAGAATACCAAATTCCGTGAAAGAAAAAGTCAACAAAGAAAAAGACCTCAAATCTTTCTTTGAGACTCTGCCTGAGTTGTTTCAGTCGGCTCAGAAAATTCACACGAGGGCCCCTCTTTATACCGGCAGTAGCGTAAACCCCCAGGTAATGGCACACATTCAATCGATCTTCACTCAATCCAACAAAGAAGGTGACACAATTGGCCATGTACAGTCTACCATTGAACACATTTAACCCCAACCCAGACCGACTTCCCCACCACTGACCTCAAAATAGACTCACTGTCTGACATAAGTTTACACCCTACTTCCGACAAACCCATTACCCTCGACCATTCCCCCACTACATCACCACTGCCGCCATCATCTCCACCCCCACCATAATCATCCCCCCCACCTCCACCACCCCCTAATTCCCATCCAGATATACCCCAACCAACTACATCCTCTCAACCAGAAGCAACCATACCAACCACCCAGCCAGAAAAACCATCGACTTCAAACCCTCCAACCACCGAAACCCCCTCCACTACTGCAGGTACCCAGGAAAAAGAGAAAGAAAGACAAAAGAAAAAGAAATAGCATCATCCTTCCAGACTTCGAATCAACTTAAAGGATGCAAGCTCGTTGACTGACACAGAATTTGGCCAACTCCTCAAGACATTGGCCAAGGAAGCAAAGACAAGGACTCAACGAAAAACTAAAGAGCTCTCGAACAAAAATGTAGAACAGGTCGAGTTTCTAGGAAAATTTAGGGCTCTCGCTCAGTCCATGATACCAGGCCCTATTGAAGTTGACACATATCGACTGTTGGAATGATCATATCAGCTCTTCGAGACCATGGTATCGACCGTCCAGGATCGTCTCCAAGAGACTAAGGAAGAGCAGAAGGAAGAGACTACCCGATTACTACTAGCACAGCAGAATGCCTTCTCAAAGGCATACAAAGTGCTACAGGACCACATGGAGGAATCTGTTGTGACTGAAGAAGTCTTAAGGGACTGGCCTACTCACTACGAACAAGTCTATCAATAGACTCGGCAGACTCATCAAGGCATTCCGGCTTTGGAAGGCAGGAAGACGACAGAGGAAGCACTAAGGAAGATGATAGAAGAACAAATTGTGCTGGAGACAACCAAGCTGCAAAAGTTGGAACGAGAAGCACACCAGTGGGTCCAACAAGCCCTTCCAAACTTAGAGAAAGTCTACATCATCTACCCGCAGATGAAAAGACTTATCGACACAGCTGACGAACAAAACTAGATCCTGAGCCCCAGCATGGAGAATATCGCGGAAGTCCCACTCTCCGAAAAGATGTCGGTCCTGTCACAATTAACTACACTAACGATCGACATCCAGAAAGATTTGCAAAGTTGGACATATTTTCAGCATCACCCTGCCATCACCGCTCCAGCCATTGTCGAGATCTGTGTCCAGAAAAGGCCAACCATATGTCTACATAGCCCTCCATAATAGCATTTTGAAATAATTTGATAGAGACATAATTTGTGTACCTCCCTATTTCTTCGGGAGGAAGAAACGTTTTGTTCATGGGGGAGATGTAGAAGGAGCAATTCGACACAAGTCGACTTGAATGGAGACCGACTTAGTTGATCAGCCAACTAAGTCGATTGGCTGACTAAATTAGATGATTAAGTCGGCTAACTAAAAGTCGTGTCGGTTCACTGAACCGATAGGTAGTTATTCTGTAACTGTTTGTAAATTGTATATATTAGGCTGTTGAGCCAAACGAGAACGCAGTTTAGTTCTCTTCCTTATATGAAGTCATTACAATAATATAATCTATTTTCCTATATGTTCTTGTTTCCTGTCTCTGATTTATAGATATATATGTTTTAGTATGTATTATTGGTAACCTTATGTGATCTGTGAGATTACAACAGTATTCCTCCCAGCTTTTGGGAGAGGATTGAATTTGACATGCCTAAAACATTTGACACCACCTTACACAAAGATAGGATTTTCTATGAGCATGGACAGTCGAGGAAAGAGAACATGAACAGAAGAAGAGACTTGTATAGGACCTTATTAGACAACTAAAACCCATTTTTAACCCACCATCGTACAGAAAAGAGAACAACAATTTTCTAGCTAACAAGAACTTCAACAAAGCATGTACAAAGCCATATGTACTAGCTCCAAAAACCAACAAGCTAGTAGCAAATTGGGGAACTAATCTTTCCCTACTAAAAATTAAATGCTACAAATGACAAGGGCCTCATTCCACCTGAGACTGTAAGACTAATACCAATGGGGTATTTTACAACTTACATGAAGAACTAATGGTAGAGGACATAGCTGGAACACCACAGATTTGTGTAGCCTTGGATGGCCGACAGGACGACAATTAGACTACCATGGTTGAGATAAAAGGTAATATCTTAAACACCTCTATTTCAATATTGACTGACCCCGGTGCATTCCATAACTATGCATCACCTAAAATTGTTGATGTATGTAAACTAGGAAAAGTTAAACATGATAAGCCTTGGATAGTGCAAGTAGCCACATCTATGAAATGGAAAGTTTCAGAAATAGTTAAAGATTGTGAGGTAAACGTGAATGGTTTTCCTACTAGAGTAAACCTAAACATCCAACCCTTAGGCTCGTATGATGTACTTATCGGCATGGATGTGTTGGAAGAACACTATGTCATGCTCGATTGCTTACACAAGTCAATCTTGTGTACAGATAGATAAGGGAATCAAGTGAATATTCAAGGCATACCTAAGAAAGTTTTTGTAAGGAAGATATCTGCTTTACAAGAAAATAAGTACATTAGGAAAGGCTGCAAACTGTTTGCAGTGAAAATCCAAGACATAGAAGCTGAAAGAGAAGAACACATAGAGTACTTTCTGGTTCTTGTAGACTTCAAGGACATATTTCCTGAGGAAATCCCAGGATTAACTCTAAAAGGGGACTTAGAATTTTCCATATAACTAACACGAGGATCAGATACGGCTTTGAAAGCCCCATACAACATGAGTGCACCAGATTTGGTGGAACTCAAACTACAATTGTAAGAGTTGATTGAGAAAGGATATATCCAACCAAGTGTGTTCCCTTGGGGAGCACAAATACTTTTTGTGAAGAAAAATGATGGTACGATGTGGATGTGCATCGAATACCATCAGCTTAACAAGACAAGTATCAAACACCAATACCCACTCCCTAGGATCGATGACTTGTTTGATGATGTAGGAGGAGCCAGGATCTTTGCAAATATCAACCTGCAATCTAGGTACCATCTAGTATAGATTCGTGATGAGGACATTCACAAAACTTCCTTTAACTGTATGACCACTACGAGTTTGTAGTAATTCAATTTGGGTTGACCAATGCACCCCTAAAATTTATGTGTATGATGAACAGTATATTCAATAAATACCCAGATAAATTTGTTTTGGTATTTATCAATGACATCCTAGTTTACTCTAAGCATAAAGAGGAGCATGAGAAACAGCTCCGCATAGTGCTATAGGTTTCTTCCAAATCAAGGTTCCAGCCTCTTCCAAGATTCAACCCTAAACATGACACCTAGGGAGAATTTCTATATCTCATGCTACAAAGCTCCAAATGAAAATTTTCAAGATTTTCTAGATAGGGCATGGACTTTAATGTCTTTGGTTAAAGTTTCAGACCCTGATGAGGAAACAGAGACACATTGCATTCCATACCAATTCGCTATGCGAAAAATTCCTGAAATAAGTCACCTTGGGAAAACATTCATAAGTCCCAATTGGTGAAACTAATTCTTGTAAAACCTATGGTGTTGGAAAGAAGAAATATGAGGTTACCTCAATACAAAATTTAAGACATAGAGGAGTAGTACTTTCGGAGATACTGCAGAAATAGTATCAAGAATTTCTGCAGAAGAGATTTGTAAACTAGGGATTCCTATTCCGAGAGCTTCCCTCCACTGTTTTCAGAAAATGAGTACATTGGACAGCTCACCTTGAAGAGGCCTATATTTCTATCCAATCAGAATTTTGAAATTCCAAATTTTGAAAATTAGTGTTTCTCTGACAAACCCTAGATCAGCAAGCTTCAGAACCAGGATGGACACCTCAAATCGGTAAGATCTAATATTTTTTTATTTATAGTTGAGGTTCTCATTTCAAAATGAATAATCACACCAACTTGATGACAAGCTTTGTGAGGCTGAAAAATTCCAAGCATGGAAGTATAGGATCTCACTAGTTCATGAAGGAAATGATTTTGACACCTACATAAAGAGAGAGGTTCCAGTCCTAGAGGGCGATGAGGCTAAATCCTTTCACAAGAATAAATTGGTTAAGGCCAAGAAGATCATTGTTGATTCAATAAAGGATCACCTTATACCACAAGTGTCTTCCCTAAAGACACCTAAAGAGATGTTTTGATTCCTTGGCCAAGCTATTTGAAGGGAAGAACATAAATATAAAGATGACTTCGAGAAAATAGTTGAAGAATGTGACGAATGCAGATACCATACAGTCATACTTTACAAGGGTCTCTCAAATCAAAGAACAATTTGAAGCAGTAGAAGAAGAATTGGAGAATGCAGAAGTTGTGATAACCACCTTGAACGCCCTCCTAGGATCATGGGATTCATTCATTCAAGGAATGTGTGCCAGAAGGAAGTGATTACTTTCAGCAGACTCTTGGAAGAGCACACACAAAAATATGCTTGACTCATAATAAGAGAAAAGAAGATGGGAGCAACTGAAGATCAATATTTCATGATTCAAAGAAGATACCTCAAGTGATGAGGAATATGAAGAAATCAATTCTTAAATAACCTCTTATCCATACTAACCAATGATGTTGTTATGAATGAAGAAGATGATGAAGCTGAAAGGAGTATACCCACGAAACAAATAGAGATAAGTATTCAATGGTCATTTCATGATATTGTTTTGATATGCATTTGTTTATATTCAGTTAGTGTATTATGCATGATAGAATGTTTGCATTAATGATAGTATACTACTAATATGTGTGCAATGGGTAAGTAGCTCATGGTGCTATACAACTCTCCATTGCTACTTATCTAGAATGAAACCTCTTTGCTGACATATTGGATTAGTGCAAAATCTCAATGATTTCTTGGTAGAGATGGAAGGCATCTACAAAAGTTTCTATGAGATATGGATGAATGTTGTAATGGATAAAATAGTTACATGATTATATATTTATGCATCATAATTTTCCATTGTGAATATTCCTTATGAAATGTTTCTAACCATACAAATGCATTTGACTTGTAGGAAGGATCGCGTACAATCACCTACAAGAAAAGAAGGATGATACTTGTTCCGAAGAACAAGTGATGTCAGTTCAAGAAAGAATCCAAGATGAAGAATAATATGACGATACTTTTAAAGAAAGAAAGAGGCCTTAGAGACACTTTAGTTATGTGAAACTATTGAGCGACATCATTGATGCAGAGCCTTCTAGCTATGAAGAAGTAGCGAAGAAGAAAGAGAAGGAGAATACCAGTTCAAGAAGAATGATGTCTAGGATGTAGTATCAAGACCTAAAGGGAAGTCCTTAATGTCTTCCATATGGATCTACATGATCCATCATGCAGTATATGGAAACATCATGCAATACAAGGAAAGATTCGTAGCACGAGGCTTCTCTCCGAAAGAAGGCATAGACTGTGAAGACACATTTGTAGCCACCAGAAGTTAAGACACATGACATGCAAAATCATGTGTGAAATGAAAGAAGGCCTTGTATGAGCTTAGAATATACCCATAGGATAAAACATACATGAGTAGATTGAATATCACCTAGAGTGATGAATATCTTAACATTTGGTACAAGGTTTAAGATGGAAGCCTATAGAGGATGACATGCTCACAGATGGGTGCAAGAAGAACTTTTGAAAAGGTTCAAGATAGAGGATCTTGGTATCTAGTGACCTTAGATGGATACATAGAATATTAGTAGTAAAGGAAGCTACTTGTCACTCCAGTACATAATGTTTCAATGCATAGAGTACAAAAGACAAAGGGAGAATGGTGCTCCACTTCAGAGGGAGTGACTGCAGAAGATCCTAAGGTTTGACATGGTATGACAGGATGGACAACTTATTGATGGCTCTATGATTTACTAAGAGTAAAGAATATTCCAACCTTTTCTTCAATATTCAAGGAGAAATATCAGTGATGCTCCTATTATATGTCGATGAAATGTTCCTGAAAGGAAAATAGGAACTCATTAAAGTTGCAAGAAGAGGAATATTTCTAGGCATGTAGTTGTGTCAGAATGTAGATGAAATATCCTTAGTACAAGGGAAGTATGCAATAGAGATACTAAAGAAGTTTAGGATGATGGACTACAAGGCCATGACCACACTTATGGCATCAAACCTGAAGCTATTGAGTGATGATTCATCCGATTTAGTTGATGCTACGATGTATCATGAGATGATTGAATCCTTGATGTACTTGATGAATATGAGACCAGACATTTGCTTTGATGTGAACACATTGAGCCAATTCCTCATAGATCTAAGACATGTTCATTTGATTATTGCAAAGAATATTCTGAGGTACCTGAAGGTTACAGTTGATTATGGGCTCAAGTATTAGGAGAATCGGAAGATTAACCTGGAAGGTTATATGGATTCAGATTGGGCAATAAGTGCCATTGATAGGAAGATCACTTTGGGGTGGTACTTCAGTATGAGATCATGTGTGTTCTCTTGGTTTAGTAGGAAAGAGTCCTGCATGGCACTAGGAATAGTCGAGAGAGGATAATTGAAGCTCTATTATGTGGTCCATATCGATATATCTAGAAAGAGGGAGTTCTAGCATAGCTGGTGAGACAGGTTGTCTGAGCATAAAATCCTGGTGAAGCTCATAGGTGGCTCAGACATAAATGGTCCTATAGGTTGTCCTTGGATGTAATCGATCCTAGTGAAGCTCACAGGTTATCCTTGGACATAATTAT
This sequence comes from Pseudotsuga menziesii, assembly GCA_001517045.1. NCBI lineage: Eukaryota > Viridiplantae > Streptophyta > Pinopsida > Pinales > Pinaceae > Pseudotsuga > Pseudotsuga menziesii. The sequence goes on from LPNX010897709.1 coordinate 29,467, forward strand.
CCCTACTGTGATTCTATGCTAGAAATGGCCAAAGTGAAGTTTGATTTCTTCAGGGAGAAGCTTGGTGTTCTCAAGATCGAGGTTCCTTCCAAGGGGAAGTGATGAGTCCGTGAGCCTTTCTGACATGGTGGTAGGCAGGGCATCCCATGGTAAGATATAAATTCTATGGATTTTCAACATGGTGGTAGGCGGGGCCTCCCATGGTAAGATATAAGTGTTTTTCCTTTCTGACTTGGTGGTATGCGGGGCCTCCCATGGTCAAATGTAATGGATGAGCCATTCTGACATGGGGGCAGGCTCGGTTCTCGCATGGTCAGATGTAAGTGCAGAGCTATTCTGACATGGGGGAAGGTTGGGACCTCCCATGGTTAGATGTAATGGCTGAGCCATTCTAACATGGGGGTAAGCTAGGCCCTCTAGTGGTCAGATGTAAGGGAAGATCCATTCTGACATGGGTGAAGGCTAGGCCCTCCCATGTTCAGATGTAAGAGTTGAGACATTCTGACATGGGGGAAGGTTGGGCCCTCCCATGTTCAGATGTAAGGGTAGAGCCATTCTGACATGGGGGTAGGCTGGGCCCTCCCATGGTCAGATGTAAGGTCTGGGCCATTCTGACATGGAGGCAGGATATGCCCTCCCATGGTCAGATGTAAGGGATGGGAGGGAATTTCTAATGTAGGAGGGATGTTGGGCCTCCCATGATCAGATATAAGCACTAAAGAAGATGAATACCTACATGGAAACTAGGCCTACAACCAACATGAAAAATGGGCTGGCTCTGTAGAACTTCTTGTGACTAGTAGAATTGAAAGATAGAACTATTTGATCAAGATAGCAGAGCAGTGATGATGATGATCTAGTGATGATCAATATTTGATGATGATCCATTGATGATCCAGTGATGATCAAACTTTCATGATGATCCATTGATGATTTAGGTTTGATGATGATCATGTGATGATCCATCTTTGATGACGATTTAGAGAAGAATACTTGTGCTGATGAATTGTGTCAAGAGAATACCTTCCCAGTTAAGAGGGAGTGTTGATGTATTTGTAACTTTGGAATGTATTCACTTATATTGCACCTCGTTGTTCCTATCAGGAGAATCAATTGTTTTTCATTGTACCCCGATGTTCCTATTGGGAGAGTCATTAATATAATACAGTCATGCAAAGTCAATGAGGCTAACCCTCCATTGTAAGTCGGGGAAATAGTCCCCAAAATTGAGTTAAGGTTAACCCTCCTTCTTGATCAAAGGGTAAAGTCCACACAGTTGAGGGGAACTAGGGTTCTTAGATTCTGCTAGAGATGTTAGCCCTGGTAAGTAATTGTCAAGTCAAAAATTAGTATAAATAGAGAGTGATCCTTTCTATTTTACACACACTCACTCAACTGGGGTGCATGAGTGAGAGAATAAGTGATCACACAAGTGTGAGAGAGAACAACTATTGGAGATCATCTTTTCTTTCTTTCGGTTTTACTGCTACCATTGGTGCTCATTCTATCTCTGAGGAAGTTGTGGGGTTTTCTCCTTTATGGTTTCTCTAAGTAAAATGCTTTGTGCCTCTTGTCTCTTGTGATTATCGATATGCATGTTATTCTCTCAAATAATATCCTAAGATAATATTGCTTAAATGAGAAAAATATAACACCTACTAGTGTCACCGACATTAGATCCTTTTTGGGATTATCTGGTTATTACCAAAATTTCATTGATAACTTCTCAAGGATATCTTGTCCCATGATAACTTTGCAAAAGAAGGAAAATAAGTTCTTATGGATGACCAAGAGTGAGGAATCTTTCAAAATATTAAACAACTTTTGATGACCGCATCGATACTACAAATTATGGATCTCGATGGGGATTTAATTGTTTGGATAGATGAAAGCAAGGAAGGGCTCAGAAGAGTCCTATCGCAGAATGACTACTCGATCAGTTATGAATCACGAAAGTTAAAAGAACACGAAAAAAACTACCCCACACATGATCTTGAGTTAGCAACCATCATCCATGCGTTGAATATGTGGAGGCACTTCCTCATGGGAAGGAAATTTCTTCTAAATATAGAAATTATGAGTTTGAAATATTTATTTAAGAAACCAAATTTGAATGCCAGGAAATCTAGATGATTGGCTTTCCTCAATGAGTACCATTTCAAGCTAAACCATATAAAGGGAAAAGAGAACAAGATTGCTGATGCTTTGAGCTGATGAACTCATATGATATATGAGGAAACTTTAAGTCAAAATGATTCAGATATACATGAGAGGATTAGAGCGACCAACATATTTGACCATTTCTATGTATAAATCCACAAGAAGGTCCAAGAGGATAGTTTGTTCCAACAACAAAAAGAGTACAAGTCAGGTAAAATAGGACTGCTATGGTCCAAAGAGAGATGTACGTTCCAAAAGGAGGGGACATTCGGTTCAGCATCCTCATGGAATTTCATTAGGAACCCTACTTGGGGCATCCAGGATATTAAAAGATGATATTCACAGTTAAGAAAAACGTTTTCTGGCATAGGTAAAAGGCCGACATAGCGTTGTTTCTCACGAAATGTCTAGAATTTCATCTAGTCAAAGCTGAGCACCAACATACTTTGGGGTTGCTGCAGGTATTACCCATTCTAGAATTGAAGTGGGAAGTCGCTAGTATGGATTTTATCATAGATCTACCTAAGAGTAAGAAACAAAATGATTCTATCTTTTTAGTAGTTCACAAATTGTCAAAAGAAACACACTTCAGTCCAGTGAAGTCGACCTACAAGGTAGTACACATTGCTGATATATTCTTGAAGGATATAATTAGATTTCATTGGATACCCAAGGCAATCATCTCGTATCGAGATACTAAGTTTACTGGGAACTTTTGGATATCCTTATTCTTCATATTAGAGACATAGCTGAACTTTAGTACTTCTTACCACCTGTAGAGAGATGGGCAGATAGAAAGTGTAAACCAGATTGGATAGGACATGCTTAAGATGTATGTCATGAACAACCCCACCAAGTGGTAATATTACCCACATCTTTCATATTTTTCATATATTGAACAGATACCAGACTTCCACCAAGATGACTCCCTTTAAGGTACTCTATGGACGGAAGTGTAGAACATCAGTTACTTGGGATAGCCCGATGGATCAGCTCATGTTGGGGCATGACTTATTAAAGGAGTTGGAAAAATTGGTTACCAAGGTCCAGGTGAATCTTAAGGAAGCACAAGGTCGCCAGAAAATCTACGCGGATAAGAAAATAAAAGATAAATATTATCAAATAGGATACAATGTCTACTTAAAAGTAAAATAAAAACAAATCTCATTGATCTTGGGAAGGTGCGTTAAGTTAGCACCTATATTTTGTGGACCCTTTGAGATACTGACCAAGAGAGGGCCAGTGGAAAATGAACTAGAGCTACCCTCTTACATAAGAGTCCATATGTTTTCCATGCATCTTTATTAAAGAAATATGTTTATTATACTAAACATGTGATTGATTGGTCCTTATTATAGGTGGAATCTGAAGGGGAGTTTTCCCCTTAACCTCTTCATACACTGGCCAAGAGAGAGGTGTAGCTCACGAACCGCAACATAGTCTAGTTGAAAGTGCAATGGAATCACATTGAGGCTGATGAGTCTACTTGGGAGAATGAAGCCACCATGAGAAAGGCATACCTTGCCTCATTTCATGATTTCATTCCAAGTCCCTAGAACAACAAAGACGGTGTGGTTCTAAGTGGGGAGGGATTTAGTATCCTAAATTTTGGCCTAACACTTATGGGCATAAGCCCCATTGATTATGATGTTACATTGATATTTTATTTTGGTATATTGGGTATAGGACCCCACTACATATGAACATGATGATTTGTTTGATATATTGGGAGTAACCCAGTTACATATGTTTTTTTAATTTGTCACAATGGTCTAAGAACTGAAAACACAGTCTCACAAATAATTCAAACAAATATGCATAAAATTGGCAAAATGGTGCTGCAACGGAAGTGGTAGCTCTGTACAATCAAATGAAATAATGATGATAAAATACAATAATCATGCCAAATGCATGAATTCCAAGACAATTTGAATTCCCAAGGAGGTCATTCAAATTGAATGAGTGAGTCTAGCTTAACTGAATGTAGGCCACAGTAAATACTCAAGTTAACCACTAATCAAAACCTTAATTGAATCAACTGAGTCCCAACTAAAGCTGAAGTGCAATAAATGACTAAGTCTAACTGAAATTAGCTCGGACACATGTCATTGCAATCCAACCAACAATTGGTAGTGCATTAATGACTCCAATGAACCCTCATAAGGTTAACTTAAGTGTAACTGACCATCAAAAGTGGTTGGAGGCACCCCTGTTGACTCTAGTTCATTAAATAGTCATTAAATAATCAATTTAATGAAGGGAGGTTCCTTCACTGATTTGTTTAACTGATTCTAACCATTAGTTAGAAATAAAGTGCATTTATGACACTCAAATCACCCCCAGAGTGCTCCAGTTAGCCTCCCCGAATGTAGGAGAATGCTAAGTTAGCCTCCTTGACTTAAGGTAGGAATGGGTGTGCTCATGTTGATGTCATACAGTGCTCCTCTGATGTCAATTAAGTCAATAAAACTTAGGATGGTGGTATAACTAGGCCAAATTGACCAAAATGAGTGTGTATGGTGGTAAATGTCTCCAACACCCCCCCGTAAGCTATACTCAGGAGGAGTAGAAAACATAAAGTGTATAAGAATGCTAGGGCCCCAAAAATGAAGGCCTTAGGTCACCATGTATAATACTGAAAATCAAACAAAGCTAAAAAACAAACTAAGTAAGGAAAAGAGGGAAAACCCAGTGGGAAAAACCCCCCTCAGGATGAACACTGAAAGTAGTTGGATTACCCTTATGAACTCACCCCCAACAATGAATGGAGGTAAGTGAACTTATTTTCTGAAAATATCTCGGTGAAGATGTCTGCAATCTACTCCTCAGTCGGGCAATATTGAAGAATGATGGTTTGGTCATGTACTAGCTCCCTTAGAATATAGTGCATGTGTATCTCTACATGCTTCGTCCTCTTCCTAGTAACTGGATCTGTGGATATCTTAATAGCACTTTGATTGTCACAAAATATTATAGTGGACAAAGTATTACCAAGATCAAACTCTGAAATAATTCCTTGCAACCAAACAGCTTGGATGCAAGCATTCACTGCTCCTCGATACTTGGCCTCTACTGAATACAATGCTATGGCGGCCTGCTTTTTGCTAGACCAGAAAATGGGGCCAGCACCAAAGATGAAGACATATCTATAAGTAGACTTCAAATTAATAGAATCACCCACCCAATCAGAATTTGTGTATCCAACCAGCTCTAGCTCGGAGTTTGCAGCATAGTGAATGTCGTAGGTCCTGGTTCCCTAAATGTATTAGAGGATCCTCTTGGCTTCCTTCGAATTAATATCATGGGGCTGCTGCATGTATCTGGATACAACATTCATGGAATAACAGATATCAGGCCGAGAATGACTCAAGTACAACAAGCTACCAGTCAACTGTTGATAAATAGTGTAGTCCATGGGAGGTGTTCTCTTTCCTTCTTCAAGGCCGATCCCTAAAAGGAAAGGGAATGGTACAGGCATACATTCAGCCATGTTAAACTTTAATAATAGTTATGATATGTATTTGTACTAAGTGACCATTATCTCATCATAATTTTTCTCAATTTTGAGCCCCAAAAATTGTTTTAAGAGCCCCAAATCGCTCATTTCAAATGCATTGTGGAGAGCAGTTTTGATGACTGAAATAGAAGAATCTGTGCTACCTATGATTAGTAATTCATCAACATATGAAACAATAATAATTAAATCACCATTATACTTTTGTATATACACATTTGGATCTGATCTACACCTTTGGAATTTTTGTGAGAGAAGGAAGGCATCCATCTTGGAATACCACTCTCTTCGGGCCTGTTTTAACCCATATAGTGACTTCTTTATCTTCAAAAACAAATATGGATGAGAAATGTAGCCATCAGGATGCTTCATTTATATCTCCTCATGAATATCTACATGCAAAAATGATTACTTAACATCCAGATGATGCACTTCCCAATGCTTAGATGCTGAAATTTCCAAAACTAGGCAGATGGAGTCCACACCTTGGACCTGGGAGAAACATTTTTCCACCAGCCTTGACTTATATTTTTAGTTTATTCCATTGACATAAACCTTAGTATGAAACACCCACTTTCATTGAACCAATTTCCTTCCTGAAGGAAGAGAAACTATCTCCCAAGTAGTGTTTTTCTGAAGAGAATTCATCTCTTCACCCATGGCAACTTGCCATCTCGGATCCTTCCGAGCATGGTAGTAGGACTTTGGGTATAAACTTATCATCAAATAACAAAATTTTAATAGTGAATAATCATGACAAGAGAGTTCAATACCTCCTCTTTGTAAATCATACCGGGTTCTTGTTGGATCATCCAGATTTCCAATCTTATCTCCTGCGGAGGAGAGTGTCTGTGGGGCCCAAGTTGGGAGATGATTTTGTACTTCAGGTTCTGATTCAGAATCTGATTCTTGCTATACAATGATATCAGAAATGAAAGGATTCAAATCAGGGTCATCACCCTTAATTTCATCATCTAAATATTCAATAAAATAGGAAGGAAATTCAGTAGTTTTCTCCTTCACTAGTTCCACCTCCTAAAGAGGCTCATCGAACTTGACACTCCTTTCAATGATGATCTATTTTGTTTTGATATCCAGCAGCTTGAAACATTTTGATTCATCAGGATACCCAATAAACAAACATTCTATTTTTTTTGGTTGCAAATCCCTCCTTTTATCAAGTGGAATTCGTGCCCACGCAGTGGACCCAAACACCTGCAGATTCGACACATCCAGCATGTGTCCGAAGTATGCTTTGAAAGGGGATTCCCTTTCATGGATGAGTGTGGAACTATATTCTGAATGTATGATGAAGCATGCATGGATTCATCCCACAAATTTTCAGGCAACTTCTTTGATTCCAACAGATAGGTGGTCATCTCCTTGAGAGACTGATTCTTCCTCTCTGCTACACCGTTTTGCTGGGGAGTGTAGGAAATGGAATTACAGACCTGAATACCACTTTGGGAGAATATGTGTAGAAAATTATTATTGACATACTCCCTAATGTCTCCTTTCACACACCTGGGTCACGTGGCAGAAATCTTCAAGCCACTCGGTGTGTCCTTGGGGGCAAGTCTCGAGTCAAGGTTGTCACCTTGTTCTTGACTCCTCCATTTAGGCTCAACTCCTAACGAAGCCAAGGGGGGTAGACCCTATTAAGTTACTAAGGATGATTTCTTAGTATGGTGATGTTAAACTGAATCAGTTATTTAGGGTTTTGAATATTTTAACTATAGACAATTAAACATGACGAGATACGAAAATAAACACACGAAAGCACAAAGCTGATACACAATATATATATGAAGCAAAAATGACCAGTTCCTTAAAGTGGAGTCAAATCAATAAGATCAATGTGCTTGCATGTGCTTTGAGTGAATGTTTTGAAATTGCATCTTGGTATGTTTTAAGTTAAAATTGAAGTATTAGTTGATTAAATTAAGCAAAAGGGGCACTCCAGATATACCCGAGAGTACTTGGAGTATGTCCAAAACTAAACTTTTACGGCTACCCGCAAGGAATATGTGGGATGAAATGGAGTCTCTGGGGCTATTGTTTGTAATGCACCCATTAGGGTGTGATGGAGATCAGTGCCCCGAGGTCACTTTTCAGTAAGTTCACGCTTCCTTTGGGTATTTTAACACCGTAAAAGTTTGATCTGGGTGTTGGATTTTCACCTGATGGTTTGTCAGTTGGGGAGAGTGAGTCCTAATTATACTAGTCACCAAATTTATTTTGATACAACTTGAATGATCAGACGAACCGCAGCCAAGTGCAGAGCATACACACTGGAGTCTTGTAAATTTTAATAAGTTTTAAACTGGATGTTCTTGTTTAAAAGAAAATCCTCCAAGAACCTCTTTCGATCCAAGTGGATCTCAATTGGGGAATTGAGGAGGGGTTAATTTTAAAGTTGTTGATAAACAAAATGATAGAAAAAAGGAAATAGATACACAGTTCTAGTTTCTTAATTAATCCTACCACAAATCTCTTTCCCCTTTCGGGTCAATCGGGAAATCGTGGGGTAAGTATTACAATTACTTTCAAATGTAAGATATGGAGTATGGAATTAATAAAAAAATCAAGTATACTACCCTACAAATTAAATCAATGATACTAAACAAGAAATAAGCAGAAAGCGACGAAAAGGGCATCGATGCAAATCCCCCCAGGGGGGATGGGGAATGGGCTCGAAAGAGCCTATTCCAAAAATGATTTTATTTATTAATGGTTACAGTATCAGAGGAATCATAAATCAGAAACTTCTTGGTCCTTATACAGGCTGAAACCAATATTTTACAACTTTGGAAAAAATCTTGAGTTTTTTGGTGAAAAGGGAGACCCCTGGGGGGATTTGAACGCTCCAAAAGCCACTTCGAACAGAAAATTCCTTTATTTTCTGTCAGACCTGCTAAAATACAGTGATCATGTTAGAATAAAAAATTCCCAAAATCACTTTAAGATTACCTTTGTATCATCCTACCTTATCTCAGAAAAAATGAAGTTAAGACTAGCTAAAACAAACGAAAAGGAACCAAGGAAAGCAAGATTTCCTTGGGATCTTGGCTTGCTGTTTGTGTAGCCAATGAAATTGCACTGATATTTCAGAATATTGAAATTTATAACAGAGAAAGGAAATCTAATGCATGTGATCTACAAGTTTTCTTTAAAATTCATGCAAAAAAAACGATTTCCCTACAGCTAGATCTAGGATGCTTATGAAACTTTTTTAAGTTCAAGATATAGCATATGAGATATAAAATATTATATCTATGTATATTTTACTTTGATGAAATATATCCAAATGAAATCACAGCTATGAACTGAACCAACTAACCAGGTAAAGTGTTGATTTTGAGGGAGGAAGAAAAGGAGAAAAGTGTCGGTTTCCTTGAAGATCCGCAGTAGAGATTTTAGGTAGAATGTCGAGGGAATATGCCTTTGAAATGTTTTGAGGAGAATGAAGAAGCGAACTAGATCAGCATCCTCTCCAAAGTATGAACCTGTAACTCAGCTGAAATCAAATAACTTGCCAAGAAACTTGTGAGATCTGATTAGTACATACAAAGAGATTCAAGGTAACGTGCATATAAGCTTATAGGACATGCTAAATATAGATCTCGAAACATGCATCCAAGGAGAGTGAAATTCAATAAACTCATTGAACAACACCTTTCCTATCAAGATTGCAATAAGCTAATTACCAATCTTAACCATAGATCTACAAGAAATTAGCAAAAAATGACCACAGATACAGGTTACCTCAGTAAAACAATGGCAATAATCATCCACACATGCAATGGCACCACATCGTATTTCCTCCAAAGCTTTTCTTTATTTGAAATTAATAATTACATAGTTACAATAGTAGCAGCACCTCAATCCCAGTTCTAACTAGCTTGGAAGAGGAGGCTGTGCCTGGATATATACAAATTACAAGCCATCTAGCCTAGGGGGGGCACAATTCCTCTTGAAATCAAGTGAAATCAACTGATGGAGAGTTCATCAATGCATAACTGAAGCTGTACTGAGCCTACTTGTCAACCGGGGGCTTGATTGATCTGACACATCAACCCATACACCGACACATCGGCCCAAAGAGCATCCAAGAGATTCCACACATGTGAAGGAGAGAGAGAGGGCACAATTCCCCATGAATACCACTATAGATCAGCTCTAGATCTGATTTCATCCCCTCCTTCAGTCATGGATTTGTCAGATCCAGTCAATATGCTCCAGATCTGGTTGATTTCAGTTAAATCGGTTGAGTATCCACTGATTTATTGATTTTGGATTTGCTGCATTATTCATCAATTATTAATTAAAATAATCAATAATTGATTTTTGGGGATTTCTAACCTAAGTGATGGAAGATCACTCAAAACTTAGGAAAAAGTGGGTCCATGGGTTTACATGGTGCTCTTATCTTGAAAATGAGCACCTACATGACTGAAACCGATTATTTGGCCCGCTTTTATTACAAAATCATTTTTTCCAATTAAACTATTCAAAAATAGCCTAAGTTTTGGAAACATGTAATTTAATAAAAAAATCGCTGAAAAAATTAAAAAATTGAAAAATTGAAAAACACCTAGGGGGACTTAGACATGTTCATATGACTAAAAAAAGATGTCTAGCATGCTTATACATTGACACATAGACTCTAATAACCTCAATAGGCCTAAATTCCAAGCTCACCACCCCAACTTTGGAGGTATGGAGTGAAAAACTCAGAAATTATCAGTCGTTTATTCAACAACCAATAATAACCAAGGGAAAAAACACCCTGGGCTGATCGGATTGAAAAATGAAGTCTAAGAGACCGAGTCTTTTACAGACACTATCATGCTAGAATATTTATTACAATTCCCCCATGGGGTATGAACATGTGATATGATACAACAAGCACTTCCTAGAAGTACTTCCAAAGGTCTTTTTTAAGTCCGAACAAGTTAACCCTGTCCAGTTCACCAGGCTCACTTGATAAAAAAAACCACTAAGTACAACTTAGGTGGTAACATCCTGGCTCCATCTGGGACACATTCTCTGACTGATCTTCTGTTCAAAGGAGAGGATGTGAGAACTTTGGAATCTCTGGGTCCTGCAAGGAAATTAGAGTTTGTTAGTAACATGTATATATAAGAAAAAATTTAGCTATAAAAACAAACTAATGTACATAATTAATCTATAATGTACAAAAACGAATATTTTACAAACTAATATACAAAGGAAAATTTTCAACATGGTACAAAATAACTATAATACAACAATATGATATATACAATTTAGAAATACATGTAGGGCAAGGTTTAGAAATTGGCCCTGAAACCACCGATGCCACTAAAGGCATCAAACTGTCTCGGCGAAAAATAGCTTGCGGAGGAAACCATTCACTAGTAAGCTCAGTCTTTCTCCTTCCAATTCATTTAGATAGAAGGAGTTCGTTCCTGCTATTTCATCAATGATCCAAGGTCCCAACCACAGGTTGTCGAGCTTTCCATGTTTCCCAGGTTTTTCCTGTCGTTTGTCCCAACGTAGAACCATGTCACCTACTTGGAAGGAACCTGGCCGGGTAGACTTATCAAAGGCTCTCTTGACCTTGTCTGAATTTTTGATACTATGGTCAAGAGAGTCTCTTCTACTCTCATCTAGCTTGATCAAGTGGTTTATTCTATTCTGGATGGCCTCTTGATCTGAGATGAATGTCTGGAGGAGCTGATAAACTGGAAGCTTTAGATGGACTAGTAAGGTAACATCAAGGCCATAGACTAGTTTGAAAGGGCTCCTCCTTGTTGAACTTTTCTTAGTGATCCTGTCAGCCCATAATGCCAATTTGATTTTGCTATCCCAAGCCTTCTTATTGTCACCCACAATTTTTTTGATTATGGTCATTAAGTTCTTGTTACTTGATTCTGCTAGACCATTTCTTTGGGGATAGTAATTAGATGAGTGAGATAGGATAATGCCATACTTGAAACAAAAAGATGACATTTTGGAAGAAACAAAGCATGGGCCATTATCCGTGATTATTATAGCTGGCACACTGAATCTTGTGATGATTTTATCTTCTAGGAAATCCATGACTATGGCATCGGTTTCCTTTTTGGTGGGTATCGCCTCTACCCACTTGGTAAAATAATCTGTGGCGATAAGAATCCAAGAGTAACCATTTCTTGAGTTATCCTTGAACCTACCGATGAAGTCAAGCCCCCATTGCTGAAAAGGGGCTTGGACTACTATTGGATTTAGAGGCAAGACTTTCATTTGTTGCTTTCCATTGAATAACTGACACTGGGGACAAACTCTAACAGCCTTGTGCACATCTGAAAATAGGTTTGGCCAATAGTAGACTACTCTAAGGATTTTGTGGGCGGTTGTTTTAGCTGCAAAATGTCCACCACAAAATCATGAATGGAACTCAACCATGAGTTTCTTGGACTCAGGTTCATTGACACATCTAAGTATCAAACCATCTAGGTTTCTCCAACCCAAAACATCTTTGGTCAAACAATACTTAGTTGCCTTTAACCTTAATGCCCTTGTTTTATGACCCAGTAAGTGATCAGGGTATGTAAGGTTGCGGAGGAAAAATATGATGTCGGTGTACCAGGGGTGCTGCTCTAATCTCTGGAACTCATCTGATACACTTTTCTCTGAATTGCTGCTCTAGCAGATTATTCCTAAAGTCTTCTCATTTCCTTGGGTAAACATATTTGCAAGACCCTGTCCCTTAATTAATTTAGTAGGTCTCATCTCCAAATCATATTCTTGAATTTTTGAAACCCACTTACACCTAACTCCTAGACAGTCCTGCTGATACATGATATCCTTGACAGCTGCATGGGGTACATATCCAATGATTTTGGAGTAACCCATATAAGTTCTGAAATGTTTAAGGGACTTGACAAGAGCATAGGCCAGTTTCTCCATCATGGTATACTTCAATTCTGAATTGTGTAAGGCTCTACTCATAAAGGCTATGGGTTGCTCTTGTCCCTCCTTATTCTTTTGAAGTAAAACACCGGCAATGGTGTCTTTTGAGGCAAAGGAAAATATTTGGAATGCTTTGGAATAATCTGGACTAGTCAAGACTGGGGACATGGATATGGCATTTTTGATGGAGTTGAATGCATCTTTCCCTTCATCTGTCCACTCAAACTTAGCATCTTTCTTTAATAGCTTTTGTAGAGGTTTCATTAATTATGCTAAGTTTGGGATGAATCTTCTTATGAAATTGATTTGACCATTAAAGGACTGGAGAGCTTTTAGATTGTGAGGCAAGGGGAATTTCTTAATAGCTTCAACTCTCTCAGGATCAACCTTGACACCATCTTTAGAAATGATGTGCCCCAACAACTTGCCTTCATCAACTCCAAAGATTGACTTGGCAGGATTCAAGGAAATACCATATTTTTGACATCTTATAAAAACCTGCCTAAGATGACTTATGTGGTCAGATCTTTCTTTTGAAAAAATAGTTAAGTCATCCTGATATATTTCAATTATTTTTCCTATAAGTTCTTTGAAGGAAAAATCCATGGCTCTTTGGAAGGTGGCACTAGCATTCAATAAGCCAAAAGTCATTCTTAGAAATTTATAGGTACCCCAAGGTGTGGTGAATGTAGTCTTATGTTGACCTTCTTTATTTACCAACACCTGGTTATAACCAGAAAAACCATCCAACATGGACATCGTTCCTGATCCTGTCACTCTTTGAAGCAAAGTTTTCATGTCGGGTAAAGGGGAATTATCTTTGAGGCATGATGTATTCAGATTTTTAAAATCTATACATATTCTTATTGACCCATTCTTCTTTCTAACAACAACTAATTTTCATGTCGGGTAAAGGGTAATTATCTTTGAGGCATGATGTATTCAGATTTTTAAAATCTATACATATTCTTATTGACCCATTCTTCTTTCTAACAACAACTAAGTTGGAGCACCAAGATGAATGCCTTGTAGGTGCTATGATCCCTGCTGCTAGCATCTTCTAAAGTTCCTTTTGCACAATGGGGGCCAACTTAGGATTTATTCGCCTAAGTTTTTGTCGGAAAGGTTTGACCTCCTTAGCTTCTTCTGTTAGGGGAATAGTGTGTTGAAACACATCCTCCCTATAGGATTTAAGCTCATCATAACTAAAGGCCAACACATCTCTATACTCTTTGATTAGGTTTATCAAGTTGTTCCTTTCCTTTTCCGAAGTACCTTTTCCAATTTTTATTAACTTGGGATCCTTGTCAGTTCCTATGTTTACTTCCATATAATTCCCATTTTTTATTTCTTCTTTTTGTTTTTTATGATGATCCTGATGATCAAAAAGATTCTCGAAAGCTATAAGGCTACTTGAGATGTGATTCCTTTCATTATCCTTGCACTACCGATACTCTTTACCTTCCTACTGATAACTGATCTTGCAACCCTCAAACTCTTGTAGATTGTGGATGAATCTCAAGAGTTGCTCATCATCTTTGAACACTTTCCAGTGGTCTATATTATCTGGAATTGAAGGTCTAAAATTTATTTCCATTTTTCCATTCCCCTTAATCATTTCATCCAATGGCTAGAGGGTGGATGCTATTACTACTAATTTATCTGTTAACCCATTAATTTCCCTATGGACCTTTTGAATGTTAAGTGCATCAAACCATTCCATAGTGTCCCATGTGGTATTCCTATACTTTCTTAGTCTGTCATTTTTGCATTGATACTGATTCTTAATCTCGAGGACAACTAAATATGAATCACCTTTTATGTTCAACATCTTTATCCCCATATATTTAGCGGTTTCTAACCCTAGGAGCAATGCCTCATACTCGGCTACATTGTTTTATGCTTCAAACTCTAACCTGAATGCAAAGTTGTAGATTTTATTTGAAGGAGAGATGATCATGATTCCTGCACCTTTTCCGGTTTTGGAATAAGCCCCATCAAAGTACATTTGCCAAAATTCATCGATCTTTTCATTTTTAATGTTTTCCTTAATCGGGGCCATGAAATTTGACAAAATGGCATAGTTTCCAAAATTATCAGTGAAATGAACAAATTCATTTCCGGGCTTCTTAGGGTTTTCTAAATGCCGTTTCCTCAGCTTTTATCTATGGAGAATCACCCTAGTGTTCTCTGATGCAGGTATAGTAGCATATATCCAATCCATTTGAATGTGCCCACCAAGAGTTGCGGCCCATTTTCTGGATAACAACATACCCCAATTTCCTAGAACATCTATCACCACCACATCCATTGACATGTCGATATCAGAATACTTAGACAACTTAACTTGTAGATTTAAGATTATCCCCACCACTTCAACTTCTCTTGCATCCATGGCACAAACATTGTGGTAGGGTCAGGTGACCCTTAGATTTAATTGCTCCATTACTTTTCTTGTCATGAAATTTGATGAAGAACCTGAATCTAACATACAGTTATGAAGGAGAATTTTATCAACTAAGAGGGAGACATAAAAAGGTGGGTGATATTCTCTTCTTGGATCAACACTATTGAGGACTATGGGCATGTCTATGGGTTCAATATGTTCAGCGATATAACATTATTATTAGGAAGAGGATCCTCTTTGATAATGTTATGATCTTTACTTTGACTATCCTCTAAGGCTTTCAACAAATTTTCTTTTTGACTAGGAATTTTAAGGACATCAGTTGCATAAACATGAATCTTAGCACTACTTATCCATTCTCCCATAGCAATATTTGACTCAGGGACAATAGGAGGATCTGGGAGGGGAGGAGTGGTTACCTTTGGCTTGTAGTGTTTATACGGTGATTGTTGTTCTCTCCTCTAATACACAACTCCCTTGAACCTAGCCTCCTTCATTTCCTTAATTTCTTCCGGAGGAGGTGTTACGGAGAGAAATTCCTACGACCGTGGAGTATATATGTTTTGTACGACCATGTATTATGCGATGGAAGCTTTGAAAGCTCCACTTTTGTATATGACACTATGTATTACCACATTTTTTATCTATATAAAAAGTTTTATGGTGATCAGTTTATTTATTTACATGTGTAAAAATGTTTGTGATTAATTTATTATGAATGAAACAAATGCCAATCTAACACGTAGTTAGCATATGAGTCAGCAACTTGATTATCATTTCTTGGAATGTGTATATATGTAATACTGTCAAATTGTTGTTCTAACATTCTCACACGTAAGAATCTTCTCAATAACATCGGATCTCTAACATGGTACAAACCATTGAGTTGTGACACTACTAACTCTGAATCAAGACGTACCTCAAGAGATAGAACGCCATGTGAAATGGCATTGCGTGGAAGCTTGATAACGGCACTATATTCAGCAACATTGTTGAAATATGGCCATAGACATACACCTCCTGAAGACAGTACCTGACCCATAAGAGTATAAATCACCCAAGCAGTAGAGGCTGAGTGTTGAGTGTGACGGCTTGCACCATCCACGAATCCTATGTAGGTGGAAGATTCCATTGACATCTACCACAAGAAACGGAAACTAATCACAAACCTAATCATGATAAAAAATACCTAACTATGCGAAGATGTACAATAGTATACAACAAGCATCCTTGGCTAAAGATCATGCATAGTATTTTTTAAGATAGAGCCCATTTCCAGGCTCCGCCAAAGCTGTGCCTTCGTAATCGACTAACTCATAGGCACTCTTCTCTAAGACATGCTTAACCACGTAAGGACCATGCCACATAGGATTAAACTTCCCTTCCCCCAAGGGTTCTTTCGATTGATCCCACAAAAGGACCAAGTCTCCTTCACTAAACACTCTTGGACAGATAGACTTGTCGTATTGGACATTAACGCGACGTTTATTAACCTCTAGAGCCACCAAGGCATCTCTACGCTGCTCATCAAGTTGCTCGAGGTGGACCAAACACTCCTCCAAAGGTGAAGTGTCTAGTAAGAGTTCCACAACTAGCTTCAACGAAGGAATCTCGCATTCAACCGGCAATATCGACTCCACTCCATGCACAAGCTGATATGGAGAAAAACCAGTGGCAGTCTTAACCGCGGTTCGATATGCCCACAAAGCAGGGTATAACATAATATGTCAATTCGTCTTGCTCTGTGCGATGGTTTGTTGGAGCATGAACTTAAGTGATTTATTCACTGCTTCAACCTATCCATTCACTTGGGGGTAGTAAGAAGAGGAGTGCTCTTGCTTATACCCTAACTTGGATGCCATCTCCTCCATCATACGGTTCTAAAAGTGCGAGCCATGGTTAGTGACAAGCTCTTTCGAAATCCCAAACCGAGTAATGATTTGGTTGAATACGAAGTGAGCGGTTGTCTCACCATCGGATTTTACTGTAGGCATTGCCTCGGCCCATTTCGTGAAATAATCCATAGGCACTATAATATGATGGTGCCCCCCAGCCGAAGTTGGGATACAATCCATGAAATCAAGCCCCCACTTGGTGAAGGGACCGAAGGTGATAATGGGATGCAATGGGGCATGCTTCAAGCACATATTTAGTGCAAACACCTAGCAAGGGTGGCACCTCTTGACGGCATCAACACAATCTTTAAAGATCGATGGCCATAAATAACCCGCTCTCAAAATCTTTTGAGCTGTAGAAAACCCAGATAAATGACCACCACACGCCCCTCCATGGCAATCATTCAGCACAACCTCGGCATCCTCATGAGTTAAACAACATCGTAAAATGGAATCTACCCCACGGTGGTACAAAGTATTGTCCACTATAAGGTAGTTCTTAGAGACGTGACGTAATCATCGTCGTTCATCTTGCGAGAGGTGAGTAGGGGTCCTCTACATTTGCAGATATACTATGATATCTCCATACCATGGGTCAGAAGTTGCGATTAAGAATATGTGTTCATCAACAAACGTATCTTCACAAACCGACTCCTCAGCCTCGCTCGAAAAATCTGATATAAGCTCTGCAAAAATTAACGATTTCTTCGATTTTGCCGAAACAAACTCGAGATCGAACTCTTGCAGGATGAAAATACATTCATTATACTTTTCCCCAATCATCCTTTGTGTGAGGACGAACTGAAATGGATTGACATGGGCCACAACCGAGGTCTGGCGAAGGAGAATATAATGTCTCAAACGTTGAACCACATGTACGGTCGCTAAAGCATGATTCTCGACATGAGAATAATGTATCTCTACATCAATAAGGCTTCGGCTCAGATAATATATGACATGCTCCTGGAGCTCCTCATCCTCCTGAACCAATACCATAACAATCGTCTCTAAAGACGCAGCCACATATAATAGGAAATCACGGCTATAATATAAAGGACTAATCACTGGGGCCGATGCTAGGGCTCGCTTAAGAGCATCGAAGGACTCCTGGGCTCATTCATCCCATTCAAAGGGAGTATCCTTCTTCAAGAGACGCATGAATCCTCTAGTCAAATTGGAAAAATTGACCACAAATATTCACAAGAAGTTTGCCATACCTTGCAAACACTGAACATGACGAATATTCTTCAGGGGAGACAACTAAAGTATTGCCTAAACCTTTAAGGGATCGACTCTGTTGGAGACATTTACCATCATACACACTCTTCAGTCAAATTGGCCTAGTTAAACCACTATCCTAAGTTTAATTAACATCAAGGAGCATTAATTACCATCATCCAAGTCACTCCCACACCTAACTACATTCAAGGAGGCTAACTTAGCCTTTCCTACAGTCAAGGAGGCTAACTGGAGCACTCCAGGGGTGATCTGGTTGACATTCATGCACCTAATTGCTGATTGGGGGTTACTTTCAGTTCAACCAATCAGTTACAGTCAGTTAAGGCGCCTCCATGCATTAAATATATTATTTAATCATTATTTATTGATTATTTTATTATTATTTAATGAACTGGAGTGAACTAGGTGCTTTCACCAACTTCTGATGGTCAGTTCAGCTTCAGTTAACCTCATCAAGGTTTATTGGAGTCATGCAGTACTAGCACTTGATGGTTGGTTTCTATGACATGTGTTTGATCTCCTTCAGTTGAGATTAAGTCATTTATTGCACCGGTGTGAAGAAACCAACCAAGTACCGCAAGTCTCCTTCGAAACTGCTACTGGGGATTTGATTTCATTTCACAGTTTTGGATCTATTGTGAACTTATTTAGATCTGATTTACATTCTGATCTGATATTATTTTTTTCATATTTTAAAATTCAAGAGCTTTCAGTCATGCTTGTAGCTGCTCTCACCAATTCCGGTGTGAAAAATCAAGTACCGCAATTCTTCTTCAAATTTGCTGATGGGGATTTGGTGTTAGTTTCCTCCTGTGAGGTTACTGATATTTTATTTTGTGAATCATTAGATATTTCTGAATCTATATCAGATTATGGATCTCAAGCATTCGCTCTCCAGAGTCCCAGGGATTCTCTACCTTTGGTCACAAGCTCATCTCCTCACAGAACTAGTAAAGAGGAAGGCATTCTGCATCCGCATGGACACTTGCCCCTAAGATTTGGGGCTGATTTTACCAGTCATGGTTTGCTGTTCAAGGCTGCAACATACCAGTTTCTTGAGTGTTCCACACATGGTTCAAATCCTCAAGAACCTTTGCTCTCTCTTCAGATGATTTCAGTTGCTCTACATGGGTCCAGTTTTCACCGTGCAGCTGTTTATGTTTCTGATTCAGCTGAGTGCATTATTTTTCTTCCAAAGTGGAAGATTCCTCCAGACATCTTCACCAAGAGCTTTTCAGAAAAGAAGTTCACTTACCTCCGTTCACTGTTGGGGGTGA
>LPNX010897709.1:49242-111649 GCA_001517045.1 Pseudotsuga menziesii
GACTCTTATGCCCTCCTTTGAAATGATGAATCCTAATAAACGACCTGACTTTACACAAAAGATGCATCTATGAGGATTTAATCGAACCCAATAGTGCCGGCATCTTTCAAAAACCAATCTCAAGTGATACGAATGACGCATTCTCATACGAGAATGAGCAGCGAGGTCATCCAAAAATACTTCAATAATAGACTTGAGATCATGGAAAATCAAGGTCATCGCCCGCTGAAATGTAGCTCTGGCGTTTTTAAGGCCAAAAGGCATTTTCCAATATGCAAACGTTCCCCAAGGACAAATAAATGCAGCCTTGTGTTGGTCCTCAAGTTTAATCTGGATCTGATTATACCCAGAAAAGCCGTCCATAAAGGAGAACACCTCGGTACTCGCACACTCATCCAAAATATGATCAATAAACGGTGTGGGGAATTTATCCTTAGGACAAGCACGATTTAAATCACGTAAATTGGTGCATATTCGGATCAATCCCTGCTTCTTATCCACTGGAATGGGGTTTGAAACCCACTCCATCAATGGAACGAGATAGATGAAACCGACTTTCAACAGCTTCTCTATCTCTACCTTAATGGCGGGTACTTTCCTAGGATTCACGGCGCGTAAATGTTGTCGAATAGGATTAGCATTGGGGTAAGTATTAATCTCATGTTCGACAATCAGAGGGTCAATACCTGGCATCTCATAATAAGACCAAGCAAAAATATCATGAAATTCCTTGAATCGCTTGGTATATTCGAGAATCTCAGATTGGGAACAATCTGCCCCAATATAGACATTCTCAATGGTGCCAAAATTTCAAGTGATGTTGATAGAAATCGTGGAAGATATGTTTTCCATGTTTCCATCGACCATCTGACCAAGAGAGCTTAATGGAATCATGGGACTACCAACTCTCTGACTAAGAATCTCCCTATAATCCTCATGCTCCAAGCGGTCAAGCGGTGGAAGGAAATATGATCTATGATGAAGTTCCTCCCATGGAGGCTCAACACCCGACATAGCCTCGATAATCGCTTCATCGGAAGGGAAAACTATATCCAGGAAGTCATGGGCATGAGAAGACTGTACTGCCCATGCAGGCAGTGCATAGGGGTCTTCCTCCTCCATCCGCGAAGAGGAAGAACAAGGCTTCGCAACATCCATAAGATTGGCTTGATAAGCTATCATGGTTGCAGGAAGTGGCACGTTGGTCTTGACAGGCTCACGTGAAATGCTCAGTGTAGGAAGAATCCAAGGATATTCCATATGAGTCATGCGAAAAGACACTGAGGTTGTAGAAGATGAAGCCTTATTGGACATAGATCCTATCATGAGGATCGGCGCAGGACAACTAAAGCTCCCCATAAGGGATGGATACATGCCTACACCCACACTCCCAGTTGCCGGCTGAGAGTGTTCAATGACCGGAACCAAAGTTCCCAAAGATGCAGTAATAGGGGAATTCTTGAATTCCATTTGATCAATCATTACAATCTTCCCGTTATGTGGAAATCATACAACACGAAACACGGAAGAAGAAACAACTTGCATACTATACATCCAGTTTTGACCTAGCAAGATATTGTAGTCGAGGGGTGCATCAACCACCTCAACCTCTATCACAACGGTCTTCCCTCCCAAACGGACTTTAAGGGAAGGAATGATGCCGTGTGGCCTAAAAGATATCCCATCAAAAGCAGTTAACATAGTCGCTGACTTTGACAACTCAGGAGAACCAAGACCCTTCCTACAGGACAAAGACATCATAGATGTAGCAGTGCCCTCGTCAATCATAGTGCACTTGACGATCATATTAAGACATTCTACGTGTATGAAAAGTGACACATAGTAGGTCAAGCGAGGTTGATGACCTGCGGTTTCAAATTTGATCACTGAGGAAGAATCATCTCCGTTCACACAAAGAGCAGAAAGCAAAGACTTCCTTTGCGAAGGACAACTCTGAAGCACTTCCAATGCAGACATCGCAAAAGGAGTATGGCCCAAACCCTCGACAACTGAATAATTCTGGGTAGCTCGGGCATTTGGATTATGCTTCGAGCGCTTAAGTACCCCCTTAGGAATGCGAGGTGCAGCTTCAGGTTTGTCCGCAGGTTTCTTAATTTGCAAAGGAGTTTCTGGTGGATCAGGTTCTTTTCCTGGGCTGGGTTGTGACGATCCATAATATTTCGCATGAGTCACAACCTTGGCAGCACAGACCATGTTAATGCACCCACGAGCACTAGCTTCTGGTGCATCATTCTCACTAGATTGCTCCTGGGACTTTGAGTTCATATTCTGGTTATGCGGTAAAGGGTTCGTTAGCACAGCTAGGTCTTGTGCTAAGAGTCTTGAAGCTTCATCAATTCTAGGGCACAAGTAAGTGAGGTGATCATCCTTACATAGCTTGCAAGGGAACTTAACCTTACATTTCACTTGCTTGTCCCCACTAGCATTCTGACTATTCTTGTCATGATTGGAAGCATTCTCATTCTTATTCCCACCCTTTCGATTATTATTCTTACCCTTTTTATTATTCCGTTCGGGTTGCTGGTTACCCTTCTGGTCCGACGATTGCACAGAAAGTACACTCGCCGTTTGGGCGGGTTGAGATGAAGCCGTAGCTTGTCCCGAGGAAGATTGGTTGAGCGACAATTGAATAACTTGTTTTGCAACCGAATCTACAGGTTTCGCACTTGCACAACCCACAATGCCATCGACATGTGGTCCAGGTTTGACCTTGGGATCAAAACTAGAACGAGGAGCGTTAGGAATAATATCATACAACAAACCGGACTGAGCATAAATCAAGTCCAGTTCCTGCGCCCTAAAGATTGCTTGTTCCTCATTTTGCACTCCAGATGTGGAAACATCCTTCGTGATATATGGAAATAAAGGCTTGAGGAACCACTCGAGAAGTAAATCCGACGGTATAAAGGCTTTAATTAATCTCTTCCATCTACGCCACTCCTGAATATGATCAGAAATATGGGTGGCTTTATCTTACCGAAGTGTCAACAAGAGTTCAGTACCAACGTCATAGCGCACTGGTAGTTGGAAGTGATAAGAAAAGTCATCGTAAGATCATCAAAGAAGGTAAAGGCTCCTTTTGGTAACTCTATATACCATTTCGCCGTAGGTTCTGTGAGGGTGCGTTGAAATAGTCACAAGCGAACTGAGTCCTGATGTAACGAATTTGAAGAGCACCAAAGGTGAAACATGGTAACGTGTTCGCTCGGATCCTCTCCCAGTTTGCCTTCGACCTTAGGTATGTCCGAAGGAAGCTTGGTAGGGACAGCCATCCAAGCCAGGTCATGAGCCATGGGATCATTTGTAAGTCTCGATAAGTCAGGAAGGTTAAGCATTGCGAGGAAAGGGATCTTAGCATGATAAGGTCGATGGACTGCTCCCTGGTTCACATAGGTTTGAGCACCACCATGGCCTTGGCCATAGTGTCCTCCTCTTGTCTGATCTGTATAAGGTGACATGGAAGTACCATAGTAAGGTGGACCTTGACTAGTAGGAGCTACAAAGCCATAATTAGGAGAGTAAGTAGGTTGTTGATACCCACCTCCGTAAGGTGAAGAAACCTGTCCATACTGCGGACCGTAATAAGTTGCATAGGTCATCGCATGCGATGTCCCATGGGACACTTCGTAGGTAGGAAGATAAGCTCCGAAAGGGGGAACATACATACCCAAAGTAGGTATATATTCCCTGGACATAACAAGCTGACCACTAGAAGGGTGGATATAGCCTCCCGAAGCAACGGGTAGTATATAAACGTGAGACACAATGGGCCTAGTAACCACAGTATGGACCTAACTCGTAGCCATATATTGGCTCAAAGGACCACGTGGGTAAGGTGGAGGATGTACATTTGAAGAAATCGGAACCAAGGACAAAGGAATCTCAGTAATAAGATATGTACTCATGCCTATCGTCACTCGTCTTGGATCTGGTATCCTAATCGGATCGCTAACCCTAGACCTAGGAGGGAGATGAGATGTAGCTTCCACCACTGGGATGGAAGGTGCAATGTGACTAGTAGTCCCAAACCTCTCTGCAGGGTAAGGAATGGGATTGTCCCCAGGCATAGTGCTAGGATCGGAGTCGGATTCGACATGAAATGTCAAATCGTGCATAGGAAAATCAATCGTAGCATAACTACTGTAGCTAGTGCTGGCGGGTGGAAAGTGAGTCTTAGCATCATCCGGCATTCCATACCGGTAACGTGTAAACGGGGAATCAGCCCTAGGGTGAGTAGGTCGATCGTTCAAAGATCCTATATCGGAAATCACGGGACCGAACTCAGCTAGGTCAGGTGAAGGATCGTATGTAGGAGTAAGTTCCCCATCGTCAATACGAACGGGAGGAGGTGGCTTAGGAATATTCTCTAAATGATCCTCCATGGTGTGTGAATCAGTGTGTGACATAGTCCACCCAGACTGTCTAGGTCCCTCTCCCAAAGGAGGAGGAAAAGTGGAAGGTGGAAGTCCTACTAACTGATGAGAATGGCGTGGAACCGCACTCGAATCCACAATGACTCAAAAAGAAAAGACTCTCTCTTTACGTAAACCCTAGGCCAACTAGCTTACACAGAGCAATCACTAATAAAATCTAAATCCAAATGCAAGCAAGCAAGGGATGGATAAGTGAGCTCCTGAATGAAGCAGGTATGTCTCACCTATGAGAGGCCTAAGACTCCCATACACAACAAGCGGAGGTATGTAACCAATTATTGTGGCCCTCAGCTTCAACGTGTAAAGTGACTGTGCTGTCCGACCCCAACCTGGCCGGGACACATGCAGAATAACCTCTACATGTACCCGCTCAATATCCTAGGTAAGGTCACTAAGGTCACCTCAATATAATCAAAGCTCAAGTGGACAGTCACAGGCAGGATTGACCGTATGGGCAGGGTAGCAAAGCCTGAAACTCCCAAAAGAGTCTCCAGATACGAATAAAATCCTGGCAATATCGCCGGTGCTACTCAGTTATGACTAGGGGTCATCCCAATCAATAACCTCTCACACTGCCTCGTGCTTTACTCTCATTTGAGTGGAGGATCCTGAGAACGATGGTTATACCAAGGATTTCACACACTCCCTTGACATACACCTAAATGTTGTTGTTTAGTGATCTTGGAGAATTGACTTACAATGAACTATTCCAAGATCCTAAAACCTAAGCTTGTTAGTGCACCCTAGAAAAAAAAAGAGTGTAATTCATTTTAATTAGCGTTGATTTTAATTAGCTTTATTACTCAAAAATAGGATATGGTCGTGCAACTAGTGGTGTTATGATGCAACAAGAAGTAAAATGCACACCGTAACAATCAATGCAAATGCATTGTGTCCATGTAAATAGGGTATGCGTACTACGTGAAATGCACAATTTTTCTTTAAATGATGAATGCAAATTTTCCTATATGAAGTCCTAACTAGTACTCCAAAGAAAATCTAGATCTAGTGCAAGTACAATGCAAAGTGCAAAATGAAATGCATTCTGATAAGCAAATGTTTTTGGATTTTTTGAAAATATAAGAGATGCAAAAAGCAAAAGAATGATTCTACCACCCTCAGACTCTGCAAGAACACATAGACAGCATTCAAGCAAAGCACTAAGGTAAAAGAACTCTAATGCACTAATCTCAAACAACAAATCGAAAATGCCATGACAAGAACTTTCCTAAAAAAAAAAAATTAGGCTAAAAAAAACGTTTCCAGTCAGAACCAGAGGTCAAAACAGACTCAAGGAGTGCCAAAGGAGACTCAGCAACTAACAACATTCACCCAACAACCAATTAACTTCCACAAAAAGGGAAAAATCCAAAATGGTCTTACTGTTCGTAGTAAGACCACGTGTATACACAGAAATCCCAGAGGAAACTGTGTGTATACGTGACTGTAAATCAAAAACTTGCGTACAAGAAGAAAAGGTGCATAAAACAAGGAAAACAAATAGGCTGAGACCAACTTTACTCCACTCAGACTCTACCATGCATACATGCCCCCAGAACCATCACAGAAACAAGAGAGAAAGAGCAATTCAAATACATTGAATGCCAAGAAAATCACCCCCAAAGGACAACTACTAGGAACTCCCCAGCGGAGTCTACAATTCTGTTACGGAGAGAGATTCCTATGGCTTGGGGTACCACAACAGACAGACTTGACTCCAGAAATCAATCTTTCCCAATATGCAATAGAAATAAAATGTCTAACACTAAAGGATCGGACCTCGTACCTTATTCCGGACGGTTGAAGTCGATCCCCGTTGAGCTTTCCAATCTTCAGCTTGAATTGATATAATACTTCCTCAACAACAAGTAAACAATATAAGCATACTATATATCATGGTGTTAGATCTATTCTAGCATATATAAGAAATAATGTAAAAGCATTTGATATATTCCAATGGATACAATATTCAATCAAATACACATCATTGGACAAAGAAAGATATTTCTTATTAATATAAATCAGAGATTACAATATAGGTACAACCTCTAATGGCACGTCTACGAATCAGAGAAACTGAATCCCCCACTTGGGCCTCCACCACCTCAATCCTCCATCTCTCGATAGCAAGCTCACTAGCACAGGCAAGCTTGGGAAGAACACAAAAGTGCTCCAAAGGGACAAAGGGATGCAGACTCAAGTATAGTTCTGTCAATAATGGACTATAGTTTCATTGCTTCAATCTCTCTATATGCCTTCAATGTACCAAGGGGTTCCTTATATAGCTTCACAAGGGATAATGAAAGGTCGAATCTGAGCGATCTCAAGGCATATGGAAGGCCAGGAGTTGAATGAGTTGGATCCAAGTCAAGCAAAACTCCAAAAGGATTTGGACTTATGCACACATCCCGATGTATGCGGTTATAGGAGTCAAACCAGCGTATGTACACGGTTATCAGGGAAAAAGCCACATATATCATATTTTATATAGTTTTTAGGGATGATCAAGGTAACATCAAAGGATAAAATATGGTCCATGGGGTCTAAAGAGTCTGTAGTGGGACAGGGGAAGGCCATGCAAAGTGTGATTCACCTAGAGTGGTGAAATCCGCTATAACAGCAGGCATTGTACCATAAAATTTATGTAGGAGATCCTTCTCGAAACCGTAATCCGTGGTATGTTGCCAATGCTGGTTTGATAGAGGATAGGTTCGGCCTACCATGTACACATTATTAGACTCACCTAATGTTGTTTCTTGATTACTGACCTCCGCCATCCCATGTTGTATAACCTGGTTTGCTATGTAGCAAGTAATTTTTGGGTGGAATTGCTCAGAAGGTCTGCACCATGGAATTACTTCCTCTACCAGGTTAGTTGAATCTAGCTTGTTTGGAATCCTAGGTTCTTGCTGAGGAAACTTCCTTTGATATAATTGATTCTATTTTGGTTGAAAATTCCTAGGTCCATTATTTCTCTCCAATGTAACTATTTTGTTCTGAATTTTATTCAATTGCTCAGATTGGTTTGTCATGAATTTTTCCAATAGGCTAGTCACCTTTTCCATGGAGTCTTTAGAGGTTGAATTTTCCTTTAATTCAATGGCCTTTCCCTTCTCTTTGTTGTACAAAGTGTTTCCCCTAGTGTAACCTGGAATGTTGGATTTGCCCGAAGATTGCATATTCCTTTCTATTTTCTCGGCCAGATCTTGAGCAGTTTTTAGATCGACCGGATCTTTATCCCTTAATTGGTATCTCAAATCACCATTGAAAGCTTCGATGTAGGATATCAAGATGGATGCATCTCTTGGCTTGATGTCTCTAGGGAGGTCCGCAACCACACACCTAAACTTAGTATTAAATCCATCCATGGTTTCATTCTCCATCTTCTTTATATTATGAAGGGCAGCAAGCAAATGTCTTGGTTCTTTCTTTTCCCCCCATTTCTTCTTAAAACCTGCTAGGAATTCATTAAGGGTTTTATACGAATCATCACCAAGGTTGGCATACCACTCCTCAGCATCATCCTCTAAGGATAAAGCAAAGAGCTTCATTTTGATATCTTCATGGTTAGAGGCAACATTATCGCAGTAACTGACTAGGTGCCTTTCAAACTTTCGGAGATGATTCTTGGCAGTGGTAGCATTATTTCCCTCGAACCTGGGGAGCTTCTTGATAGCATCATTCAGAATGTTATGAGGAGCACTTGCTATCTGAGAAAAGTCAAGGGATTTGTAAAAATCTGTCATTTCTTGAGATTGGAAAGTATGACTCTCTACAAATATGTGATGGATATCTGAGAGGAATTGGTCTTTTAAATATTCAAGGTTTCTACGAGAAGTCTTCCTATTCAATATTTCCCTAATAAAAATTTCGGGATCAGGGAGAGGATTGAATAATTGTCGGCGGTTTCTTCGGGTAGAAATTCTTGAAGAGATGTTAGACAGTTGAGTCGCCAGATGGATCGAGTTTTAATTTTTATGTTTTTTAAAGACTATATCAATCAATTTTTTTTTATCTTTTTAGTTGTTTAGAAAAAAGATAAGCTAAGTCGTACTCGAGAATAAAAAGATTTATCCCTGGAAACAGCACCAAAAAGTGTTGTTTCCTTTCACACACATGGCTCACATGGCAGAAATCTTCAAGCCACTCGGTGTGTCCTTGGGGGCAAGTCTCGAGTCAAGGCTGTCACCTTGTTCTTGAGTCCTCCGTTTAGGTTCAACTCCTAACGAAGCCAAGGGGGGTAGACCTTATTAAGTTACTAAGGATGATTTCTTAGTGTGGTAATGTTAAACTAAATCAGTTACTTAGGATTTTGAATATTTTAACTATAGACAATTAAAGATGTCAAGATACGAAAATAAACACATGAAAGCACAAAGCTGATACGCAATATATATATGAAGCAAAAATGACCAGTGCCTTAAAATGGAGTGAAATCAATAAGATCAATGTGCTTGCATGTGCTTGGAGTGAATGTTTTGCGATTGCATATTGGTATGTTTTAAGTTAAAATTGAAGTATGAGTTGATTAAATTAGGCAAAAGGGTGACTCCAGATATACCCAAGAGTACTTGGAGTACGTCCAAAACTAAACCTTTACGGCTACCCGTAAGGAATATGTGGGATGAAATGGAGTCTATGTGGCTATTTTTCATAAAGCACCCATTAGGGTGTGACAGAGATCGGCGCCCCGAGGTCACTTTTCAGTAATTTCCCGCTTCCTTTGCGTATTTTTCCACCGTAAAGGTTTGATCTAGGTGTTGGATTTTCACCTGATGGTTTGTCAATTGGAGAGAGTGAGTCCTAATTATACTAGTCACCCAAGTGCTTTTGATACAGCTTGACTGATCAGACAAACCACAGCCAAGTGCAGAGCATACACACCGGAGTCTTGTAAATTTTAATAAGTTTTAAACTGGATGTTCTTGTTTAAAAGTAAAGCCTCCAAGAACCTCTTTCGATCCAAGTGGATCTCAATCGAGGAATCAAGGAGAAGTTAATTTTAAATTTTTTGATAAACAAATGATAGAAAAAATGAAATAGATACACAGTTCTAGTTTCTTAATTAATCCTACCACGAATCTCTTTCCCCTTTCGGGTCAATTGGGAAATCGTGGGGTAAGTATTACGATTACTTTGAATGTAAGATATGGAGTATGGAATTAATAAAAAAATAAAGTATACTACCCTACAAATTAAATCAATGCTAGTAAACAATAAATAAGCAAAAAGCGACGAAAAGGAAACCGACGCAAATCCCCCCAGGGGGGATGGGGAATGGGCTCGAAAGAGCCTATTCCAAAAATGATTTTATTTATTAATTGTTACAGTATTAGAGGACTGATAAATCAGAAACTTCTTGGTCCTTATACAGGCTGAAACCAAGATTTTACAACTTTGGAAAAAATCTTGAGTTTTTTGGTGAAAAGGGAGACCCCTGGGGGGATTTGAACGCTCCAAAAGCCACTTCGGACAGCGGATTCCTTTATTTTCTGTCATACCTGATAAAATATAGTGATAATTTTAGAATAAAAAATTCTCAAAATCAATTTAAGAGTACCTTTGGATCAGCCTACCTTTTCTCAGAGAAAATGAAGTTAAGACTAGCTAAAACAAACAGAATGGAACCAAGGAAAGCAAGCTTTCCTTGAGATCTTGGCTTGATGTTTGTGTAGCCAATGAAAGTGCACTGATATTGCAGAATATTAAATTTTATAACAGAGAAAGGAAATCTAATGCATGTGATCTACAATTTTTCTTTAAAATTCATGCAAAAAAGATGATTTCCCTACAGCTAGATCTAGGATGCTTATGAAAAAATTTTAAGTGCAAGATATAGGATATGAGCTATGAAATATTAGATCTATGTATATTTTACTTTGACGAAATAGATCCAAATGAAATCACAGCTATGAACTGAACCATGTAACCGGGTAAAGTGTTGATTTTGAGGGAGGAAGAAGAGGAGAAAAGTGATGGTTTCCTTGAATATCCGCAGTAGAGATTTCAGGTGGAATGTCGAGGGACTATGCCTTTGAAATGTTTTGAGGATAATGAAGAAGCAAACTATATCAGCATCCTCTCCAAAGTATGAACCTGCAACTCAGCTGAAATCAAAGAACTTGACAAGAAACTTGTGAGATCCGATTAGTACATAGAAAGATATTCAAGATAACATGCATATAAGCTTATAGGACATGCTAAATCTAGATCTCTAAACATGTATCAAAGGAGAGTGACAGTCAATAAAATTCTTGAACAACACCTTTCCTATCAAGATTGTAATAAGCTAATTACCAATCTTAACCACGGATCTACAAGAAATTAGCAAAAAATGACCACAAATACAAGTCACCTCAGTAAAACAATGGAAATAATCATCCACACATGCAATGGCACCACACCATATTGCCTCCAAATATTTTATTTATTTCAAATGAATAATTACAGAGTTACAATATCAGCAGCACCTCAATCCCAGTTGTAACTATCTTGGAAGAGGAGGCCGTGCTTGGATATATACAAATTACAAGCCATATAGCCTATGGGGGGCACAATTCATCATGGAATCAAGTGAAATCAACTGATGGAGAGTTCATCAATGCATAACTAAAGCTGTACTGAGCATACTTGTCAACCGGGGGCTTGATTGAGCTGACACATCAACCCATACACCGACACATCGGCCCACAAAGCATCCAGGAGAGTCCACACGTGTGGAGGAGAGAGAGAGGGTGCGATTCCCCATGAATACCACTATATATCAGCTCTGGATCTGATTTGATCCCCTCCTTCAGTCAAGGATTTGTCAGATGCAGTCAATCTGCTCCAGATCTGAGTGATTTCAGTCAAATCGGTTGAGTATCCACTCATTTATTGATTTTGGATTTGCTCCATTATTCATCAATTTATTAATTAAAATAATCAATAATTGATTTTTGGGGCTTTCTGACCTAAGTGATAGAAGATCACTCAAAACTTAGGAAAAAGTGGGTCCATGGGGTTACATAGTGCACTTAGCTTGAAAATGAGCACCTACATGACTGAAACCGATTATTTGGCCCACTTTTAGTACAAAATCAATTTTTCAAATTAAACTATTAAAAAATATCCTAAGTTTTGGAAAAAAATAATTTAATAAAAAAAACACTGAAAAAATTAAAAAATTGAAAAATTGAAAAACACCTAGGGGGACTTAGACATGTTCATATGACTCAAAAAAGATGTCTAGCATGCTTATACGTTGACACATAGAATATAATAACCTCAATAGGCCTAAATGCCAAGCTGACCACCCCAACTTTGGAGGTATGGAGTGAAAAACTCAGAAATTATCAGTTGTTTATTCAACAACCAATAATAACCAAGGGAAAAAACACCCTGGGCTGATCGTATTGAAAAATCAATTCTAAGAGACTGAGTCTTTTACAGACACTATCATGCTAGAACATTTATTACAATTCCCCCATGGGGTATGAACATGTGATATGATACAACAAGCCCTTCCTAGAAGTACTTCCAAAGGTCTTTTTAAAGTCCGAACAAGTTAACCCTGTCCGGTTCACCAAGCTCACTTGATAAAAAACCATTAATTACAACTTAGGTGGTAACACTCCCTATCATTATCATATCTCAAGATCTTGATCTTTTAACCAGATGCATTCTTGATCAAGGACTTAAGTTCAGTGAATTTTTCATAGACTTCAGAGTTCTTTTTCATAAAGAAGACCCATGTGTACCTGGAAAAATCATCAATAAAAGTAATAAGATACCTTGATCCATTCATGGATGTGATAGGAATGGGACCACTAATATCAAAATGTATCAGTCCCAAGATTCATGTAGCTCGACTTTCCTTCCCCCGATCGAACTTGTGCTCAGGGTGCTTTCCAACAACACAACCCTTGCAAATTCCAGTGGTTTCCTTGATGACTGATAGGCCTTCAACCATGGAAATTTTCTATAATTGCTGCAAGTATATGAAGTTGAGATGTCTGAACCTCTCATGCCACAGTCTCCTCACTTCATTTTCATGAGTTAGCAGTGCAGTGGACTTTGCATCTGCCACAAAATGGGAAAACTCATAGGCTTTCGCATGAGGGTTTGCAAGGCCTTTTGCAACAAGTTTCCTGGATGGAAGTTCCATGATATCTACATTAGTCAAGTTGAAGGATACTCTCTTAGGCACTCCTATGTGTGTCATTTGATAAACACTCAGGAGGTTTGATGCCAAAGATGGTGAATACATAACATTTGAAAAATAACCATTCTCAAGATCAACAGTACCTTGTCCTTCTGAAATGATGGTGGAGTCATCTCCCATGTGGATGGGGATGGATTTTCTGGTCTCCAAAGATGAGAAGGAGTCTCTTTTAGCCATCATGTGGTTCAAAGCTCTAGAATCTATCAAGAGTGCCTTGGACTTCGAAGTGCTTTCCATGAGGGAATGACCTCTTTCATACTGCAGTTCCTGATCTTATTGATCTCTCCTCCGAAATATTTACGGAATATTGATGTAATTTCTCTCAAAGAGAGATGTAGCTTCATCAAGTTTCTTCTTCATGCAGGAATGTCCAAGGTGGAACCCCTTCCCGAGGTATGAACACTTTACTTTATCCTTTCCATGATTCCCTTTTCCTTTGTTCTTCCTTGAGCCGGAAGACTCTTCATGCTACTGGTTTTCAACATTAGGCTTAGGAGCTTCTAATTTAGTTTTTGGCTTCTTTTGTTGCTTTGCTTTACCATTTAGATCTTTGGACCTCGAGACACGGAGGGCTTGATCATGGGAGGATCTGATGATCCCCATCTAGACAAGCTTATCATGTGCACTTGTTAGGGACTCAATGAAGGCATTGAGTGAAGGAATCTTCCATCAAGGGGTTGTAAGATTCCCCACATGAAATGTAGAGACAAAAATTGAATAATCATCTCTACGTTTAGAGAGTATGGCGAGGATGAGCTGATCATCCTCCTTCTCCACTTTACATTGCTTCAACCGTAAGACAATGTGCTTGAACTTTGTGAAAAAGTCATTCAAGGTCTCGAAATTGCAAGGATGGAGAGACATAAACTCATTCTCAAGCTAGTATACTCTCAAATCATCCTGCTCTCCATACAGGGTTTCCAATTTGTCCCAAATTTCCTTTGGAGTCTTCAATCCTGAAAGATGGAAAAGAAGATCCTGGGAAATAGAGAGGCATAAGAATTCGAATGGTTCATCTTTCTTGTTAAAGAATATAGCTTTATCTGTCACAAAAGTAGGCTCTTCTTTAGTGTCCATAGTGACCCTATAGAGTCCTTTGGCATGTAGCTGGATTTCCATGTCTCCTTTCCAAGAGTCAAAATTGAATGGAGTCAAGAGTTCTACAGAAGAAGCCATCTGAAACTGCTGGAGCGAATGCTTTCACCTGTTAAAAACATGAAAATCACAACAAAAGGGACACCATAAGGTCAGACAGCCTACACATTTTAGGCTTTCATCACACCTAGCATAGTCAATCAAGTAAGCTTGATCAACAATTTCCTTACTTGGGGTATTAAGTGGTAAGCCTTGGCTTTTGGTGCAATGCTGGAATTTTTGAGCTTTGCTCAATTTTTTATGGAAGATCCGTCAAAAACCTTGTTTTTGAGAGATTTGAGCTTCATCCCGTTGTGATATTTGATACCATATTAATTTTTCATAGTGGTCTACAAACTTAAAACACAGTCTGAAAAAGAATTCAGACAAATAAGCATAAAATTGGCAAAATGGTGTTGCAATGGAAGTAGCAGCTCTATATAATCAAATGAAAGAATGATGATACAATACAATAATCATGCCAGATGCATGAATTCCAATACAATTCAAATTCCCAAGGAGGTCATTCAAATTGAATGAGTGATTCTAACTTAACTAAATGTAAGCCACAGTAAACACTAAATTTAACCACTGATCAAAACCCTAATTGACTCAATTGAGTCCTAACTGAAGTCGAAGTGCAATAAATGGCTGAGTCTAATTGAAAGTAGCTTAGACACATGTCACTGCAATCCAACCAACAAGTGGTAGCTCATCAATGACTCCAATGCACCACAATGAGGTTAACTGAAGTGTAACTAACCATCAAAAGTGGTTGGAGGTGCCCCTGTTGACTCCGGTTAATTAAATAATCAATTTAATGAAGGGAGGTTCCTTCAATACTCTATTTAACTGATTGTAACCATCATTTAGCAGTAAAGTACATTTATGACACTCAGATCACCCTCAGAGTGCTCCAGTTAGCCTCCCTAAATGTAGGAGAAGGACAAGTTAGACTCATTGACTGAAGGTAGGCATGGGTGTGCTCATGCTGATGTGATACATTGCTCCTCTAATGTGAATTAAGTCAATAAAACTTAGGATAGTGGTTTAACTAGAAAAAATTGATCAAAATGAGTGTGTATGGTGGTAAATGTCTCCAACATGTTTTATGTTTTTGGTATGGACCTTGAAGCACATGATTGATGGGATGTTTTGTGTTAAGTGAGGAGTTGTGGAGCACATGATTGTTTTGTTGTGTTGAACGAGGATCTCTAGAACACATGAATTACTTAAACCTTTGTGTTGAGTAGGAAGCTCTGAAGCACATGAAAAAATAATTAGAAGTGTTGGGAATAAGCCCTCGATCCTACCAAGTTGATGTTGACCACAATATCTAGAACATCAGATCCTTGGTTATTGTATATGTAGGTGTATCCTACAAGTACATCCTAGCATTAGTGTTGAGCGAGGAGCTTTGGAATTGCACTTAGTTTGTAACTCCCTATTTTTTGTGTTGAGTATGGGCTTTAGATAAGCTCTAGGAGTTACCAAAAAGAATTAATTATGTAAACTGAAAACGACTAGAGTAAAATATTGATCTCATCTGACTTATATATAAATGATTAAATGAAATGTTGAATTTTTTTATCTCGTCAAGTACTAAATAACTACCATGTTATACGAGGGAATCCAACATGCAAGGATGTTTAGAGTTTCC
Organism: Pseudotsuga menziesii; assembly: GCA_001517045.1. Lineage (NCBI taxonomy): Eukaryota > Viridiplantae > Streptophyta > Pinopsida > Pinales > Pinaceae > Pseudotsuga > Pseudotsuga menziesii. The sequence continues at coordinate 64,694 of LPNX010897709.1, forward strand.
TAACCTAGTAGACCTAACCACCTAGTTGGCGGCTCTAATAAAGGAAGTGTCTTAAGTTTAGGGATCATATTATATGATACCTAAAGAAAACTATTAACAAACAATACATATAAGTATATATTTTATACATGATATGTATAAAGAATAAGCATAGTAATAATATTAATAGTATAAGAATTAAAGAAATGATCCATCCATTATTATTATTATTATTTAAAAATAATTAAATAATATAATACCTACAAGATTCCAAATAAAGTGCCTAAATTAAATAAAAGGGTTAAATCAAGAAATCAAATGATTCTTCATTTAAATGCCCCTTAGACTAAAAAGTATACTTATAAAGACCCAAGCCAAGGAGAGGATTGGCGATCTTCCATCTTTTTGGTGATTCATTATTCTTCCTGATTATTCTCAATAGAGTTCTGGTAGAACATTTTCCTAAGAGGAAAAAAGAGACATGGTTCAGACTTGATATCCAAGTTGGGGAAGCATTACCTTAGGATCTCTAACATACTTTCATATTGGAACCAGCTCGAGGGGATCCATATGAAAACCAAGAATGGTTCCGGGTCATGGTTGGGTGGAAAGAGGTAGTTCCCAAGTGATTCGGTTATCTATACAGAGGTCATATCTGTCTGTGAATTTGTTAATGATGGGTAATTGAGGGTGCAGGTTTTTAGCCATTGAAATAGCATCACCTTGCAAGTATGAGGTTCTTGATTCCCCCCCTTCATTGTCTAGTACATTTCTTGGTTAAGTATTTATGGATGTTGTTCCCTATTTTACTTCTGACAATTATTTCATGTTTTATAACTTACAAGTTTATGATTTACTTCTAAATATATGTCTGCAATTTATTTCTTGTTTAAATATATTCAAGGGTTTTGTTCTTCCAAATTTATTTCTACAAATTATTTTATATCTTTAATTGTATTTCCAAGACCTAGGACTACTTAAAACAGAGGCTATATATATGTGTGTGTGTGTGTGTGTGTGTGTGTGTGTATTCTACTGGAAGATTTCATATGGCCAACAGACCTATATTTAATATAAATAGATCAACTAGCACCTATAACATTATCATAAGCTCTAAACAAAACCACTTAAACATAATTTATGAAATACATTAACTTAGAAAACATATTTAAACTGAACCATAACCAAAGTAATAAAGCTACAAATTCCAAACTAAACCATCAAATACCTATCAGGGTCTGTATATGTATTATAAAGAACCAAGATTATAAACTAACTATTTATCATTATCAAAAGTAATCCATAAATAAAATATATAGTCAAGATATCGAGACCGTCTAATGTTCTAAAGTTCATGATATAAATAAACAATCCTAAACACAATAAATCTCGTTCATAATAACCAAGCCACATATTTAATATACATAATACATTTATCCAAATCGTAGATCATGAGGAAACTTGAAACATAATAAATCAACCATAAAATGTTATCCACAGAACTCAGTAAGAAATAGCATAAGTAAAAGGAGTTCATGGGATTTATTAGTGTGGGAATGAATGCCCAAACAACCCTTTACAATAACCATCATTTACAACAATTGTGACCCAAGATTGAATCCTGTGGTGTTCATGTAATACCTTAAAATTCACCATATCGAATTGTATAGGATTCGCTATTATCCTACCAAACATTATAACTTTTCATCTATCAACTATATAGACCACGCTATTGAATTTGCATTCACAGGTTGTAAAACATTTCCACACATCTCTACAAAGAGGTTGAAACCCAAATTATTCAAAGGTTGTAACCAACTCATGGCTCATGGTCATTTGTTTTCAAAACGTTAAAAAAATATAATAACCCATTAAAACCGTCTCAACAGTAAGCAATTAGAAATGATACTCATTCAAAGGGATAAACCCACAGTCATGACCTCTAACATTTAAATATACAGGTAAGAAATACAACTACGAATTAAACCATAAAATGATATTTCATTCATCCATTAAAAAGTCATAGCTCTAATGGCGAGAACGCCATTGCTATCTATGGCATGGCTCCAAAGGCCAAACTAACATTGTTAATAATTCATATAAAGAACTAAACAAGAATTACAAATATACACATATTCAAAGTATCACCCGAAACCGAGAATCATAACCACAATACACACAGTATGTAAATGATGTACAATAACGTTTATAAACCAAAATAAGAATTCATATAGTCATGTATCCAAGTCCTGAACACCATTTAAAGCAATGGTGATGTCGCCATTTACCAAAATATAAAACATATTCACAAATAGAAGAGCATGCAAGTATTCACCATGGAAACGATACTGAGAGAGTAATAAAATTACAAAATCAAAATACACTAGTCCCATCCCAAGGGTGCTAAAACCAAAACAGAAACCCTAAGTCTTAAATTGATCCCCGAATGCTTTACATCATTTTTTGTAGACAACCTTTTTCCAAATTGTAACGATTGAAATAAATATGAAACCAAGAAATTCAACCAATGACGAGCTTCATGCTTTGTCACGACATCCATAGAAGAGAAGGATCATGTTTTGACTAGTTACAACAAGGGATTACCTATAATGGGTATTTTTTCGACCACTAGGGTGAATCACGACCCATGACTCACATGGTCCAAACCCTCCAACCTGCAAACAAAACCAAGAAATGATGAGAAGTCTGTTGTAAACACCAAATTGAACAACAATACAACATTGTTAAACCAGAGTGGAAGTCATACCTTTCAACGCCGTCAACCCCTAAAGATCCATGCCACAGAGAAGACCAAAGGAAAATCTCACGCAGCCTTATTTCTAATGAAACAAGCCATCATGCTAGTCCAAACCCTAAGATTGATACCCACATTTTCCCATACGCATTTAATTCTCCACCCTGGCCCTCATTACAACAAGTCAAAGCCCAAAGTGTATAGTTCATGGCACCTTCCAACGTAGAGCAACATTTAAGCCCCAACATGCATATCAAATACTTAGGGTATAGCCATAGTTCATGGCATATGTACTATCCCATGAATGGCTAGTGATATGTATTCAAACTTGTACAGAAGGAATTTAAATAAACTAATGACCATGTTATAAAATGATAAGCCATGTACATTATCACATATACCATGAAACTTTTAAAGTCTACGAGTAATTAAATCAAGGTCATAAGACCATAAAAACAGTAATAATGACCAGTACTACATAGGCTAGTCAACATCCAACATTGCATTGCAATCGTAATAATATCACTAGGACAGGTCTTTAAGTTTATTCGCCATCCAAGCAGTATAGATAGTATGTCTTTAGGTCACCATTATAGTCAGTTTTCCGTCGTCAAGTGCACCTGGTCATGGCAAGAAAAGAAGTGCATTAGTTCCAAAAGAACTAAGTAAGATCTGTAGCAACAAGTAGACTCTAGATACCTTTTCTGGTGTTTACAAGGGAGACAAGTCCCGCCACTCCACCCCTGTACAAATACAAGTTAAGTTCGATTTATTCATAGACACTAATCGGACTTTACAACCGATAAAGTAAGCAATCGAAAAAACATACATACATATAAATACATAACAATCATTTCATATATTAAACCACATAACAACAACACAACATTTCACTAATAACAACATCGGGAAAACGTAGAGAAGGAAGTAAGAACATCTTAGGACGATACTGTGCATAGAAACAAAGTATGACACATTACGTATAAGTTGAGTTAATGTCCAGTTCAGGCAGTGAATGACCAGCCTAATACTTTTTTTTTCAAATTTTGGGGACATTACATTAATTTAATTTGATTGAAATTTTGTAAAACAATTTTCTAACATTGACTCTTATTGTTGACGTTGTCTTTGGATTTCTGTTAGGTGTTTTTAGTGGTGGGACGAAGTAACACTCTTTGTTAGAGTTTGTTGTTGGGATTGGAAATATAATTTCATTGTGGTATGTGGCATTTGATATCTTGAGACTATCAACAATTGTACTATCATGTCTTGGCAATGCCATAACATTAGGTTGGAGGGTGTAGGGTAATTATAGTGATCATGATTCATCAGGGTTTTAGTTTTTCCCTCATTACTTGCAAAGGAGAATATATCTAAATCTATTTGGGAGATGAAAACCTCTAAAATTATTTCGGAGAGAGTTGACCATATGGGAAATATGTGGTTGTTTAGGATTGAAATCATTGTCACCTGCTGACCTACACATGCATTCTAGGGTTCATATTGTATTTGAGCATTTTGCTAGAAGAAATTTTGAAGGAAAATGTGTTCAATTTTATGTGAAGAATTGAATATAGTTTTGCTACTTGCCACATGCATGGGAGATGCAGAGAACGTTTGATTTCTTATTGAATTATATTTACGCTCAATTCATTTTACAAATTTTCACTTATTATTGCAAATAACTCATAGTTGTCAACTTAGGTTAATGGCATAGTTAGTTCATGTATGTACATTGCATAGGAGAGAAAATGAGTTGCAAAAATTTGGAGAATGAGTTATACGATGAGTGTATAAATAGACATTGATTAAAAATCATTGGAATTAGAATTTCGGAGGAATAAAAAATCAACGCAGTTTTAGTATATTTGAGTACTTTTCCATTCATAAATGCAAGTCCTCTGTAATATGAGAATTTTCCCTTCATATTTGCAAGTGCTCTATTTTCCATGAAATTGCAATAGAAATATTCTTGATGTTATTGGAAACCGGGTTTTCTAGAATCAAAGATATATGGGGTCCTTCAATTAATAAGAGTTAGTTATGCAAAAAAAAAAATTGCAGGTGAACTTGTGATAGTAGTCATCATAATAAGGTTTTGTAGGACTTTAGTTTCAAGGACTCGAGTTATAAAGGGTCCTTCAATAAATAGGTGTTTTAACAGTTTTCAAAAGTTGAATAAGAATGTTGCTGTAATATCCTAAATTTTGACCTAGCACTTATGGGCATAAGCCCCATTGCTTATGATGTTACTTTGATGTTTTAATTGGTATATTGGGTCTAAGACCCCACTACACATGAACATGATTAATTATTTGATATATTGGGCGTAATCCAATTGCATATGTTTTATATATGATTTCATGTGTTGGACGTGGACCCTGAAGCACATAGTGGATGACATTTTTTTTGTTGACAGAGGATCTCTGGAGAACATGAGTCTTTGATGTTTGTGTTGAGAGAGAAGCTTTGGAACGCATGAATTTTTATATTTGTGTTGAGCGAGAAGATCTGGAACACATGAGGTATGAAAACCTTTGCTTTTAGGATGAAGCTCTGAAGCATATGAAAATATAAAATTGGAAGTGTTCAGCATAAGCCCAAGAGCCTTCCAAGTTGATGTTGAGCATAAGCTATGGAATATCATATCCTTGGCCATTGTATCCGTAGGTTTATTGTAATATCCTGAATTTTGACCTAAAACTTATGGGCATAAGCCCCATTTCTTATGCTATTACTTTGATGTTTTAATTGGTATATTGGGTGTAAGACTCCACTGTACATGAACATGATGATTTGTTTGATATATTGGATGTAAGCCAATTACATATATTTTATATATGATTTCATGTGCTTGGCATAAACCCTGAAGCACATAATTGATGAGATGTTTTGTGTTGAGCGAGGAGGTCTGGAGCATATGGGTATTTGATGTTTTGTGTTGAGTGAGAAGCTCTACAACACATGAGTATTTATTTTTTTTGTTGACTAAGAAGCTCTAGAACACATGATTTATGAAAAAAATTGTGTTGAGCATGAAGTTCTGAATCACATGAAAAGATATATTAGAAGTGTTGTGCATAAGCCCCAAATCCTTCAAAGTTGACGTTGAGAATAATCTATGGAATATCAGATCCTTGGCCATTGTATCCCTTGTGTATGCTACAAATACATCATAAAATTACTGGTAGTAGGTATTTATCCTTGCTATAGGGCTAGGAATGGTTCCCTTTCGTCTATAGGACAGAAAGGTAGGTTGATGTGTGGTAAAATGCAAGAAAAGTAAACATAATAGAAATGGAAAATAGATGGATAAGAAATGACCGTGACCCCCTCTGCAAACAAGGTTAGGGCCTTGCTCCGAGAACCTGTAAACAATTATTTGACATCAATAAACTTGAAAAACAAGTTAATAAACAAACCTGCAAACAAATATGGGTTAGAAAACAACTATGCTACCAAAAAAAAAGCATAACAAAACAATGGTATACGTCTTCTTTGATGCAATGGGCCACCATGCCCTGGCTGGAAGAAGCACCTCTCTATCTCACTCAGCAATGGGGGAGCTATGGCTTAATGGGGAAGATGAGTGGATGAGAGGGGGATGTGGTTGGTTTGAGAGACAAAGGGTCTCAAGGCATCCATGGGCAGCATAACAATATGCAAGAGAAGAGTTGTTTGAGAGTGACCCCCCACCCTCCTTTTATAGCATTTTGAGGATTTTTAGGATTTTAAGCCTTTGGTCCAGGCTTTAGCCCCTTTCGCCCTAACTTTAGCTCATTTTAGGGTTTTAGACTCCTTTGACGGGTTTTAGCCCCCTTTTGGAGGATTTATCCCCTAGGAGAGTTATTTAGGCTTCTTTTTGGGGTTTTTAATCCCTTATCTTCATTCTTAGGCCTTTTTTAGGGTGTGGGGGTCTAATGGAGTGATATGAGGGTTGCACATGGGTGTGCTTGGGTGGTGTATGCCATGTAGAGTTGAGTGAGGGATTTTTCAGGTTAACAGATTTCCCCCTAATTTATGAGGGCAGGAGCTCATCATATGGTCGACGAATATCATAGGATTTGTTGCAGAGAGGTGGTGATTCTTGGCCTGGGGCATGGCGGATTTTGGTTTTTGTATTAATATGGTTCCCATCAATGGGTGAGATACAAATAATGTGTAACATGTATATGGACGAGGTGGGCATTCCCATGCTCGTGACAATGTCAAAAGAATAATGTGATCTATGCTCTAAAATAAAAGAGCCGATCATATACAACTAATGATACAATAATGGTTTCCTCACTTAAAGGCTGAATACAATACTGATCTGAAGAAATGCTACATTGGACCTATGGCATTCTCATGGAATGCTATATCTTCATGGCTGATAAGCTTCGGAATATGGAATGGTACATAGCTATATGCACTCACTGATGGAGAGTTGGAGTCTCTATTTTACAAGTATACTGCATCAATCATGAATCTATATAGAAGCATTACTGGGGCTTCTGAACACTATCTCCAACACAACTCGAAAATCACAATGGACTCGAACTGTTTAGGTCCCTCGAGTAGACTCATCAATGTGATAGAGTCAGGTGACATATGAAATCTTCAGCCAAGTACTGTGTGAAACAAACCCTGTACAAATCTCAATGGTGCGATGATGAAGTTGGAGTCGAGCACGTGAGAAACAACCATCCCGAGAGGCACTAAGGACTCCTCTCAAGTGGTCCAAGGAACTCATCAATGAGGTTAATGAAACCANTGGAATCTGTGTATTGTCGTCGACAGAGGGAGACTTGCCCCTAGTCAAGGAAATGATGTTTCCTTGACCAGAAGCATGAGGGAGATAACCAAAAGGTGTGAGACAATCTGCGGACTGACCCACTGAATGGGCGGGGGGAGGTGGAGGGAAAGAATTGAAACAGGGATAGGGAATTGTGGTAGACTCAAAATTCCTTTGTTTAGAGTATGCCGATAGGCCGGACCAGGCAGCAAATGAAACTGACTCATGGGATCATAGCTGTAATACTGGGGATGTCACTGCAGATGGGAAATACTTGGGAGTGGTAGACACTTTTGATATTTGATGGGATCCAAGGAAGACACATTTGCAGAGTACTCTAAACAAAGGCAACCCAAAGTGGGAATGCTGCCAAACTGTTATCTATGGTATGGTGTCTAGGGATACCATTGTGGCATGATCTCATGGATTTTTGGTGAGCCCAAGAAAGTAAATGCTCAATGGTTCTTTCAATTTTAGAGAGTTTTAAAGCACGAAGAAGACTCGAGTGGGGGCTCCTTTTCATTGGTAGTCTTCTATGCCTGAAAAAGGATAAAAGTATACATAGGAGAGCTCACCCATCCTTTGGTGTATGAGAGACTTCTTTACCATTGGTAGTCCAATCAAGTCGGAAAAGGTTAAACCTATACTGACTGGATGGTCATTCAAATACTTTTACGAGCATGAATGAAACCAAGTTTACTCGATAATATTTTCTTGATGAGAAGGCTGGAAAAGAGCTTAACGAAAACACGTGGTGATATTTTTCATAGAGTACGACCCCTTTGCTTGAGAAAAAATAAAAGTATGTAGAGGGGAACGGTCTTAGATTGAGTGTGCCAAGGAGGTCCTTTTCAATTGATGGTCTACAGAGTCTGCAAAAGGAGGTAAATGAGACAATGTAGACACCCTTTCCTATACTTTAGTGAATGGGAAAGGAAGCAGCTACGCTCGGCGATATTTTCATTGTTTTTAGGAGTCATAAAATAGCTTAAATGAAACTCTAGTATGGTCAACCGATTGTGGTGGCACAGGCGGTGCCCCATGTTAGGATGGTGGACAGTGGTCCAAAGGTCATCCATGCAGAATGGATGTAGTAGAAGGCTCTGAAACATACCAATACATGCATGGGATAGATCATGGCAAAGGCATGCGAGTCAGTGTGGCAGAGGCATGCAAACCAAGTTATCTCTCGGACAGAGGTCAGGAGAGCATGCGTGAGTTGTGGTGGAATGACTTGACTGCATTTGATGTGAGTGCGAGTCTGGGGTAACTTATATGCCAAATACATGCGACAGAAATAATTCATCTTCTGGACAATGGTCTAGAGATCTACATTAGGTGTGGTGCACGGAGTAGACAACTATATCTTACAAAAATAAAAATGATGTTCCTTAATAGGCGGTGGCCTGAGAATCCACATGAGTAGCGGTAGGAAAGTGTGATGCAAGTACAGGTTCGTAGACACTTGTATCACCATGGTGTGGCTTGTAAATCGAGGTAACTTCTTGGAAGTGGTCCCAAAATTTGTTTGTTAAACATGACAATATGGTCTCATCAGGAGATGGAAATTTGAGACTAGAGGTGTGAGAGGTGTCTTGAACTAGTTCTAGGTGACTTTGGATTAGCAGCTGATGGTGCTGCCCTTGACTTGTGCTAAAAAATGTTGAAAAAAAAGAAAGGGAAAAAACTACGCTATAAGGGACTCATAGTGGTTATATCAAGCATAGACTCTCTTAAGGTGGAGACCGTTGCATGGCTTCTTCAAGAGTAAACCATCTGAGTCACTGAAGAGGTATGCACCCCTGTCTAGACGAAGGTCATTAGCAAGGCGGGATGATGAAATCTGGTCTTTTATGGGAAGAATCAATTCCACACTATGGTTTAAAGGGAATGGGGTAAAACAGAAGTGTGGTAGACTCAAAATTCCTTTGTTCAAAGTATGCCGGCAGGCTGGACCAGGAAGCAAATGAAACTGACTCATGGGATCATAGCTGTAATACCGGGGATGTCACTGCAGATGGGAAATACTTGGGGGTGGTAGACAATTTTGATAGTCAATGGGATCCAAGGAAGACACATTTGCAGAGTACTCTGAACAAAGGTGACACAAAGTGGGAATGCTGCCAAACTGTTATCTGTGGGATGGCGTCTAGGGACACCGTTGTGGCACGATCTCGTGGATTTTTGGTAAGCCCAAGAAAATAAATGCTCAATGGTTCTTTCAATTTTAGAGAGTTTGAAAGAATGAAGAATACTCCAGTGGGGGCTCTTTTTCATTGGTAGTCTTCTGTGCCCGAAAAAGGATAAAAGTATACAAAGGAGAGCTTGCCCATCCTTTGGGGGATGAGAGACTTCTTTATCATTGGAAGTCCAATCAGGTCAGAAAAGGTTAAGCCTATACTGACTGGATGGTCATTCAGATACTTTTTTGAGCATGAAGGCTGGAAAAGAGCTTAACGACAACCCGTGGTGAGATTTTTCATAGAGTACGACCCCTCTTCCTGAGAAAGCATAAAAGTATGTAGAGAGGAACAGTCTTGTATTGAGTTTGGAAAGGAGGTCCTTTTCAATTGATGGTCTACATAGTCTACAAAAATAGGTAAATGAGAGCAGTGTAGATGCCCTTTCCTATGCTTTAGCGATCAAGAAAGGAAGCAGCTGTGCTCGGTGATATTTTCATTGTTTTTAAGAGTCAGAAAAGAGCTTAAACGAAATTCTAGTATGGTCAACCGATTATGGTGGCATAGGCGGTGCCCCATGTCGGGATGGTGGACAGTGGTCCAAAGGTCATGCATGCAGTATGGATGGAGTAGAAGGCTTTGAATCATACCAATACATGCATGGGATATATCGCGGTGGAGGCATGTGAGTCAGTGCGATAGAGGCATGCAAATTGAGTTGGCTCTCGGACATAGGTTAGGAGAGCATGCCTGAGTTGCAGTGGACTGACTTGAATACATGTGATGTGAGTGTGATTCGGGGGGTACTTATATACCAAATACACGCAACAAAAATAATTCGTCTTCTAGACAATGGTCTAGAGATCCGCATGAGGTGCGGTGCATGGAGTAGACAACTATATGTTACAAAAATAAAAATGATGTTCCTTAATGGGCAGTGGCCCAAGAATCTGCATGAGTAGTGATAGGAAAGTGTGATGCAAGTACAGGTCCACAGACACTTGTATCACCATGATGTGGCTTGTAAATCGAGGTAAATTCTCAAAAGCGGTCCCAAAATTTGTTTGTTAAACATGAGACGATGGTCTCATCAGGAGATGGAAATTTGAGACCGGAGGTGTGAGAGGTGTCTCGAACCGGTTCTGGGTGACTTTGGATTAGCACTTGATGGTGCTTCCCCTCACTTGTGCTAACAAATGTTGAAAAATAAGAAAGGGAAAAAACTATGCTATAAGGGACCTGAGTGGTTATATCAGGCATAGAATCTATTGAGGTGGAGACCATTGCGTGGCTTCTTCAAGAGTCAATCGTCTTTTATGGGAAGAACTGATTCCACACTATGGTTTAAAGGGAATGGGGTAAGACTGAAGGCGGTCTTACATATATCTCTGTCATCACGTAAGTGGTTCCAGGATATATTAGGTGGATCTTCCACAACCAACGAGGAAAAAGTGAAATTGGTGCTAGATATCCTAAAAATGGTATTGGTTTTGGCTTTGGTTTCCTTGCCCTAGGTCTCTATTGGAGGAAGAGGGGAAGTCCTAGAGATAGGAGGAGTCTTTCATGGACCTGGAGGTAGGTGCAACATAATCTCAATTGGATGGACATGAGTCAACACATCCTAGGCCTTAGAGGTAGGGTAGGTGGTTCAAGGTACCACACAGGATCTCCTAGTGTGAAATCCTGTAGATTGCAGGTTTCCAAGATAGACTTAATCAGGATCCTAGATGGTAGGAAAAGGAAAAGGAAAAGAAAAAGGAAAAGGATCATGTTGAACAGGAATGGACCCCACTTTTTTTCTTGGTAACTGAGGTTGTGGCTATGGCTGGGGAAACAATGGTAGAGATAGGTCTGATGGACCATCGGTGATGGTGGTGATAAACGGGTTGGTAGAAATGGACATCATGTAAATGGAAATGGTGTCCGAAGAAGGAGGTGGGGGGTGAAATTCTTCGATCAAGGTGATATTAGAGTCAAGGGAATGTTGACAAAGGTCGACTAAAGCCATTCAAAATTCAGGAAAGTCTTGGCAATGGTGAGAATAATGTCCATACAAATCATAGAGGGTGCAATCATGGTTTGTTCTCAATGACTTGTTTCTTACTGTTTGCGTTCTTGGAAGCTCAACCACGGGGAGGTTTTCATTTGCATCCATGGCGTCCAAATGCACGCAGATAATTGGGATCTTAGGGAAGTTTTGAGTTGGATGGCCCTGTTGCTTGAAGACGGTGCAAGGCAGTATCTGCAGAGGTTCTGTAGTAGCTTTCACATTCTTTCCCATGGCTCTTTTCAGGTGGGGAATGTGGGTGGGGGTATGGTGGTTGGTTTTTGTGGACTAGGTGGGGGATAAGACTCAACCGCAATGGGTTGCATGGGTGTTAAAACTACCTGGGGCATTGATGGTTGAGCTAGTGGATCGAGATACCACACAAGAATTCCCAATGTAAAGTTGGGTAGGTTCAAGGTGGCCATTACTGGCTTTCTCATCACACCAGGAGGGGGAAAAAGGAAGAGAATTGTATGGATTGGAGATGAGCCTAGATAACTCCCTGATGGTTGTATGTGGGGGTGAGGTTGTGGTTTTGGTTGCATGTAATGCTACAGTTGCAGAAGATGTTGCAGTTTCTGTTGGTGTTGCGGCTGCAAACAATGTTGTGGTTGTGGTTGGGGATGCGGGTGCAGTTGTTGTTTGGGTGTAGCAGTGCTAGATGAGACCATGCACAAGTCCCCAGTCTCATTTTGTGTCAGTGGTGGTGACACTAAGGGGGGAGGATCTGTCATGGTGGTATCGAATAAAAACCTAGGGCCCACATTCAACAATGGGGAGGCTGATATGTTGTCAACCATGGTGTTGATTGCAGGGACGATATTGGCATGTGTGGTTGTCCCTTGTGGCTCAATGGTGGTGATGGTAGGGATAAAATCGGTGGGTTTCGTTAACCCTTGTGGATCATGATAAGTGAGTTGATCAACCATCACAATCTTCCCTTCGTGGGAGAACATCATGAGATAGAAGACAGTTGATACGGCCGCTCTTATGGTGTACATATAACTTCTTCTGAGGAGTAGGTTATAGTCCAGTTGAGCATTGACAAACTCTATTTCAATCAAAACTGTCTTCCTGGATAATGTGATGGGGACGTGGGGCAGGATTCCTTGGGATTTAGTGGGATGGCCATCATAAGCCCGCAGAGTTGTGGAGGATGGTTGTAGAATTGGGGATCCCAGTTTCTACCAGACTAGGGTAGACATAACGCATGTGGATGCCCCCTCATCCACTATGCACTGGTGCACAACCAAATTTTGGATAGACACTGGATTTTGAAAGCAATGGTCGATGGCATGTGCAGTTCTCCATTCTCCATGTCGAATGTCATCAAATTGGAGTCAAAGGGGTATACTGCCCCAAGGATGGCTAGTAAGGCTTTCCACTACATTGGACATGTTTTAAGTACCTCAAGAGCGGACATGGAAGTTGGTGTTTGGGCCAAATCATCCACAATGTTGTAGCCGACCATAGCTCTAGCCATGGAATTATTGGAAACCATGCATATGGGGGGGCGTGGGAACGAGGGTAGCTAAAGAGGTAGTTTGATTATTTTTGACGTTGATGTCAGTGATGGGTCAGTGGGTTGAATTCTTTAGTTATCATGGTTATAAGATGGTGGACACCTGTTTCTGCCATGGGAGGTGCCCCCGGAGTGTTGGGATTGGGTTGGGGAGGGGGTGCAGTTGCCACCAATCCTTGGACTGGTAGTGGGTTTTTGAAGCACCATAGGAGGAGGCCCTATGTTGGGTTGGGCTTGGTTTGTAGAGTTGGTAGCTTGTTGGACCTCATTTTGAATGGCCTCCTTAGCACGACCCATGAAGGGACACTCGAATGTGTAGTGCCCATAGAGCTTACATAGTGTGCATGGTTGGTTTGTACGCAATGAGGCATTGTGTCTTGGTGCATTTGGTTGTGGGGGATTTTGGGCTGGCTGGTTTTCCACGACATTGTTTAGAGGGTTTGGTTGTTGACCACCTCCGTGTGGTTGGTTATTACCTTGGTTCTGGGGCCGCTTATTTCTAGCTTTCCCTTGTTGATTGTTAAGGGCAGGCTGGTTGGGACAGTTTTGTTGTGCGAACACTTGTCCCAGTAGAGCGGGTGGAGCAGGGATGGGGGCTTGAACTGGTTGCGTTGGTGGTGCATAGTAGATTTGGGTGGGTGGTTCCATAAATGTGGGAATTTTCCCCATGTACTGCTGTGTTGGCCAAGCCATGGCCTGAGACTACTACGGTGGCACAGGATGTATGTAATATGTTATGGCTCCGGACTGGGACATCATTCTTGAATAGTCCAGAGTTTGGTTTTGGTAGGAAACACTAGCAGTGTTGCTTGGTTGTGGTGGAACTGCAGGTGGTGACAGATGGTGTTGTGGCTATTTGGAGACCAAGCCTATGATGCCATCTGCAGTATGGCATGCCCCTGGTGCATTGCGATAGGATGTTCCTAAGTGGGGAGCATCCAGGATGATGGTGTATAGGTATCTAGACTAAGCGTAGATTAGGTCAAACTGTTGGGATTTTAGTATGGCCTCCTCTTCGAATTGGGGATGTTCGGATGCGACGTCTTTTGCTATGGTTAGGAGTAAGGTCTGGAGGAACCAATCCAAGAAGATCCTATCGTCCATTTGGATTTTACATAAACTGCAGCATTGGCGCCACTCATGGACATGGTCAGTTATATGAGTCATGATGTTCTGAGGGTAGGATAGCAATATCTCCACCCCCTTGTCATATCTGATGGGGAGTTAGAAATATTGTAGGAACATGAAATCTAGGGATTTGAAATCTGAGTACTTAGCTTATGGTAGCTCATTGTACCATTTGGCCACAACACCTATTAGGGTGCATTGGAATAGCCTCATCCTGATGGAATCATCTATGATGTTGTTTGATGAGCACCATAGATGGAATGCCATGATGTGGTTTTGGTGGCATTCCCCTTCCTTTCCTTCAAACTTGGGAATGTCTAATGGTAGCTTAGTTGGCATGGGAGGCCATAAATCTTGGTGGCGGATGGGGTCATTTGTTAACTGAGCCAAATCAGGTAGGTTAAGATGAGCCACGAAAGTAAGGTTTGACCCCATGTTGATGTGAGACAGGGCAGTGATGGTGGTGGTGTTTGCAGGTTCATAATGCACCTGCATAGCTAGGGGTACTTGTGGTGGCACCATTGTGGATGGGCCAATGCCCCCAAGTGTGGTGGGGTGGACAGTGTGGGTGGGAGGGCCACTACCCTCATGTGTGACAAGTGGGGCAATTTAAGTGGAGGGTCCACTGCCCCCCTGTGTTGCAGGTGGGACATCTTGGCTGGTCACTATAGGTGGTGGAAACTGACTCATGACAGCTTTCATGACTATGTTGGGGTCACCTGCGGGGTTGTTGGTGATATTTTGTGGTGTGTACATGGGTACACTAGCTATGTCTATGCCAAAAAATGGATATGGGTTTGCACCAACCATGGGGCTTGATGGTGCAGTATGCAGGTTTGGTTCAGACTGATACGGGTTTGAATCTGAATTAGAGCCTGTATGACCTTTTGATGGTGTCGGAGGTCATCAAGAATGGTACCAAGGGTCTTAGTTTACTGTTTCAAATTGTTTTGGTTCAACTCTTAGGCGTGAGGAAGAGCGCGGGGGATCAATTGTGTTAGTTTTATGTATCATACTGGTGGGAATGATTTTTTGGACCCTGGTTTCAATGGATTCTTATTGGCTATAGGTGGTCACTGGGCCACCAAGGATTCCATAAGACAGTGCTTGGATTCTTCCTTACATGTGTTCTACTCAATCGGTGGGGGTCGTTTCCTATTTCGCTTGGCAATTCCTCTCAGCGGCCAGCTACTTTGGGGTTCTCGTGGTACTCCTCACAATGAGTTTCTGGACTGAGCCCAAGTACTTCCCATGGTTAAGGTATTCAGGGACTTATGTCGTCAAAGACTGCATGTTTTTTGAACTTAGTGTAAATTTATAAATTTTAGGGCTCTCTCAGCGTCATGAACTGAGTTGGGTTGATTTGCATTGTATGGTGTATATGTCTTTCTGTTTTTATGTTATCAGGTGGCTGTAAGTGGTTTATGAATATGGTGTATAGTTCATATCATTATATATACAAGCAGTAAATAAATAGAAACTTTGTAGATAGATACCATCTTTTTACCTTGAATTGTGATAGCCTAACTAGGTGACTACCTTACACCTATATTCGTCTTCAACCAGAAGAAGGTGTTGGGATCTCAACACAATGGGACTAAGCCCATTCATATATCCATAGGTCACCTCCTAGATGTAAGGTTGGTCAACAGGGAGGACGCTTAGCACCGTGAGAATCCCTCCTTCTCTTCCCCCTTTACCTTCTAGGTCATCCATTTTTAATGGTTTTGAACAATATTGGGTGAAGGGCCTATTACTATACGAGTTGTGCCCTTCGTCTTATCCTAGAATAACTCGGAGGGTGATGATAGGGTAGAGGAGGAAGGGTAAGCAAGACTGTTAATTTTATGTTAGTTTTAGTTAAGCTACATTCATTAACCCATAATTTGTTTTTGAATTTACACCTTGTTTTTACATGAAATTGCTGTAAACTAAAACAGAAACATAAATGGAACTACTATGCTAAATAGAGGAAGCTAAGCTGCACTGATAGTCCCTAATAACTTAAAAATTTACTTCTGAGTGACAGACCACACATTTCAAGTCAAATGTGGTGAGGGGGTCGCAAAATTTTTCCTGAAACAAGAGAGGGGGTCGCATAGATTTTGCAGATAGAAGCGGTCTACCTTTCTAAATGAAGTCGCACCTTTTGCGGGAAAAAGGGTGACCTGGTTGCTCCTATGAGGCCTAAATGAGTGACCTGGTCCCCTGTTTAGGCCTGATAAGTTTGACCTTCTTCAGATTGGGTTTTTTTTTATCCCAAGTCAAATCCGACCGACAGTAACTTGTATTGTTGCCAAATGGACTCATATTTTCCTTATGGAGGCTTTGACATTAACAGAAACTGAAACTAAATAATATTTAAACTAGATTTGACAATAAATTTTTAACCTAGGGCACAAACTGAAATAAAACATGAAATTTAAAAATTGAACCAGAGATCCTGTGGGATCGACCTGGTATGGTCGCCAATTCTGTAGTAGGGATTTCTCCTTGCTACAAGGGCAGGAATGGCTCCCTTCCATCTATAGGATGGAAGGGTAGGTTCCTGTGTGGTAAAATGCAAGAAAAGTAAATAGAACAGAAAGGGAAAATAGATGGACAAGAAACGACCGTGAGCCCCTCTGCAAACAAGGTTAGGGATTTGGTTTGAGAACCTACAAACAACTATTAGACGGCAATAAACCTACAAAATAAGTTTATAAACAAACCTGCAAACAAATATGGGTTAGAAAACAACTATGCTACCAAAATAAAACCATAAACAAACAATGGTATGCCTCTTCTTTGGTGCAATGAGCGACCCTGCCCTGGATGGAAGAAGCACCTCTCTATCTCACTCAACAATGGAGGAGCTAAAACTCAATGGGGAAGATGAGTGGATGAGAGGGGGATGTGGGTGGCTTAAGAGACAAAGGGTCTCAACGCATCCACGGGAAGCATAACAGTATGCAAGGGAAGAGTTGTTTGAGAGTGCCCCCCCACCCTCCTTTTATAGCTTTTTTGGGGATTTTTAGGGTTTTAAGCCCTTGGTTCAGGCTTTAGCCCCTTTTTTGGGATTTTAGCCCCTTCCACCCTAACTTTAGCTCATTTTTGGGTTTTAGGCTCCTTTAAGGGTTTTTAGGCCCATTTTGGAGGCTTTAGCCCCTAGGAGAGTTATTTAGGCTCCTTTTTGGGGTTTTTGAGCCCTTTTTTCATTCTTAATCCTTTTTGAGGGTGTGGGGGTCTAATGGAGTGATACGTAGGGATGATTTTAAGAAACCATACTTATTTAAAAGTGTATAAATGTTGGCGAATATTACCAATTCTTAAAACGCCAACTATAAAATGATTGGCGATATTTTTCCAAAAATATTTTAATTTCCAAGGATTTTATATCGTTTATATAATAATTTGGTGATTTTTAGGGTGAAAAAATTTTACCCCATCAAAATTGGGTGAAACGGGGCTTCAAAAAACACAAAATGGTGAATGTTTTTTGGGAGAAAAGCATGGAAAAATAGCCCATTGGGCTAAAATTCGCCCCTAAAATTATCCTTGGTGATAGAAGGGTTGTGCATGGGTGTCCTTGGGTGGTGTAGGCCATGTAGAGCTGAGTGAGGGATTTTTTGAGTTAACATTACTGTTGAGTGAGGAGATCTGGAATTGCACTATGTTTGTAACTCCACATTTTTAGCATTGAGTATGGGATCTGGATAAGTGCTAAGTTATTGAAAAGAGTATGATTGAGTGAAAATGACTATGATAAAACATTGATCTCATTGAACTTATTTTTAAGTGATTAAATGAAATTTTGAATTTCTATATCCCATCAAGTAGTGAAGACATATCATGTTATACGAGGGAATCCAAGATGCAAGGAGGTTTAGAGCTTCCTAACCTAGTTGACCTAACCCATACCTGAAAACCTCATTAAATAAAGTGACTAAGATAAAAGAAAAGTGCCATATGTTTAGGGATCATGTTATATGATACCTAAGGATAAAACGTTAACAAATGATATATATATATATATATATATATATATATATAATTTATACATGATATGTATAAATAGTAAGCAAAGTAATAATACTAATAGCTATAAGTAATAAAGAAAGGATCCATATGTTATTATTAGTACTAATGATAATTAATTTTTTAAATTACCTACAAGAGTCAAAGTAGGAACTAGTCAAAATTCCTAAGTTAAATATTAAAATTATCTAGATTAAATAATAAGGGTTATTTCAAGAAATCAAATGATTCTTGATTTAACTTCTAGTTTGACTAAAAATCCTTCGTATAAAAACCAAATCCAAAGAGATGCTTGGGGACATTTTTGGATTATTCCATAATTCCACCTGATTATTCTCAAGAGAGTTCTTGGAGAACATATTTCCTTAGAGAAAAAAAGAGAACTGATACAAAACCTGATATCTCAGATAGGGAAGCCTTACTTTACGAGCTCTAAGTACTTTCATGTTGGAACCAGCTCGAGGGGATCTGTATTGAAACCAAGAATGATTCTTGGTCATGGTTCGGAGGAATGTGGTAGTTTCCAAGTTATTCGGTTATCTGAACAAAGGTTGGATCTGCGTATGAATTTGTTAATGTTGGTATTTGAGTGTCACATGATTTTCAACCATTGAAACATCTTCATCTTGTTGGTATGAGGTTCTTGATTTGTCCATTGTAAGTTACAACGGATTCCTTATTAAAAGAGGAGATTGAATCTTGAATGGATATTTTGGATTTGTCTGCTATAAGCTAGGTTATATTTTATACTCTACATCTTTCTTCACTTATAGGTTAAACTCATTGTTTACTAGCAGATGTATTTCTTTTATAAAAGGTTAGGTTATCTTTTTTCTATTCAACCAAGTAATTTTAATATATTTTACTAATGATGGATTAAGAATCATTAGTGTTATTTATAGGAGGGTTTGGTTTATGTTCATTTTTTAAATTTATTTCATGTATATTATTTAAAGTTCAGAACCTATAACTACTTAAAAACAAAACCTATACCTTATCTCTGCTGTCATATTTCATATTTCCAATAGGCTTGTATTTTTTATAGTAAGCCAAAATACTACCTACAACTTTGATATAAATTAAAATGCATAAAATTATAACTAAATTATAAATTTTGAAACTGACAACAAAATATTTATTTATAAACAATCAATAAAAATGAGTAAACTTATCTATAAAACCTAGTAAACAAACTACAAACCAATCATTTCCATTTTATAAACAACAAAGATCGAATGCCAAGCTATAGATACCTTTAAGGTATGTAGCAAAAATTGCATCATAATTCATGACCACACTATATACTATCAAACATAAACTTAATAAGCAATTTCATTATCAAAATCATGTCTCTTAAGAGGTTACCGCATCAAATCTTGTTAGCATTCGTGCCAAAACAAAATACACACACACATCACTTACAAACCACAAATCCTAGAATCGAATCATGGGAGATCATGGATTGAAAACCGAAGATAAATTAAAAACATGTCATGCATCGAATCCTATAGAATTTTCGTGTAACGTTTCCAATGTTGTAATAGATTACAATTATTTCCACATAATCTATGTTAAACAACAGTAAAATGCAAGAAGGATTAACCCTAAAATGAAATAATTTCCCTGTCAACCTTTCCATATAGTAAATACCAACAACATATATGTATAAATTCTAAATCCTTGGTGGCATAAGGAATTTCATAAACAGGCTAAGGGTCTAGGCACACAATTAACTTGACAGAGAATTGTAGAGAATTAGCATAAGGAGAGAAGAAGAATAATTAATGAACACACATTAATGGATGCTAATTAAATTATAATTGATATTATTACATAGGTAATACATACTTATAAAGGAAAAAGGAGTTTCTAGAAGACAACTCAAGCTAGCTCATAAAGCAGGCTTACTAATTATGATAAACCCCATAGTTGGCTAAAGCACTTTCCCAATCTACCAAGCACCTCATGAATTAGCAATAGAAAGTGTGAGTGATGATGAATGAAGGAAATACTTGTTAATCCTAGATTATGGATAGAAAATAATGGAGGATGGGTTCGCAACAGAAGCTGCTAGCTTCCTAGTTGACTAGATTAACCTTATCCATAGAAAAGTAGGATAAAGGAGAAAAAGAAGAATAAAGAGGAATCTGTTGTAAAGCGCAGTTACCAATTTTGGATTGCCATAAAGTGGTCAAGATAAAACTAGAATCAGAAGTAAATCATCCCTAGTATATAGATGGAAAGTGTTGACTCTAAGGTGCAAGTGGATGCCAACTATCTAAGCTAGTGGGTAGGAAATTAATCAAATAATGATTATTTATTTTATGAGTGGGTTTATTATATTCCAACACCTCCCTTTAAGCCTGAATTTATGATGATATCCCTGAACTAATCAGAAATATATATGCATATAGGTCCCATCAACAAGGATATGGTCACCCTTTTGCAATTTATCTTGTCCAAAGAAATGAGGAAAGAGGAAAAACCTCAAGGGAAAAGTCCTCCCTCAAAAAAGAACATGAAAATAAATACCAAAAATGCTAAACTGTTGGTGTTGCTACTACTCCAAAATAAATGCTGATGTCTGGAGGAATCTTCTTCTTGGGAAGAAGATAAATCTACTCACCTGGATCAAGGACAAGTATAGTATGGAAACTAGGACCATGTAGAACAGCTGAGATCCAAAGTTGTGAAGGAAATACTGAAGGATCTTGAAGCTTGTAATAAGCTCCAATATGATGAAATGACTTGAACTTCAAACCAATAGAGATAAAATGAGCTCCATATAGGTGAAATAACTGTCAAAGCGAATGCATAATGTCTCCATCTTCATTTACACAGAGAGGATGTGTGCAAGTGATCATGTAGGAACATAGAGAAGGAATAGGATCAAAGAGTGTGAATGCATGTGATCCATGGGTTGATCTAGCTTCCAAAAAATCCAAGAGATAAAAAATAATCACAATAGTAGACTCATGGGAATATACTGGTAAATAATCCTCTATGGTAGAAGTATGAGAGGAGGAAAGATAGTGATGTTCAAAATATTGAAGGAGGCTCTGAGAATGAGTGCCAAGAACAAAGGAGGAGCTGCAGAAGCATAAGGAATCAAGTATGGTAAGTGGAAAAAGACTAGAAGGACTTCATTTGTCTAAAGAAAACATCCTAGAATTCATTGGGTTGTCCACCATAAAGAAGAGATGCATGCACAAAGTGTAAAAGGTCTAGCATATGGATCTCAGAAATCCATAATAGAAGACATAAAGAAAACTGAATGTGTGAGTGAATCATCAATAGAAATAGTAGCTCCATTAGTCACTTCTTTTTCATCAACATCATCATAATAAGATGAATCAAGATCTTCTACTTCAAGAGACACAGAAAAAGATGGCTCTTCAATATTTTCTTCTTGATTAAAAGAGGAAGCATTCAAATCAAAGATAGAAGTAGAAACAAGAACCGTATGAGAAACTTCTTCTTTATGATCAACTTCATTAGAGACTATAGAGGCTGATACATCTTGACAGAGAGAAATGATTGAGGAGCTAGAGGAAATCTCCACATAGCTATAAGGATCATCGTTGTCCTTTCCAAAAACTCTATCCAATGTTGTCTAGAGATCCTTTGGGTAATAAACAAAATCAATAAGGTAGTGCATGCTTGGAGAGATAGATAGAAAAATAGCTCCAATTTCTCTATCACAGTCATTCAACCAGACAATTGGATCTTCATAAGACTCTTCACCAGCTCTAATAGACATCTCATAGAGAACTTGTCTCTTTATATATGAAATAATCTTGATTTTCCACGCTGAATAGCTTATGAATGGAGAAAGAAGAGGAACTGATACTCTTGAATCCATTGAAAGTTGAACCTGCAAAATAAACCTGTAAATCTAAAAAGGAAAATTAATTTATGAACTCTCAAAGATATGATATCATGTAGAGCTTTGATATCCACAGCTCTGATACCATGCAGAACTTTGAGAACCTTAGCTCTGATACCATCTAGAAATTCTAAAGCCTTGATGGCACAAGTAATTTTATAAACATGCTAAGGATCTAGGGACACAATTAACCTCATAGAGAATTGTAGAGAATTAGCATAAGGAGAAAAGAAGAAGAATTAAAGAACACACATTAATGAATGATCAATAAATTATAATTGATATTATTACATAGTTAATACATCCTTATAAAGGAAAAAGGAGTTCCTAGAAGACAACTAAAGCTAGTTCATAAAGCATGCTTACTACTTATGATAAACCCCATAGTTAGCTAAAGCACTTTACAAATCTACCAAGCACCTCATGAATTAGTAATAGCATGTGTGAGTGATGATGAGTGAAGGAAATAATTCCTAATTTTATATGGAGAGAAAATAATGGAGGATGGGTTGGCAACAAAAGATTCCACTTTCCTAGTTGACTAGCTTTACCTTATCCACAGAAAAGAAGGATAAAGAAAAAAGCAGAATAAAATAGAATCTGTTGTAAAGCGCAGTTACCAATTCTGGATGGCCATAAAACGGTCAAGATCAATCCTGAATCAGAAATAAATCATTCCTAGGATATAGATGGAAAGTGTTGAATCTAAGGTGCAAGTGGATGCTAACTATCTAAGCTAGTGGTAGGAAATTAATCAAATAATGATTAATTATTTTATGAGTGGGTTTATTATATTCCAACAATATACATGTTGTAATCATATCCAATATTTTACACAGTAATATTGTTACAGCTGATTTTACCACACATGGTGAATCACACCTTTATGGCCTTCCCTATCCCTCTGCAGACTCTTTAGACCCCATGGACCATTTTTTTACATTTGATGTTTCCAAGATCATCCCTAAAAACATGCAATAAATTCCATACATTAATTTTAAACCCTTTCTCACGTATATACATGGATTTGACCCTTAAACCCGCATATATCAGGATGTGTGCAAAAGGCCAAATTCTTTTGGAGTTTTCCTTGATGTGGATCCGACTCACTTGTCTCTTAGCCTTCCATATGCCTTGAGATCGCTCGAATTCGACCTTTCATTACCCCATTGAAGAGCTATATAAGGAAACTTTTGGATACATTGAAGAGAGAGGAATTGAAGAGCAAGAAAACTATAGTCCATTGTTGTCGAAGCTTATACTTGAGTTTGCATCCTTTTGTCCCTTGGAGCACTTTTTTGTTCTTCCCAAGCTTGTGCTTTTCTTGTGAGCTTTCTATCAAAAGATGGATGATTGAAGTCGTGGAGGGCCAAGTGGGGGACTCAGTTTCTCCGATTCGTAGACGTGCCAACAAAGGTTGTTACTATTGTAATCTTTGTTTTATATTAATAGAAATATCTTTTTATGTCCAATAATGTGTATTTAATGAGTATTTTATCGACGGATGCTTTTAAATGCTTATATGTTATTGATTATATATGCTAGAGTAGGTCTAACACAATTATATATAACATGCTTGTCTTGTTTGCAGAGTGTTGAGGAAGCAATTTATCAATACAAGTTGGAGGTGGAAAGCTCAACAGGGATCTACATCAACTGTCTGGAATAAGGTATGAATCGAGATCCTTTAGTGTTAGATATTTGGTTTCTCTTGCATATAGGAAAGGATTGATTTCTGGAGTCAAGCTGTGTGTTGTGGTACCCCAATCCATAGGAATTTCTCTCTGTAATAGAATTGGTGGCTCCACTGGGGACGTTCCTTGTTATTCTTTGGGGTTTGCGGGCACAATGCGCTTGATATTATTGACTTGCTCTTTGGTTCTCCTTGTTTCTGTGTTGCATTTTATAGTATGTTCATCCATTGACACTCCCATTTATTGGTTTGACCCTTGTTCTATGTTTTACCACTATATTCTTTGTATATGTAGGATTTTGACTAAAAGTCGTGTACATACATGGATTTTCATGCAAAAGTCACATATACACGCAGGTTTTTGGCCAAGATCTACGTATACATGCAAATGTTTGGCCAAAATTTGTGTATATACACAGCTGTTCTTTAAATAGTCGCGTACATCCTCCATTTTTGTGAGTTTGATGTTGTGGGAATTTGTTGGGTGGGTTGTGAGTGTGGTTGGGTCTTCCTTGGGTCTGATGTTGTCTGTTGGATGCTTATTTTATGACCAGAGACCATCTTTTCATTGTTTTTTCTATGAAAGTAGTTTTATTCATTTATCCTTTTTGTTTTTCCATTAGTGCATTACTCTTTTTTGTCTCGGTGTCTTCTTGGGCTTGTGTTTTATACTTTCTTCGGAGACTGAGAGTTTTAGTTGACTTTTATTGCATTTTTCATTCTTTTGTATTGAAAAATACAAATTAGTTGCACTCTTAGTTGCATCTTAGATATGTATTTGAGGATGTACTCGCATTGGATTCCTTGGATGAGAGTTGTATTTATATAGGAAGGATTGCATTGACATCGAAGGAATGATTTTTTATGCATCTCATGTAGTGGCATACCCTATTTTTCATTTGACAAAGATTGCACTTAGAATTGTTTGTTATGGTGTGCATATTTATTTCACTACTGATTCATAATGTCATTAGTTGCACGGCCATTTCCCTTTGAGTAATTACAGCCAATTACAATCAACGCATAATAAAATAAATTACACTCTTTTCTTTTATAGGGTGCACCAACAAGACTAGGTTTTAAGGTCTTAGAATAGTTCATTGTGAGTGAATTCTCCAAGACCAATAAACAAAACATGTATGTGTCTGTCGAGGTGAGAGTGTGAAATTCCTTGGTATAATTAGTGTTTCTCATGATCCTCCTCTTACAAGGGAGTTAAGCACAACGTAGTGTGAGCGGTTACGATTAGCATGACCCCTGGTTGTAATTGAGTAGCACCAAAGATATTTTTAGGATTGTATTCATATCTAGGGGCTCCTTCGATAGTTTTAGGATTTGATACCTTGCCCATATGGTCAATGCTGCCTGCGACTATCCACTTGAGCATTGATTATATTGAGGTGACCTTATTTTCCTTACTTAGGTTATTGAGGGGGTACATTGCAGGGGTTATTCTGCAGGTGTCGCGACCAAGTAGAGGTCGAACAACATAGTCGCTTTATGTGTTGAAGCTGAGGGCTACTATAATTGGTTACATACCTCCGCTTGTAGTGTATGGGAGTTTCAAGCCTCTCCTAGGTGAGACATACCTGCTGCATTTAGGAGCTCACATATCCTCTCCTTGGTTTGATTGTATTTTGGCTGTAGATTTTCTTAGGAGTGTGTTCTTTGTGTGTTAGTTGGACTTTGGGATCGTGATTACTTGAGTATATTTATGCTCTCTTGAGTTCGGGTCCTTTTATTTTTGGCATGCCTGATATCCTATCACCTATCCTTGGTCCTAGTACGAACCCTGGTGTCAGACATGGGGCCATCACATCCGCTTAACATGCTCATAGATTTGGGAGTGGTCACACTCTGTCATGTACTCCATTTTTGGAGTATGTTGACTCCCTTTTGTTGGTCTTTACACCGGTGGTCACCCTCATGGGGGTGGTAGTGGATGTGTGAACGTTGGGTATACACCTTACTTTCCTTTTTATGTCCCATCATTCACCGCATTGTTTCCTTTGGGTACAGTTGTCATGATCATTCATCCCTATATCCTATAGTTTGGATTCTTTATTGACTATTTTGGGTTTTTTTGGGCTAATATGGTTGTCATGTAGGGTCTAGTGTTTGTACACGCTCTCTGAGGTTTTGACTCGTGCGTTCCTACCATAGGTATTATGTATGAACTGGAATATAGGTTAGGATATCACATGCCCTTGCACTAATGCATTTCCCTATGACCGTTCCATATTAACCTTAGGTACGGACCCATTCCATTGTATCACAGAACCTTCATGCTATTGTTAGAAGTGGTACTATGTGAATGGTAGAGATTTCCTATACATGGGTGTCCTAGTTAGCTCCCCTTTTCATTTGGTTCCCATGCCAATAGTTTTTCTTGTAGGGTGTGGGAGTGTGTTGTATAGTATCGCCATGTCATTTCACAAGAGCCTCATATTCCTCTTGATCTTTTTGCTAGCATGTTTCCCTATGACTCCCTTATGTCAAGTTGTAATTGCATTATCATGAGCTTTGCCTGCCTCATTGGGCCTTATGTTGGCTTCCTTGACTTTGAGTATCAACGATATAGCGCAATCTTGTCTCATTTCTAGCCATGCAAAGCCATTTTATATATCCTTTATAGCTTGATTCCCTATTTTTACTAGGAGGGGACTTTTCCTCGAGTGTCACTATCCTACACATGTCCTTGCATTGAGCATAGGTATGTTCCGCTGCTTGGAACTAGTTTTTTTTCCCATTTGACACTCATCTCCTCCTAGTCTGTAACTTTAAAGTGATTTTATTTTTTTTCAAGATTTTCAAATATTTGAAAAATTCCAAAAAAAAAATAAAAAACCAAAAAGTCGGAGAAGAAAAGATGTTATCTTTGGTAGCAGTCGAGTCGTGTCACTTTCGAACAGAGCACTGTATATCACATTCATTGGTTGGGTTTATAGTTTGACTTTAGGAGTTGTACTTGTTTATCTAATTTTATCTCCATTGACTGGTTAAGATTCCAGTTTGTACGGAGCCTCTGTTGATGCCTCTTGTGTCCCAGAGATGTCCCATTTTTGTATATCGATTCTATGCTCCCTACATTCACTCACCATTTTCATTTATGCTCTTGTTTGAGGGAATTTGAAACCTAAGTCAGTCATTCCTTAGTTATCCTGACTTTGCATGTCGGCCATTCCCGGTACAGTTACTAGTTTGTGCACCTTATGATCGAGTCCTTCCATATTATACAACTTTACTGAGTACCTTGTGTTGGATGATGGGGGATGCCTTAATTCCCTCCTTCTAGCAGATTTCATCCCAAGGAATTTAGATCATTTATTTTGGGATAGGAATCTAGAGTCATTTTTGAGTGCCTTGAGACTTGTAATCATCAGTGGCAGGTTCTCTCGACATCGACAGTTTTTGGGAATACATCAATGTCCCCTAATCGATGGATTCTCTCAAGTGTTCGACCTCAAAAAATTTATTCACACTTGTTAGTTTGCACTCTAGTACCTTGATTCCCATTTTCATTATCAGTGGGTGATCTCGCGTTTTTTAATGGTATAAATCAATGACCAGTAATCAAACGATGGACTACTATGTTCAACCTCGACACCTCTATTCACATAGTAGGACATGTACTCATAGCAGTTTGTCTAGAAAACCTTCCAGATTGGTGGCATCTCTTATATGCTACCTCCTTGATCATGCTAGTGTTCATGATATTTTAGCTCTCGTGACTTGATTCCAGTATATGTCGGATATTTCCATCAATTATGGAGATCTTTATCTACTATATATCTTCATCTTTCATGGAGATCATGATCCTTTGTATATCTTCATCATGGAGTTTTTGATCTATTTATATTGTACGTGGTGATGACCACACATGTCATATTTTTTATCATGCATATTCATGGCCATTGTACTCTTATGTATCCGGGACTACTACATCTACTGGCATTTATGTGCATAGTTTTATCATTATATTGTACTGATTGGATGGTTGGTTCTTCCACTGGGCTCTTCATCACTCCACTTCTGGGATGGACTTATAATTTATTTTGGCCATCGTATGACCCCTTTGACCTCACACATTAGGGGGCATCTATTACAACTGATTTTACCACAAATGGTGAATCACACCTTTATGGCCTTCCCCATCCCTCTGTTGACTCTTTATACCCCATGGACCATTTTTGTACCTTTTATGTTTCCAAGATCATCCCTAAAAACATGCAATAATTTCCATACATTACTTTTAAACCCTTTCTCGCATATATACATGGATTTGACCTTTAAATCCGCATACATCGGGATGTGTGCAAAAGGCCAAATTCTTTTGGAGTTTTCCTTGATGTGGATCTGACCCACTTATCTCCTAGCCTTCCATATGCCTTGAGATCACTTGGATTCGACCTTTCATTACCCCATTAAAGATCTATATAAGGAACCCTTTGGATACATTGAAGAGAGAGGAATTGAAGAGAAACAAAACTATAGTCCATTGTTGCCAGAGCTTATACTTGAGTCTACATCCCTTTGTCCCTTGGAGCACTTTTGTGTTCTTTCCAAGCTTGTGTTTTTCTTATGAGCTTGCTATCAAGAGATGGAGGATTGAAGTGGTGGAGGCCCAAGTGGGAGACTCGGTTTCCCCAATTCAGAGACGTGACGATAGAGGTTGTCACTATTGTAATCTCTATTTTATATTAATAGAAATATATTTTCCTGTCCAATAATGTGTCTTTAATGAGTATTTTATCCATGGATGCTTTTAAATGCTTATATGTTATTAATTATATATGCTAGAGTAGGTCTAACACAATTATATATAGCATGCTTGTCTTGTTTGCTGAGTGTTGAAGAACCAATTTATCAATACAAGCTGGATTTGGAAAGCTCAACTAAGATCTATATCAACCGTCCGGAATAAGATACAAATCAAGATCATTTAGTGTTAGATATTTGGTTTTTCTTGCATATAGGAAAGGGTTGATTTCTGGAGTCAAGTTGTCTGTTGTGGTACCCCAAGCCATAGGAATTTCTCTCTATAACAAATATAAACCCAATTTATACATTGTAATCATTTCAAGGCTCATGGACGAGAAGCAAAGGAAACCCATTAATATAAACAAAAAGAATTTTACTATTATCTACGCTATCAATACTATGACATCCACATCTGAATGTTAATAACCATAGCTTACAAGCATCCCGAAAATGAGTGCACGAGTAAGTAAACAACACCATGAATCACCATTAATCAACAGTTCGCCATTACTTTACACAGTCCCGAATTGGCAAGAGTGTCATTTCCAGCAATGATACGGCTCTAAAGATAAACCAACTATCTTTCAAAAAAACCAAAATAATAATTTGAAGTACAGACAATGAAATACACAGAGTCATAACCTTGCCAAGATAAGTAACAGTATCCACGACTAATACCCACTATAAATTATAAGAAACAACTACACAGTCATGAATTCAAGGCACCATGGCAAGAAATGGTACTTCCACCCTTCGAAACCCATCATCAAAACCAAAACACATGAGATTATATTAACCAACTAGCCATACATTAAAGCTACAAATACAAAATTCCATTTCGGAACCAAGTCATGACAGTCATGGCCAGAAGGCTCCAAAATCAATATCATAAAACCAAAATACTCTCATACGCATCTATGGATGCTTTTAAATACAAACAGACCTATACATAGCCACAACCCTTCAACAAAGTAAGTATTCATTCATCATCACAAAAAATGATATCAAATCTCTGTCAAACAAATCTACGCATAGGTAACATGCTTAGAGCTTATTGTTACACGGCTTACCCAACAAGGGTATGCATCGGTAGCCTAAGAGACCCATGACCTGCACAATAGAAGCCCTGCCACCTCCAAAAAATGGAAATAGAATCATGAGAAGTATACCAATCCTCCAAATTGAGACAATAAATAATAAACCTTGCAAACCTAGCTGAAGCGTATACCTCTCCCAAAGGCGCAGATGTAAACTAGACCTCACGCCATGATACAAACCAGAGAATGTAACAAAGCTCAGCCAGAAAAGTGCCAAATGAATCCTTCCTCTACGAAAAACCAAGATTAGGGATTGAGATCACCACATCCCAAGGAGCATTTGCTCCACCACCCTATCCACCACCAACATCAAATTTTATTCCCATGCCTATAGTTTCATATCCACAAACGTGACTTGGTAATTGAAATGCCTTCTGCATTATAACCCCCATCATTTACATCATTCACTTAGGATAAGCCAAGATTCATGGCATATGGAATATTCCATGAATGGCCCATTATACTTATAACATATGGTATATAAAATTTAATACATCATGCATAAGTATTATGACTTAATCCTTCCACATACAAGCATGAAATTATTAAAATTATGTGTAATAAAAACTAAGTATAGAAACATGGTTCACAAGGTCTTAAAGACCATAATAATAATGATAACTACTAAGACGTAGGTCTAAATAAACATTGTCGCGCGTAAACGATAAGAATACCAATAAAAATAAGAATCACCAAGATAGGATTGTGCTCCTTTTGTCATCCAAAGTAGTGGAGTAGTTTAGTATAGGTAGCATGTAATTGTTTAGATATGATAGCATTTTTTTTGTCACTTAATGAACCTGCACAAAATGAAGAAGAGTTGCATTAGTTCAACATGAACTAAGTAAACCATGTAACATCAAGTGAAACCAATTCTCTCTACAAGTGATACTATAATGGATACAAGTCTTGCCACTCCACCTCTTGACAATTACAAGTTAAGTCAATACCTTTCATAAACTAGTAAACAAAACTTATAAAAGGCAAGTAAGCTATAAAATCAACACAGATACACACACATGCATCATAGGAAATAAAATAATAATCAGTGTAATCATCTACATCAAATCAACTTAATAACATTATAGAATTACATTAATATCCACATGAGGGTAAACATCTAAGAAAGGGTAAGAACAACTTATGACATTTCAGTTTTGCAAACAAAGTCTCACAAATTCCGCAAAAGCTAAGTTAATGTCCAATTCAAGTAGTAACTAACTAGCCTAATAATTTTTATTTTATTTTCAAATTTTGGGGATATAATATGTATCCTACAATTACATCCTAGCATTAGTGTTGAGTGAGGAGCTCTATAATTGCACTAATTTTGTAACTCCCTATTTTAGCTTAGAGTATGGGCTCCGGATAAGCACTAGGATTTACTGAAAATAATTAATATGTTGAGTGAAAACAAATCTGATAAAACATTGATCTCATCTTACTTATTTTTAAGTGATTATATGAAATTTTGAATTTCTCTATCTCATCAAGTGTTGAAGAACTACCATGTTATACAAGGGAATCCAACATGCAAGGAGGTTTATAGTTTCCTAACCTAGTTGACCTTACCCCTAGCTAAAGGAATTATAAAAGAAAATGACTAAAATAAAGTGTCATATGTTTAGGGATCATGCTATATGATACGTAAAGATAAAATGTTAACAAATGGTATATCTATATAAATATATAATTTATACATGATATTTATAAAGAGTAATCAGAGTAATAATACTAGTATCTATAAGTAATAAAGAAATGATCCACATCTTATTATTATTATTGTGATAATTAAATATTAAAATACCTACAAGATTCAAAGTAGGAACTAGTCAAAAGTTCTTAAGTAAATATTTTAAATTACCTAAAGTAAATGAAAATGGTTATTTCAAGAAATCAATTGATTCTTGATGTAAATGCCTCTTTTCCTGAAAAGTCTGTCTATAAAGACCCAAGACAAAGAGAGGTTTGGGGACAAATCTATCTATCTTTGGAGGAATTTGTAATTCTACCTTATTATCTTCAAGAGTGTTCTTGAAGAACATTTTTCCTGAAAATGAAACTGAAAAAGAACACGATATCCGAGATAGGGAAGCCTTACATTAGGATCTCTTAGGTACTTGTATGTTGGAACCAGCTCGAGGGAATCTAGATTGGAACCATGAACGGTTCGAGGTCATGTTTTGGAGGAACTTGGTGTTTCCAAGTTATTCGATTATCTGAATAGAGGTTAGATCTATCTATGAATTTGTTAATACTGAGTATTTTAGTATGCACAATTTTCAGCCATTAAAACAACTTCATCTTGCAGGTATGAGGTTCTTGATTTTCTCTTGCAAGTTACATAGTTTTTCTTATTAAATAAGTTTTAAATTATAAATGGAGAATTAGTATGTGTCTACTATACCTAGGTTATTTTATCTATTCAACAATGTTAATCTAGTTAGGAAAATATATCTTATTGATATTTATAAATGATGGACTAAGCACCTATAGTACTATCTGTAGGAGGATTTGGTTTCTGTTCATTTCTGCAATTTATTTCTTATTCATTATTTTCAGGATCAAAACATAGAAATAATATATCATAGATTGTGTACCTAGATCCTTTAAAACCCTAACTAAAAACACTTGATCAAACTATATCTATTTAAAACAAAACCTATATCTTATCTCTCTTCGCAGATTTCATATTTCTAGTAGGCTTGTATTATTTACAATAAACCTTACTATTATCTATAGACTTAGCCTAAAATCTATGCATAGAATTATAACTAAAATATAACTGCTAAAACATAGAACAATATATATATATATATATATATATATATATATATAAACACAAAATAAAACAGAGTTAACCTATCTGTAAAAACCTAGTAAACAAACTACAAACAAACCATTTCCACTTTATAACTTTAATATTGAATGCCAAGCTATCAAGACCTCTAAGGTCGATAGGAATGATTTCATCATACATCATAACCATATTATATATGATTAATGTAAGGAATCAAATATAAAATTAGATGAGAAAATGTATATTCATGTATTGTATCCATTCATAGGTTACATGATCGAATCATGCTGCCATTCATGCAGAAACAAAATATCCACACACACATCACTTTAAACCCACATAGAACAGGATCGAATCCTGTGGGCTTAAGGATTAAAAACCCCGGTTACATCAAAACCATGACACACATTCAATCGTGTAGGGTTCGCTTGCAACATTTATCAATAATGTAAATAACTTACAAGTATTCCACATAATCTACGCTAACAACATTTAATGGTAATCATATCAACCTTTCCACAAAATAATACAAACAAAATATACACACTGTAATCATATTCAAGGCTCATGACTGAGAATAAAAGGAAAATCCATTAACATAAAAATAACCACTATCAATGCTATCACATATACAACATCCACATTGAAATGTTAAACCAAGGGTCACGACCATCCCCAACTTTAAATAACAATTATACAAAATAGATCGTGTTCACCATTACATTACATAGCAGAGACGTGACACTCATGGCGTGAAGGTGCCAATCTCAAAAACCCCAATACATCATACAGATCTTTGGATGCTTTAAACAAATACAAAAATTTACATAACTGAAACCCTTAAACATTCATTCACTCATCATTAGAAACACCAAGATCAAGCCTCTGTTAACAACAACTACATGCAGACATACAAGTTCTAACTTGTTGGCATAGGTCTTATCCATAAAGGGTATCGCATTGATATCCTAGTAGTCACCAATGACCGTGCATAAGGAGATATGTCACGTGCAAACAAAAAACCAGATTGTATTAGAATTATACCAATCCTCCAAGGCATAGATGTGACCTACACCTCATGCAGGGACAAAAAACAAAGAGCCAAGCAAAGCATAACCACCATATATCCAAATGAATCATGCAAACACGATAGACCAAGCTTAGAGCTTGAGCTTACCCCATGCCAAGTAGCATCTACTCCTCCACCCTATCCACCACCAACATCAAAATATCTCCCCATGCCTATAGTTACAAACCCAAAATGTGAATTGGTGTTGACAATACCTTTTACATTGAGACCCCCATCATTATATTCATTGACTTTGCTAAGCCAAGATTCATGGCATATGCAATATGCCATGAATGGTTCCATATCGATACCTTATAACATATAAACTTTAAATACCATACGGAAAGTATTAGGAATTAATCATTTAAACCCTTTGGGCATAAAAACATTCCAAGCATATATTTTAAAATATTAAGCATAGGAATAAAGTATGAAATCTTAAAACCACAATCATAATGTTAACTAGTTAGACGTAGGTCTAAATAAACCCATCCATGCATAAACGATAATGCCAATAGTAGTAGTAATGAATGAGAGGATAAGACTTTGTCCTTTTGTCTTCAAAGGAAATGAAGTAGTTTAGCATAGGTAACATGCCAATGTTTAATTAGCTGTAGTAACAAGTTTTTCGTTACCTAACGAACCTACACAAAATGAATAAGAGTTGCATTAGTTCAACATGAACTAATTAAACCTTGTAACATCAAGTAAAAACCAGTCACCTCTCCAAGTGGCTCTATAAGGGATACAAGTCCTGCCACTCCACCCCTTGACAATTACAAGTTATGTCAATATTTTTCCATAAACAAGTAAACAAAACTTATAGCCAATGAGTAAGATATCAACTGAATGCACATACATGCACAAAAATGATAATAAATAGCCAATGAACAATATAGTCATGTAAATCAGACCAAGTAACAAAAACGCATTATATAGAATCACATTAACAACCACACCGGGAAAATATCTCACTAGTAAAAAATGAGGAATTAGCTACTATGTGACTAAAAATGATAGTCAACAAAGGATTTTCAAGTGATTTACTACTAAACATGAGCAATTTTGATTGACCCAACTATATATGACTAAAACTAATGACTAATTTAGTCACCAGTTAACAAATATGACTAGATAATAAGTGACAGAGTTAAAAATGACTAACATAAACAACCAATTTAGTCACGGCATAAAAAACGACTAGTTAGAAGAATATGAATTAGCAATTTATGTTAGTCATTTGTTATTGTCACTCCAACAATGGAAAATTTCAATTTTGGTGATGAAGTGTTAAAACTTAGTAAATTGTAACATTGTAGATGGATTTGTGTCACAAAGGTTATTTGATGAATTAATCCTAATTAACATAATCCATAAATTAATTTGTGCAAGATACGTACAAGAACATGCTAACCATATTTCTATGTTCAATATCCCTAGACATTTTGTATACCTTATAAGATTAATAAAGTGGGATATAGACCACCCAAGTTAGGCCTAGTACTATAGTATAATGCTTACTTCAGGGAGGCTATGTATATGTTCGATAACATATCAATCCCTTAGCACAAACTCAATCCCATAGCAGCCTTAGCACCAACTCTATGTCCTCAGTTTCATTTACGTTGGGCTTGTGCATTGGAGGCACGATGTGAGGAACTTGAGACAAAGTGTCGTCTTATGAGTCCACTACGATTGTGCAAAATAATGAGTTTGTCTAGGGGGTGATATTTAAATATATTCACAAATGCTCCCCTTAGGACTAGAAATATACCAAGAATATCACTATCGCTTAGTGCTTCAGGGTGGGGAAAAATAAATTTCCATTGTGTTACAAAATACCTCTCATGGCATGGAAAATTTTGAAATTCCAATAGGAAACTTATGTAGAAAAAATCTATACTTAGTGCAAGGATAATATATGAGAAGGAGAAAGAGGCTCCTGGGAAACTTAGACCATTGCTGTTGAACTTGTGATTTCTGAAAAACATCAGTACTACAAGCTTAAACTTGTTGCTTTCCTTAACTAACCGTGTTTCACAAAATTCATGTGCAACTAAAGAATAGATGAAAATGACAGCCATTATAGGTTCAAGCCTCGTTAAGCTATTTGTGGATTACCATGTTTTGATGGGCCCATTATTATATTCATCTAGTTTTCCACATGCAATATATTTTTTTCCACATTCACACTCATCTTTCAATAGTCCATATGCACAACAATTACAAAACATAATTAATTTATAAAGCATTATCTACATTAAAAAAAACTTTAAAAACTAAAAATTCATTTGGAATAGAAATTCTTAGATTGATATTATAACATCCTCCCTGAATTTGAAATCAACATTATTGACGATTTCAATTATGACTTATAAGTCATCTTTAACTTAAAGATATGGTTGTTATTATCATTACTAAAGTTATCTTACTATCATTTTTTAATTCTATAACTTTTATATATAGAAAAATTAATAAGTTATTATTAACGAAATATATTTAATTCAATATATATATATATATATATATATATATATATATATATANACAGAACTGTTCACCATTTTAATTTCCATTCCGAGGTATTGCTAACAGTCTAGATGTAATGATGGCGACTATCGTTTCAGGACGCAATGATCACCAATATTGTTTTAGGAGACGAGAATTCCACTCAAAATAACGCTAATCAATGTAGTCCAGAAAAGAATAATGCCCACTACAGAACAACTGGTTATGGAGCTTATGATTCTTGAGCACAAGGAGAATGCTCTCCTTGACCTATCCAAGGTGCTTCATATTCTTTATCTTTTTTTTTTATATTTTAATTAAATATTTTTCATCAAAACCCATCAGTCACGTTCTCCCTTCGAAACCCTATATAAACTATTTCCATTGTGAAAATTTGGTTGTAAGATAGATAGCTTTTAGCAATTGTGGAGTTTCTTTAGTTTTCAGTTCCTTCTATGTATTAGGACTAATATTTTTGGGAATATTAGGGTTAGAAAATTGATTATCTTGGCATTTTTTTAAAGCTTTGAGGAATGCCAGGAACCCTCTGCTCTGACAGTTTTTTGGAAATTCATTGCTTTAGTCATGGATTTGGATGTCCTTCGATCAGAGAGCCAGCAATGTCGAGAAGCTACACCTTTACTGAGACAAAAGGCCTCAAATTTGTTGAAATCAACACTCGCATTTATCCCGACAAGAAGACAGAGCTAGAAAATATAGCAGCTTCTTCATTTGTTCCAAATATTTTCTGTAATAAATTATGATTGGGAGGGGTGAATGATATCAAGGCCATGGAAGAGTTTGTAGAACTTGATGATAACATTAAGGGATTGATTGAAACCGATCCTCCTTCTTCGTCCCCTTTTTCATCATCTACACTGGAAGATGATTTCGAGAATAATGGGAAGATGAGTTTTCTAATGTTGTTAGAAAAATATGAGAAACAGTGGTTGTCAAGGATAGGTTTTATAAAATGAGGATGTTCACCAAGTGCTTTGTTGGATTGGAAGCAGTTGATTTCTTGTTAGAGTATCAGTTATTAGAGAGGTACAAGGTTTCTGTGTTTTTTCCCTATGCTTATGTCTCGTGGATTTATTTTAGTTTAAAAGCCATTGAACCTCACTTCTTTTCTCATCTAAAATAAAGTTTCCATTAAATTTTGAAAGAAGCTTGGAAAAGTGAAAATAAAAACCATGGAGCTATGGCTATCCCATTTGCAATAGGCCTAGACATTACCACAGAAACGAACCTTAAACAACCCAAATGTGGATGCTTCAATGCATGAAGATATAATCTCAAAGTTATCCAAAAATCTACTTAGGCACTATTCAACTATATCATTTAATGTAGTCCATTGCTAATGAAAGAACTAAATAATTAGTCCAAATTCTACTTTAGGTTGCTAAATTCTTGACAATTTGTTTCAATAGTAATAATGTGAGAGAAATGTGAAAACCATAGAATGATTCTACATAAATTTCCTCACAAAAAGAAATTTTCGATGCTTTCATTTATATACTTTGATGTACCTTCAAAATGGGGGCAGAATAAGAAGTTTCTGAAAAATATATTTGTCCAACATCAATAGTTTTCCAACATCAAGTCATGCCCACTAAAGGAGACTATCTACTGATTGAATGTGCTATATATTTTTCCCTTCTACACGTCATATGTTTATGTAATATTCAGAACTGATTTCCTGACTATTGAACTTTGTTTTAAGTATAGTATTTAAATATTTTTCTCATAGAAATTTGCCGTTGTATTTCTATTTTGAATCAATACCAAATATTTTTAATATGAGCATATTATATTGTAAGGTCCCATTACAGTAAGCTTAAAATCAAACATTGTATATCCAGAAACCTACATCCATTTATCAACTGTGCTCACAAGTGTTTGATGAAACCTCAAAAAGAACTTTCACACATAGTGCTTGAATAGTAATCTACATCACTTTGTAGTACAAATTGTTTCACAAAAATCTAGAGCCGAGTTGCGTTAGAAGTAAACCCAAAAATTAGACTTGGTTTTTAGAGATGAGATCTACAATAGACAAAGCTTGTTGATGCAGTGTTTGATAAATTTATAAGTTATATTTCACCAATATTTGAGCTTGAGGACCGTATAGAATTTGTGACGATTATTAGTGATATTGGATCTCTTATTATTCTCACTTTCAACAAGTTATTGTGTCACTTCTATGGAAGAAAATGTGTTTACTTGCAATGTTTTTGGGATCACAACTACTTAATGAAGAGGACACACTATCGAAGGAACGGTGTATTTGTGTATTCAAATGCATTTGAAGAGAGAATTATAGTCAAGGAAAATTTGGACTTGTTGATATTCACTT
This sequence comes from Pseudotsuga menziesii, assembly GCA_001517045.1. NCBI lineage: Eukaryota > Viridiplantae > Streptophyta > Pinopsida > Pinales > Pinaceae > Pseudotsuga > Pseudotsuga menziesii. The sequence continues at coordinate 103,266 of LPNX010897709.1, forward strand.
TCATATCTGTACTTGCATAGTCAAGAAACATGGTCGATTTTCCCTATATTAACAACTATAACTGAAGGTCGTTTAGATATTGGAATTACCATGGGTATATTAACAGAGAGAATAATTTTGGAGGGAATGGATAATCAAATAAGACGGATCATAGCTGAGATACCATTCTTATATAATCTGTTGAGTTTCAGAAAATGAATTCTCCTAAGTCAAAAGTTGATCTGGACTGGGCCAACGTCAAAGAGTTTTTCACGGAGGCACGTTTGGACGACACTTTACATCCAGCAAGAAATTTTTGTTGTGTGATTTTTTTTATATTGATCATGTTCTAAATGAAACAACAAATTCTATAGTTGATGATTCTTTTACACGGTGCTTCAAGTTATATCCTCAAGAGTCATGGAACTGGAACATTTATTTATTTCTTGTATTATTCTTTGGATTGTTGGCTCGATATTTAATTATTTTTCCCGATGAAATCCTGGGAAGAAAAACAATGCCACATATCTTTACGAGCCTTCAATTTTCATTACTCCAACACACACTTAGTTTCTTGCTAAGAACTGAAGGATTTCATGTAGCTGCGATTCTCGTAGATCTAACAACGGAAACCTACAAGGGAAGCATCTCTGTTTGGCGATTTCAAAAACAATTATTCAAATATTTTCAATGATACGAATTAAAAAATGGAATTTATTACTTCTTTAAACACAATAATCCATTTTGGACCCAAATCTGGAGAGTACACAAACGAATTTCTTAACCCTCTCGTTTTCTATATTAATATAATGATCTGGCATATTTGATTGTTGGAAATTTTGTCTAAATTTCCCTGAGTTAGGAACCAATAAAAACATTCAATCCATCCCTTGGATCACAGGAATCATTTATAATCCCATTGAAATATTAAATGGAACACTGCGAGTCTATTATTGCATGGGTATAATCCTCAAACAATGTCAACAATCGCTTCTCTTTCTTTATAGACTTTAACATGAGAAGGAAAATGCAACAAGAGCTTGTATCTATCTACTTGTTCTTAAAATGAATCTTCTCCCATCCTTAATGGTTTCAAATATAATTTGATATTAAATTAAGACTCTACAATTTTATTACAGAAATATTTACCATAACTTGAATGGAAAACTTACAGTTTGTGTGCATTCAACTAAATAGAATTTGAAGAGATTGTTATTTCCTTGCCCAAATTGCATTGCTAGAGTTCTTAAAGAACCCCGATTCACATAGAACATATATCATTAACACAGGCTTGAGAATATAGAGGAAAATATGAGCATACAATTTCATTTTCTGCAAAAAGGAGGAATCCTATTTTCTTCAATTCATTCCACACACAGTCTCTCGAAAAATCGACTTAACCTTTAATCAAGTCCAACATTCAATTCCTCTAGTAAAAATATATTTTTAAGCAAATATCCTCAATGCATGGATATTATAATTCTCTTCCAGTAACTATTTCATCTGGTGCACAAGGGTTTTGCATTCAACACTTAGATATCTTTGTTCTGTCAATGAGAAACTTTCATCCTCAACATTACTCACCTTTCCTCTCACTCTGTCATCAATTCCACTCATCACACACATAGTTTGAATCATTGAACCACGTGATATATATAGTTGTAACTAAAACAACTCCATCCAACAACCATTTATTGCCATCTGTCCTGGTTTAGGATGGATTTATGCTGGTGTAATTGTATTCATATATTATTCAATATTCGATGCTAGGATTTATTGTATAATGAGAAATACAAAGAGACTTCATTTTGATATTTTTTTTCTTTTGATATTTTTTTTTCTTTTGATTGACTTCTGCTCTCATCCAGAACCTGTATTCAAAGAAAATGAACTATACTCTTGAAGCCTCTATTATTCACAATTAAAATTAATATTTAGTTTCAATCCTAGTAAAAGAAGTTATGTGCATATGATCATGCAGATGATCTAGCTATTCCTTTTCACCAACAACATCATGTGTTTCTAAGGGAACACATTTATTCAAGGAGGTAATGCATATTTACCAAATTTGCTCTAATTATTGGATAAAAATAGATGAAAGTTTGCATCCAACATTTCTTTGATATATAACACCTATCATGTTTTTTTATAGGAAATCCTCATTTCTATAATTTTTTGATTAATACCTTGCAGTTTGTATTTGTCCAACTCTTCCCTACATCTACCTATCTCTCTCTTAGGTATGTCCATTGTTCGTTAGTGGAAATACACTTTCCTAGAGATTATATGCAATTAGGTTGTTTGAGTAGTGTTGTGATGGATATGCCAAAATACTATGAAGCCTTCAATAAAATTAACTAATACTGGTGGTTTCCTTTTTATCATTCTTGAGTTTGGAGTACCTCACATATGTGTTATCTTAACATTTATTTTTGAGAAGTTGAGGGTTTGTGGAACAATTATAGTTTCAATGAAACTTGTGCATTGCAAATATGTCTAATAATATTTCTAGTGCATATGTGTGTGTACACCCTTTAGGCAAACCAGAAACATGTGTACAATAGGTAACTGAGAGTTGAACTAGACCATCTACAATGACATCAAATTGCCAGATATGTATAACTAAATCTTCAAAGAACTCAAAGATGTAAGCATAATTTTTTAGGTGCACCATTTCAAGTAAATTCTATTCGTGAGTAGTGAATGTTGAGTTCTAGTATCAAGTTATTTGATCTTTGATGTAGGAGATTATGAGGACACTAGGTTCCTGGAAGAGGTGTTGAAATTGCATTGTGGTTTTAATCCCTTATTTCTAATTGTTTAAGATACTAGTTAAATCATACTGAAATATGAGAATCTAAAAAGTACCTGCTACAACGTAAGCCATAGCAAGATGAAGTTAAAATATGGGTTAAAAGCCAATCCACCAAATTTCTTGTAATGCACCAATTCTTGTAATGCACCAAATTTCAATGAGTTTCGAAGGGGGGAGTGTGGTACATGATGGTTGGATCGAATTTGTTGTGATTGAAATAATTACCCCTTCATTTGAAAAATATACCATCAAGTACTATTGTTTTTAATTTATTTCTTTCAATCTTGTATAATTTTTCCTTCTAAGAGTATATCACAACACAGAAATTATCTATTTTAACATGGAACCTCATATTCTTCCATATTTTACCATTTACCATTTTTGTTCTCTTTGTGGATTATCTGCTGCAGTGTAATGGTTGTTGGTTGTGTTGTGATTGATATTGATGCTACACATTGTTTTCCATATCATTATGTTGTATGTTGCATGCTTTCCTTTATATTTTCCTTACACGGCTATTGTGGGAATCGATCTATGAGAACCAATGAGTTGTGATCTTATATTGTTGTAGTGTAAGCTATATCAAGTTGAAATTAAAATCAGAGTTAAAAACAAAGCCTGCTTTTTTTAAATTGTGCCAATTTTCAATGAGTTTTGAAGTGAAGAAATGTGTTGCATGATGATTTGATAAAAAAAGTTGTGTTTGAAAGAATTAGCTCATCATTTAAAAAACTATTTAGAATTATCCTTTTATTCTTAAGCTGAAGAGTACACGGGCTATAAATTCTTCATGTTGAATATTTTTACTTTGGTTAAACATTGTGAAGAGAACGCGAGGAAAAATTATTAATATTAACAAGGGAATCTGTGTTATAATGCCAAATTCTTGGATGCATTGATCTCTACTGAGATCATCCTCGGGAGCTTCAATCGAAAGAAAGAGGTGCCCACTAAATTTTGAGTTTACATCACCATATTAAAAAATTAATTCATCCCACGCATTTTAAGATTGGCAATGTTGGTTAGGTATGTGGGTGACCTTTTTTCTTAAATAGTAGATCAAAGGTTCCCAACATTTACTAACTTTTACGTCGTCATCTCTATTGACGTTATTTGGTTGGAGTTCTATTTCAAAGTATTTTAACACCTTCCTCTTGTTATAATTGTCTACGTTGTCTATTATTTTGTCCTTGTCTAAGCCTAACATGATGGTTTGCTTTCCAAGAATGTTTGGCATGCTTTCCAAGAATGTTTGGCAAGGGAAAATTTCTTGGTTCTATTTAATACTAAATATGCACTATGTTCCTTAAACCTAGTATCCATAGTATCCATTGAACGTCAAGTCCCTCCTATGTGTAATTTATCATAGGGACAAGGAATTCATAGACACCTTTGTACATTAAAGGGTCAACCGGGTGTTTTGTTGAGTCCAACATTTCTTTGATGGTGTTGATCGGGGAGAAGGCTACTTCAACTTTAAAATCATTTCTAACTTTTATGAAATGCCCTTGATATATGGAAGAGAAATTCTATTTTTGGATTCTTTAGTAGCATTAGTATTTGCTTTGTGTAATCTGTGGGTATTTTTAAACAATCTCAATGATTTTTCAAATTTGGTAGTCCTTGTATCCATTCTTTCTGAATATGGAGGTAAGATGCTCGAATATTTATTGGTCCACATGTTCGTTGTCTGAGAGCCTAAGGGATTTTGCTACTAATGTGTTTACCACTACGAATTTCTGGGAAGGGTAATGGTGAGATTGTGCATGAAAATACCTATTGGTGTGGGTGGGTTTCCTATAAACCTGGTGTGCAACCAAACCATCATATTTTTTGGTGACTCGAACATCGAGGAAAAGGGATTTTATTGTTCTCTTCAATCTCCATGGTAAAATTAATGTTTAGGTGTTATTCATTCATGTGGATAAAGACTTCTTTCAAACTATCCCTACCGTGTTCAATTTTTTGTTGTATCTCCCCATATTTCCTTAACCAGAAAATTAGGGACTGTCATTCTAGTTTAGTGTTTAGTATTTTCTAGTCTACATGTTTTCCTTTTTTTGTTTTTTCTTTAATTCATCTTTCTTCTTATATTTACAGAACCATGGTGATGGGTATGGTGAATCCCATCAAGGATGGGCTAGAGGAACCTCGGGAATATTTGCACCGGATCAAAATTACTTTGTCTTCTAAAAGTGTAAAGAATATTGAAAAAGGTATGTAGTTTTACTATAACCTCTTTATTATGTTGGAAATATCTCTCTCCCTCTCTATCTCTCTCTATAAAAGCTCGGTGTACATATTTAGGGAATTCATACATTGATTGTAGTTCTGATTTACTGAAGCAAAGATAAGGTTACTCGTTTAGATACTATCCATGTTTTGAAGGTTAACACTTATAGTTTTAAAATATTCTCTTGAAGATTTTGTCGATCTTGTGCATGTTTCCAAGGACAAGTGTCTGAGGGTCAAGGCACCTGTTCGAATGCCCACAAAAGTAGTTAATCATACAACTCAAAAGTATCTTTTTGGAGAAGGTATTATATTTTTATTTATTCTTTTTAGCTAAGAGTTATCTCCTACAAAGTGACTTGTTAAATTTAATTTTAGTGATAATGAATGTGCTTGGAAATTACCTCAAGGGCATGAAGTTTTTTAAAGATTTTAAAACTTTATTGTTGTGTTCTTTTTGAAAAATAATACATCTGTAATTTTGATTCCCCATGTGAGTGAGGGTGCTTGGCCTTTAAGTAGATTACCTATTGCATAACAAGTGCTAACATTGTTCTTGTTTGATTTCTATTATGGTTGAAATATATTTCTCAAGACACTTGAAAATTGAATAAAAAAGCATACTTTTTTATGCATGAAGTTCGGAACCTAACCACTGCTAGTCTAGTATGAAGAATTTGCAATTGTTGCATGGGATATCTGCTTAAACCATAGCATGTGTTATGCTGTCAACATCTATTATTTTTGTTCTTGGTTAAATGTTCTATAAAAATATGTTTCATTTTCTAGAATTGGCTGATATGGTAGCTTATGCTTTGCAGCACTCGGCCTGAAATATTTCTCTTTCATGTATTGTTTTAATGTCACTAATAGATTGTTTTATGAATGGAAAATTTTTCTTACCTTATTTGACTTTTACTTTTCTTGATTTCATATAATGGTACTTTTCTCATATATTTAGGAACTCCAAGAGATATTCCATAAATTGGTTAATTTAATTGGTATCACATCCATCACAGAGGTATTTGGTTCTCTATGCCAACATGAATGGATATGTAAGATAGGGAAAATTTTACATAGCTCTCAGGAATTAGTTGATCATAAATATTAGTTACTCGTAAGTTGTAATAGTAATAATTATGCATTTTGTAGATTGTTATATAGCTTACATCTTTTTATTGTGATATTTTGCACTCAATTATTCAATAGTTTGTTGCAATATCCTTATTTTTTTAGTTTTCTACAAATATCAATGTTGTCATATTCTTTTGCAAATGTTAATGTTTACTTCTTTGTTTTATTATCTCAGCAGGAATTCCAATTTTTGTTCAAAAGATGTGTCTAGTTATGATCTTAATTTTATATACATATTTTAATTCGTCTAGTTGGAGAAGACGATCATATGTATATCAATTATTCTATGCAATGGCTAGATGATACCGACTTTCTTGAAATGATTGTAGATAAATTGAGTTCACCTATAATTATGTTGGATAAGTGTAGCTGGTCTTGGATTCTTAGGTACTTCCTCTAGAAAGAAACAAGTGTATATCTGCTAGGCACTATATCACTAGAGTCTTCAATGTGTATATAGATTAATTATAGTGATGTGCTTAACAATACGATTAACTAATTTTTAGGTTCCAGTAGACAATAATTAAATCATTATTTCTTTCTTTTCCGTCATTCAAATCTTAGATTTTCTGTTAGGTTTGTGATTTTGTTTGTTGTTAATATATTTTTTGGGTTAAGAGAGTAAAGTATGTTAACTAATTTAGTTTGTTGGATATAATGCAAAGCATAATTCCCCTAAAGTACATACTAATGCTGCAAAAAATATTTGTACAATAACACGTTTAGCTCCTTCTTCCCTCGATTCAAAGCTTTCAAGCCCAAGGTTTCAAGTGCAAACACATTCTTTTGTATGTAAAAATTGTCATTTTTTAAATTTGTAACTGTTTTGACCCAATTCGAGACTTAATAAGTTTATCTTATTCGTATTTAGCTGATTCATTAATATGTTATCATCTAATAGCTTATATAGTTGTATATTTGGTCAATAATTGTTGCAATCATTGACTAAATCAGTGACTAAATCAATGACTAAATCCATGACTAAATCAACAACTAAACCATTGAATATCAATGAATAATAAGTCAAGCTATTAATGACTAAGTGAAATACTACTAATTTAATCATACTATAAGATAGTGGAAATTAGCTACTATTAGTTACCGACTCAAAAATAGTCGTTTATAGCCTAATTTTAGTCATTGTTTTAGTCATTAATTTCTCATTCTGTATTAGTTTCTATAAAGGGTAAGATAAGCTTACAAAATTTCAGTTTCACAAACACAGTTCAACACATTCCACAAAAGATAAGTTAATGTCTAGTTCAGGTAGTAACTAACTAGCCTAATAATTTTTATTTTATTTTCAAATTTTGGGGACATTACAACTAGTATCAAAGCCCAATTTCAACACTAAAAGACCTAATGGGAGTTCCAGACATTCATTGCAGAAAATAAAGTATGTTTTAAATATTTTGTTATCTAATATAATTGTTTCCCGTTATTATAAATTTCCAACTTCAGTATTAAAAGAACAATTCAGATAATGAACACAGAAGAGGACAATGACCAACAAGGAAAGTTGAATACTACCACCCAGAAAGCAGAACTCGTGGTGGAACCCAATTCTGATATACTAAAAACCATACAAAGTATTCAAGAAGAATTACAAAGTTTCAAAGTTGATAATCTAAATGAAAGAAAGGAACAACAAGAAATTAATCAATCCTTGTTGCAGAACATGACAGAAGGAATCTCAAAGGGAAAAGCCACTCTTTTAACCAACAAGTTCAAGAAAGAATTCTATCATAAACAGGCTAGTAGCCTGAGAGAAGAAGAAAAATAAGAACATAACCCTGAGCCTCTAGAAACAAATTTTCACAGTCCTTCTAGTGCCGATTCTCTTTCTCCTTTCACAAAGAAACATAGAGGTGATGTCAATATCTAGGGAGAGTTCAGAAAGATAAAATCCCCAACCTATGAAGGAGAGATGAACATAGGGGAGAAAGCTAAAGAATGGCTTCTAGGTACGAGCAAATATTTCTAAGTACATAAATAGTCTAGTGGGTTGAAGGTGTGTCTAGCCATCTATAATTTAGATAGAAAAGAAACTATATGGTGGAGAGACCTAAAGTAGACCAAGAAAGATGAGGCAAGAGAAATTAGATGGACTAATTTTCGTAAATTTTTTTAAGAGAAATACATGTCAAAGAGGATCTTTGACAGAAAGGTGAAAGTATTTCACGAATTAAGGATGGGTTCCATGACTATGGATGCTTTCATTAAT